>JAEMOT010000347.1:191591-237649 GCA_019297695.1 Apostasia ramifera
TTAAAAATATATAAAAACAATAAATGAAATCCATGAGATTTTTTTGGGAAATTAACTATAGGTTACTATAGTTTACTAAAAAGCATATTTTAATCTATGCAGTTTTTTTTAATTTTTAATTAAGTCCCTAATTACAATATAGGGACCTATTAGGTCACTAATTCGAATAATTTTGAATTGAATTTGAAATCATATTTTTGACATAAGTCAAATTTTGAGTTAATTTTAAATTAATGAAGACTCTTTTAAAATTATCTTAGAGTTAACTCAAAAATATATTAAATATATTTTTCATTTCGTTAATGATTATGTAATTCTAAAATATAATTTAAATATTTTATGTGCATATATATATATTTTAAAATATAAGTATAAGAATATACATTATATATGTGAATTTAATTAACACATAATATATAATATAATATATACAAAATAAATATATAAATTAACTCAAATGAAGTTTGATAAATTGGACCCAAATTCAACTCACACACAAAAAATTTTAATTTTAAGTACATTTGTTCAAATTTCACCCATTAACACTTTGGGCCTATTTATTTGTAGGGTTAAATTTAACGAGATTAAAATTAAATTTAAATAAAAATTATTTTTATTAAAAATTATGAATGATGAGAAATAAAATTAGTTATTATATTGAGATATGTGAGGGATGTGATACAAAGTTAGTTATTATGTTAGAATATATAAGGAATGTGATATAAGTTAGTTATTATTTTAGTAATGTGTGTAGAATGTAAACTAAAGTTAATTTTTAATATTAAATTTTATGTGTTATGCGATACGCCTGATTATGTTAATTTTTAATTGCCAAACAAACGAGCCTTTAAGATAATAATTTCAGATGATTCAGTGAAAATCATAATAATTTGAGATCCATGAAGAAATATATATATGTAATTTTATATACATGATATAAAATTTTATCAAATTTATGTATTTCATTTAAATAATTTAAAAATTACATAAATTACACTAAAATTCTTATAATTCATATGTTTCATTGAAATTCAAAGACACATACCTTTTCAAGTTTATCATAATAAATATTTAGGAGTTTATATGTTATTAAATTAAGTTCTAAAGTTATTAGGTATAATATAATTAAAATTTATTTTGATGAAATTGAAAAAAAAGGTAATTTTAGAATTTGATGTAAAATATATAATTATTAAAACATTTAAATAAAATGTATAATTGCAGTAAAATGTTGTATCTCAAATTTATCAAAATAAAATTTCACCTAAATTAAAGAGATATACCTTTTCGTAATACAGGAATATTTATGGACTCAAATGAAACTTATCCATGAGAAGTAAGATAAAAGGAACGCCCAGGAACTGTTAGAACGGAGAAAGCAGAACTCGCAGCCTGATCGAGGGATCTAGAGAGAGGGAGAGAGATGGAGGCAGAAGGGGTTCATCACCGGAAGGTGGAGGTGAACGGGATAAAGATGCATGTGGCGGAAAAGGGGGAAGGCCCGGTGGTTCTCCTCCTCCACGGGTTCCCGGAGCTCTGGTACTCATGGCTCCACCAGATCCTCTCCCTCGCCGCCCGCGGCTACCGCGCCGTCGCCCCCGACCTCCGAGGATACGGCGACACCGACGCGCCTGCCGACGTCACCGCCTACACGATCTTCCACATCGTCGGCGATCTCGTCGCCCTGATCGACACCCTCGGCCAGGATAAGGTGAGATTTCATCGATTTGGGGGACGAATTTTGAAATCAGATCTAATTTTGGGTTCGGACCGATTTACAAGGTATTTGTGGTTGGCCACGACTGGGGGGCGATCGTCGCTTGGTATCTGTGCGTTTTCCGGCCGGACAGGGTGAAGGCGTTGTTGAATCTGAGCGTCGCGTTTATGCCGAGGGAGCAGGCTCTCTGGCGTGTTGACACCTTGAGGGGCTACTACGGCGACGAGTTCTACGTATGCAGATTCCAGGTGCGTCTTCCTCTTCACTAATTACTTCTCCGTATCTCCATCGCTGTTTTCCTTCCTTGATTCATCCTCTGTTTCTTTCACATTACCCTGTTTCTTTCATGAGTTTGATTAATTTTCTTCTCTCTCTCTCTCTCTCTCTCTCTCTCACCTCTGATTACCAACGTTTTTGCATTATAGTGAAGAAAGATGGTTCGACTTTTGAATTCAAATTAGAAATTAAATGGCGACCTTTATTTTGTAAATAAAGGAAATTACTTTTAGGTCTCAGAAATTTGAAGTTCATTTTAAGTCAGTCTTATTTGAAATATATGGTGAATGATTTTTTCCTATTTATTAATTCCTTGTATTCTTGAAAATCATTTAATAAATTTTAGGGCGAAAGTTAAGACTGTATTTGGAAAAGTTGAGAAAAAGTATTTTTTTTATCTAGTAGAAAATTAAAATTTTATTTAACAAAACAACCTTTTTAGATATTTTAATTTTTAAAAAAACTAAAAAATAGCTGAAAAGGAACTAAAAATACAGCATTTTAGAAAAATATATTTGCTATAATTAGAAAAAAAATACCATCTTACTAATCTATAATAATTAATCATTATATAATAAATATATTGTATTATATATATATATATATAATATGTACAACACAATTATTATGAATTTATAATTATGTCATATTATAACATACAAATGCGGAATACAAAAAATTTATATATTATATATATTATGTTAAAATATATATAATATTATTTTAAATACTTAAATAATTATATATTATGATTATATATTTTTAAATAATATGTATAAAATTTTTATAATTGTATTTTAATATAATTAATAATATATAATTATTTGTTAATATATAATATAAAATGTATTTTAATATAATTATAATATATTAAGTAATTTGATTTTTTAAAAATCTTAATTTTATTTTATTTCATACTTTTTAAAACACTTGGAACTAAATAAAAATTAGTTAATTAATAAGGTGTAATAAAAATAATAGATTCACGTAGTCAATCTTATTTAATAAGGTAAAAATTTAATTTATTGGTGTTGTCTTTCATTTTATTTTTTTAAAAAATAAAGTGAATGTTTTAGTTTCGTATTTTCTTTATTTATTTCATATTTTTTTTCTTTTATCTTCTTTGTGGTGATTGAGTATTTCTCTTAGCAACTTTATGCATTATATTTTAAAAATTTTCAAATTTTCTTCCTCCTAAATTTCTACCATCTATGAATCGGATTTGAGTAATTGTTTTTCCAACAATGCAGGAGCCCGGAGAAATTGAACGCCAATTTGCCCAACTTGATACAGCTTTATTGTTCAAAATGTTCTTGACATCTCGTAATCCTAGGCCGCTCATCATACCCAAAGAGAAGGGTTATACTAAATTACTTGGTATTGACCTCCCCTTACCTTCATGGCTCTCCGAAGATGACATCAACTACTTTGCAACTAAATTCAACAAATCGGGTTTTACTGGAGCAATCAACTATTATCGCAATATGAACCCGTAAGGTTTCTACCCTTTGATCGTCCAAATTAACTTTCATTTGAGTTAAAACTAATCATATAGTCACATTGTATGCAAATTTTAATATTTAACTATCTATGTTTCAGGTACTATACAATGTCTAATGTTATTAAAATCAATTTTATTTCAAATTCTTATCAATTTTAAAATCAGGTAATAACATTTAAGTCACTCTTATTTTCTCTTATATGCATATAGATATTTTCTTTAATTTTAAAATTAAACAGATTAGTCTACTAATTTGAGTAAAATCTCTACCAAATAATAAATCCTCACTTATTTTTAAATATGTAAGATTTTTTTTGATGATTTCTTATCATATCTTATTTGGTCTTCCTCTTTCTTTTTTAATACAGGCAAAATTCAATAACTTAACTCTCTTTACTAGATCTTTCATCGGCTTACAATTTATATGTCCAAACTATTTTAGTGGACTCTCTCTAAGATTATCCCAATTAAAGTTATTCCAATCTTCTAGCGGATATACTCATTTCCCATTATATTCTTTTATGTATATTCGCTCATCTACCTTAGCATCTTCACCTCTATAACACTTATTTTACTTATATATTTTTACTTTGTGGGCCAGCATGTTGCACCATATAACATTGCTGATTTTATAACTGTTCTGTAGAATTGACCTTTATGTTTAACTGAAATTTTTTTTGTCACACAACACATTAGAAGCAAATTCACCTTAGCTATTATATTTGAATTCTATTGATAATGTCCCAATCTATTGCGCACCGTTATTTTGTATAATTGATCCAAGGCATTTAAATCGCTCGTTGAGACCACATCTAATTGGGAACCTTGACTCAATCACTTAGAAAACCTTTTCTCAGATTTGACAAGTTATCTTGTAAAGTCGAGGGAAGATGGTAGCATAGAATAAAGAAGATAGATACCACTGTGAACTAAAGCAGCTCGAAAAATATTTATTAATAGCAAGAAAGGACAAGAGAGCTAGGAAAAAGCTAAGTATGTCGTTGGTCTATTTGACAGCCTATTCTCCTTGAGGGAGGATATATTTGCACTTATATGCTCTCGATTCAAATATTTTGGTTTAGGATGTGAAATAAAATAATATTTTTTTATATTAGAATTCATGTAAATTAAAAAAAATTATTTATTATTATTATTATTATTATTTTTTAAGTAGTACTATTTTGATCCTGATTTTGATCTTCGTGCCAAACAGGGATAGAGTACATCATTTGATTCTCTTGAGCTGAGAACAATTGATCTTTTTGATGCAGGAATTGGGAGCTCACCTCGCCCTGGGCTGGAGATCAAATAAAAGTTCCAGTGAAGTTCATCGTCGGAGATCTGGACTTGGCCTACCATTTTGAAGGCATGCAAGATTACATTCATAACGGTGGGTTTAAGAGAGACGTTCCACTGCTTGATGATGTTATTGTAATGGAGGGGGTTGCACATTTCATTAACCAGGAAAAGCCTGATGAAATCTCTGACCATATATACGATTTCATTCGAAAGTTTTGACGATATATATCACTTATGAGTGTTCTGAACTCAAATTTATCGACTTTGAATAACAGATGTTTGAGTTATAAAGTCGATTGTTTTTGTCAATGTGTCCTCGCATCTCCGGTGAAAAGTTGAATGTTTTGAATGAAGCTAATTAACTTTTTGTTACTACTAAAGCTCTTCAACTTTGAGGATGCAGGAGGGCTTATTGTTGAGAATAATGCAATTGTTTAATTTTTATTCGATTTGAAATTAACTCGATTTTCACGTGAAATAGAGCCAATTTAGTGCAGAATAACTTGATACTTGTATTCACCATCGTATATGTTTATAAACAAACGTTATATGCCTAGTGTGTGTAAAAAAACTCTACAATACATACGGACAATTTGGTTGAGAAATATTCGAGTTTGGGCTAAGCCAAGCATGGCTAGAACTCGGCTCGTATCAATTCTATTCAAGTTCGAGCTGGTTTGTTTTAACTTTGAGCTAGCGTAAGTCTTAATCGAGCTGACTCAAGTACTCCAAGAATTAAATTTTTTTTTTAAAAAAATATATTTACTAGAATTTGAATTTAGTAAACCGTATCACGAGATGACACGACAGATATTCCAATCACAAATTATACTTATACACAAATAATAGATAATTATAATAAATAATTAAATATATTATTTATATTTAAAAATTAGAGATTGAGCCAAGTCAATGCTCGATAAACTCAAATCAAGCTAAAGATTGATCAAAACATCAAGCGACTGTCGATTTTTGAGCCAAATTTCTTAACTCTACGTATAAACATTTATATAATTCAGTTCGTGAAAATCAACTCAATTCAAAATAACTTTTAGAAATTAAAAATTTTGATTTCAAGGGGAGGTTTAGTTGCTCATGGCCGACTTGTTACTAGTCGGTCTTTTTTTGTTTAGCCGAGTTAAAATTTTAATCAAAAATTTTAAATATACATATTTCCATACACATGCTAAACTATATGATGAGTTGAATCAATTATATTTTAATCAACTTGGCATCGAATTATTAAAAAATTAAAATTTATTTAATCAATTAAAATACTAGTAATTTTAACTTGGAAAATGAGAAATTTATATACCATTAAAAAAAAAAAGAAATGAGGAGTTTATCCATGTACAAATTGACTTTCTTACATTATTTCATTGTTCTTCAAATATTTCACTCATTAATTCATTCGTATTCATTTGATTATATAAATATATAAAACTTATTTGTATTTTATTCGATTCAAAATCAATTTATTTTTCTTCTGGCTCAAAATTAATTTGCTCGAAAAGACATCGATTCAACTTGATATAATATATATATATATATATATAAATTTGTATTTTTAGATTTTTTAAAATATAAATGAAATATTTCTATATAAAAGAAGTGATATTGAATTCTGTAATATTATATTTTTAATATATTAAATATAACTAACGGATATTTTATAAAAATATATGTCTTATAATTAATTTAAAATTAAAATAATTTTAGTATACTCGAATAAATTTAACTTAAAATTAAAAATTTTAATTTTAAGTTGAGCTCAGCTCGAACTAAATCGGCTCGAAACTACTCAAAACGGACGTTGAAAAAGGTCAAACGAATCCCCCAGCCGGCCCAGATATCCGGGAAAATAATAATTAATTTCATTTAAAAAAGAAAATCCTCGGCAACGCATGACTACACGTCATGTCTTATGGGAAAATTTTATTTTATTTTATTTTATTTTCTTATGTCAGAATTTAAGAACTTAAATAATAGGGACCTTGACTTGACTCATTATAAAGCTCTAGAAATCAATCTTTATTTATTTCAAAAATAAGAAAACAATTTTTTTTTATACATTATTTACTTTAAATATTATTTATATTTTATGATATATTTAATAATCTATAAATATATTTATAAAAGTATGAGATTGAATTCAGGTCAGATTGAATTCAGGTTAACCTCAACTCGAATACGAATTCATATATGGGGAATTGGGTTGTGGTAGATTCAGATTCACGCGGATTGAAAATCGGATCGAATCGGAATTCGAATTTTTAGGTTTGATTTATTTATAATAAAAATTATTATTTGAAGTATTTTTTTATAATTAAATTTGCAGTAATGCTAATTTTATTGAAATAAAAAATATATATTTTTTTTTATAAATTAATTGAGTATTTTAATATAAAAATCAGTATTTGTTATATATATATAGCTATAATTATATATTGCCAAATATAAATTTATAAGACTAATAAATCATGAAAATACACTATATGCTAAAATTTGCTAATATAATTTCTAAGTTTTTTTATTAATTAATTACAGTAGCACTTTTTATTTATGTCTTTCTACAAAAAGATTATTAGCCATAACATATATATATATGTATGAATTACAAATTATATTATATAAAAGGATCAAATTTTAAATGGGTTAGGTTAATCATCATTCATACTTGATCTGTTATTTATAAACGGATCAGATCAATAAACAAGGTGGGTTGTCAGGTCAAAAAAAAATTTATTTGAGAGAATTGGACTGAAACTTGGATCGAATCAAGTTATGATCCAATTTATTGACAAGCTTAGGAATGGGGAAAGCGAGTCGCTTCCCTTGCCAAAGAGAGGGAAAAAAATGAGACTGTCGGGTTGTTATCCATCTGATTTCGAGTTGAGTTATTAATTTATAATATTTCAAAAATATCGTACATCTGAAATATATAATTTTATAAAATTTTGATGTGACATACATAATATTTTATTTTTAATAGTAAAGTACATAGATTTTTTTTATAATTAAAGTCATCTTCATATAAATCTTTCAAAAAAAATTCCTCTACTAAAATTTAAAATTGAATTAATCATACTCACAAAATCGCTTAATAGATTTGCTACCACAAATAATATATACAAGCAATAAATAATTAAATATATTATTTATATTTAAGAAAATAGATATCTTGTAAACTCAATCTGATCTAACCATAGCTCATGGCTAGACAAAGTTAGCTCCAGTTGAGCTCAATTTGAGCTAAATTAAGATTAGGTTTAGACCTAATAACCAATATTTTTACCATTGGTCAGTTCATCAATGTACGATTCGCAAAAAAATTACACAAATTTTATGACCCATTCCAATATGAATGGGTTAAATTATGGTATTAAAGCATGGTTTTGATAATTTCATCTGTAACATAAAATTATATACGTACATTTTTTACAATGTTTTTTATTATTATCATTTTTTTCTGTAAATTTCTCTCTGTTAACAAACATATATAGGAGCCTCGAGAAATTGAACGATAATTTGCCCAAATTTAGACGACATTATTGGTCAAAGTCTCATGGTGCTAGAAGCAGTCAATGCAGAATACTAAGAAGATATTTGGTTCAATATTATCTTGATGCAGTGGCACAGGGGGTCAAATAAGTTATTTATAATAATAATATAAAAATTTAAAATTATTTAAATTATAAAATAATTAAAAAATTTTAAAATTCTTACTACTATAAAACTAATATAAATAATTTTATATAAACTTCAATTATACGTGAATTATGATAATTAATTTTTTTTTTCATTATTAATAATTTTTTTTCACAATATATTTTTATCTCATTTTTACAGTATTTTTTCTAAGGAGTTAAGATTAGAATTTAAATTATATTTCATTTAAAATAAAAAATTTTGATTTACGAGTTCTGCTACATACCTCAAATAATTAATCAATAAAATAGCTACTGATAAATTAAAATTTTAATACACTAAATTATTCAATGAATCAAGTACTAATTCATTGAGTAATTTAGTAAATTAAAACTCTAAATTATGAACTGTTAATTGATTATTTATTAGGGCTATATAATAATTTCTTAATTTAAATATAAGATACGAAAAAAAATTCTTTAAGTTTAATGAGTTCTTATCAACATGAAGTCCATTTATATGATTTATATATTAAATAATTTATTAAAACTATATGAAAAATTAAAATTATAAGTTATCTAAATAATTTGTTAATCTGATATCTATTTTTTTTAGCTTATTATCTCAATTTATGACATGATATTTATTACCTAAAACTCAGGATTGAAAGTAAAAAAAAATAAAAAGTTTAAGGATTGTAAGTTAAAAAAAAAAATCAGAGGGTGCAGTTGCAACCCCTGATCCCCATGTGGCTCCGCTACTGTCTTGATATTATGTTATATTATTTAAAAAAATAATTATTTAATTTAATGATATTTATAAATAATCTTTTATAAAATTATATAATTATTAGTCAAAAAATAATATCTAGATTATATAAAATAACATCAAGATAACAACGAATCAAACGCTCCCTAAAACAAGATCATTTTCTATCTTGTGCTAGAGGTATTTCTATATGGTTGGTGCACCATCTACATAATAGTATAAGCTTTGATGACAGTCGTGCGTTATTGTTAGGCCATCGATTCTCAAAACTCCATCACTTTTTTATGAACATTCAATCCTTATATAAATAAACAGGACGTTCGGACTGCCTATTTGACCTCTAAATAAGTAGGTATTTGGTAGATATTAATCCAAAAAGATAAGTATAATTTGAAATCAGATATATATTAAATTGAGAAGCTCTGGTACATGTTATACTATTCCAAATGAATACCTATTTAATTTTAAGTTACATCTACTTTTCTTACACAAATACCCACTTGATTTGATAACCAAACGGACCATTTGGTTAGAGCAAAAAGATAGTCTGATCGACTACCAGACCGTCTGGCCGGCCAATTGGACGGTCCGTGTGACTGCTTGGGAACGTAACACTGTTTGTGGCGTTATGCGCGAAGCGGGGTTTACTCATCTGTGTGGCTCACTGCTATTGATGGACGGATGCATGGTCAGGCGTTCGAATCGAATAATTTTTCCGATTTCACTATCGGACCACTGGGAATTAATAAGCAATTTTTATGATTTGATATTTTTATTAATCCAATATTAAACCAGTGTAGGATCGAATCGAGCATGCTCAAAATAAGAAAAAATGTTATTCATATAAATAATTGACTTCAATATATAATTATATATCTTCTCAAAAAAAATACATATATACATATAATTATGTGTTAATTTTTTCACGATAGCTTAATAGGTGATCATATTAAAATTTTCTACACCTAATTTGTTGAAATCCTATTGTCTCTATAAATTATATTTTTATTTTTATATATAATTAGATAAAGATGGAGAATCATGAATTAAACTAATTTAATGAACAAATACAATTATATATACAAAATTTTATTAAAATATTAAAAAATAATCAAAAATCAAATCAGATTTACATTAAAATCAAATGAGATAGACCTTAGCTCAGATTGAGATTAGATTATTATCAGCTCAAATTGGGTCAATTATTGAATCAGTCAAACTCGTGAATTGCTATTCTTTTGATAATTTTAGAAAGATAATAATACCTATCTTTGAACAAGAATGATAAATATTTAAAATAATAAATTTATTTATTTTATTAATTAATTGTTATTATTAGACAGTAAATTTTTCTTAAAATTGTTTTCTTCAATGCAAGACAATCTACAGACAATCTACAGAGATGAAAACTAAAAAAAGAGTTAAAGCGAAAGTAGAGCTTTGGAGGAATGCTCTAGAATCTAAAGATTTTCATCTCAGTAGATCAAAAACTGAATATATGGAGTGCATATTTAGTTAAGAAAAAAACACTTATATTGGAGATGTAACAATTGGTGATCAAATTGTCAAGAAGATTGAGCGCTTTAGATACCTTGGATCAATTATACAAAATAATGGCGAAATAGATAATAACGTTATTAGCAGGATTTAAGTAGGATGGGTAAAATGGAGAAATGCTTCTGGTGTGTTGTGCGATAGAAAAATCTCATCCAAAATTAAGGGTAAATTTTATAAAACTGTAGTAAGACCAGCGATGATATATGGTGCTGAATGCTGGCCTGCAAAGAAGAAACATACAAATAAAATAAATGTTGCAGAAATGAGAATGTTAAGATGGATGTGTGGATATACACGAAAGGATAGAATGAGAAATGAGTATATCCGAAAGAAAGTTGGTGTTGCACCAATTAAGGATAAACTTAGAGAAAGTCGGCTTAGATGGTTTGGACATCTAAATCGTAGGCCGATTGAAGCTCCAGTTAGAAAATTTGAGTTATTGGATTTTGCCCATATACAAAGAGGAAGGGGGAGACTAAAGAAGACATGACAAGAAATTATAAGGAGTGATCTTAGTTACTTAAACTTAGATAAGAATTTAGTAACTGATAGAGCGCAATGAAAACAAAGAATTCATGTAGCCGACCCCACCTAGTGGGATTAAGGCTTGATTGTTGTTGTTGTTGTTGTATATAATTAGAACAAGATGGGCAATCATGAATTAAACTAATTGAATGAACAAATATAATTATATATATAAAATTTTATTAAAATATTAAAAATTAATCAAAAATTAAATCAAATTTACATTAAGACTAAATGAGATAGGCCTTACCTCAGATTGAGATTAGATCATTGTCAGCTCAAATCGGGTCAATTATTGAATCAGTCAAACTCGTGAATTGCTATTCTTTTGATAATTTTAGAAAGATAATAATACCTATCTTTGAACAAGAATGATAAATATTTAAAATAATAAATTTATTTATTTTATTAATTAATTGTTATTATTAGACAGTAAATTTTTCTTAAAAGAGTTTTCTTCAATGCAAGACAATCTACAGACATTCTTTAGCTAGTGGCAATTCTCCAAGAAATAGCAGGCTCCTTCATAAAAAATAATAAAAAACAAAAAAAAAGATTAACTCTATTAATAAGATTAAAAATTACCATTATTTTTAATTAATAATTAGTCAATAATTAATTAATTAATTAATGGCATCTACTTTTAAAATTAAGTGATCAACGCGTTATGTAATCTATTAAATACCTAGTAGGACGGCACCGCACAAGCATGTAGGGTGCTCATAGTGCTATGCATGCAACGAAGAGAAAACTCTACTTCACATTATTTTCTCATCATTTTACATTTTTTTTTTAATTTTTTATTGTATAATATTTCGTATTTATTTTATATCAATATATAAAATTCAAAAAAAGAAAATACAAAGTAAAGCAAAAACTATACAAAATTAAAATATATATATATATATATATATATATTAATTTTATATAGATTTAAAATTACAAATTACACGCTCGATCTCTCTTATCCTTTATTTTAGGTTCTAATTTATTATAACAGAAATGACAATTTAGTTCCCCTTTATTAAATCTTGGCCTTAGATCTTAAAAAGTACAATTTAATTAATCTCTGATTTTTTTTAGTCTTTGATTTTTCTTATCTTCATCTTAAATTAATCTTTAATACTTTACAATAAAAATCATAATTTGATCACCTAATTTCTATTAGTATTGATATTAGGTCATAAAAAATTATAATTTGGTCCCTCGACCACTATTAATCTTAATTTTAGATCTCCTACTTGTCTCAATCTTAATCTTAGCTTCTAATTTCTTATCATAAAAACTACAAATTGAGCTTGAGGAAATTTTTATAATTTTTTAAAATACTATATGTACATATCATTAAATCAAATATTATATATCATTAAATCAAATATTATTTTTTAAATAATATAATATAATATTAAAATAACATTAAATTAAACACCCCTTTATTCTTAATCTAAATATATTTTTCTAATACATTTATAATAATAATAATTGCTAAATTAATTTTTCTAAAAAACTGCAGGTTAGTTGCTGTTGCACATCAACTAGTAATAATTATAAATGAATGGTGTTTCGAGAATATTCAACTTCTCTTTGCCAGTTAGCAATGATATGCAAAGACTTAAGACAGATAGAACCACCTCCTTCTCATTCAGCCAGAAAAATTTAAAAAAAAAAAATAATATCTAAATATCATGATATTTAGATTATGTGACATAATATCAAGATAACAATGAACCATACGCTCCCTAAAGGTAACTGCATCCAAGCCCTGAGGTAGAGGGAGGCACGGGATCGAGGATCCACAAAATCGGACCCAACCCGGCTCGAAAAAATAAAGGCTTGGATAATAAATTGAGACCTAATCTTTTATTTCGATCCGACACGATTCAACATGACTCGATAAATTATAATCTACATTTTATTTTATTTTTTCTTATTTTAATTCTTTATTATTTGTAATTCTTATAGTTATTTGTATGTTTCAATAATTTTATAAAAATTGGTACATCAAACGTATTATCATATTAGGTTGATATAATAAATTAAATTTCATGCTTAATTAAAGTAATAGAACTTGTCACCTTCCTGGTCCATTCCACTCAATACATAAACGTCACGGATTTTGGAATATATCTGATATACTTCGAGGAGGCGGACATTTGGTTGAGTTCGAGCAAATCAAGTCAAACTCAAAGGTTAAAAATTTTGAGTTTAGACTAATTCAAAATCAACACATAATCAAAATAAATTTGATTTCGAGTCAACTCAATTTAATTGTCAATAATAATAATAATCAAGCCTTTATTTCATTAGGTAGGGCCGACTACATAAATTATTAATTTATTTTTATTGCGTTCTATTAAACAATAAGTTCTCATTTATCTCTAAATATATAATTCTTTCTAATAGTTTCTTGTCATATCTTATTAATCTTTCTCTTTCTCTTTTAATACAATCAAAATCTAAAAACTTAATTTTTGTTATTGGAGTCTCTATCGGTCTACAATTTATATGTCTAAATCATCTTAACTGACTCTTCCTGAGCTTATTCTTAACTGAGGTTACCTCAATCTTCTCACAAATATACACATTTTTTATCCTATTTTTTCATGTATACTCACTAATCCATGTTAATATCCTCAATTTTATAATACTTATTTTTACTTATGTGTATTTGCTTTATGCATCAGTATTCAGTATCATATAATACTGCTGATTTTACAGTTATTTTTTTAAAATTTACCTTTAAGTTTAAATGTAATTTTTTTTATCACACAATATAGTGAAAATATTTTTCCACTTTAGCTATATATCTTGCTTGAATTCTGCGATAACATTCTCATTTATTTTATCATTATTTTGTATAATTGATTCAAAATATTTAAATCATTCACTCTTTCTGATAAGATTGAGTTTTAGATATTTTGATCAACTCATTTACTTGGAGATAAAGAAACCATCGGTTTCATGACTTAAATTTTTTTTTATTAATATTTTATATTTACTTCATATACTATACTAAATTTAAATTTAAAAATTAATTTTATCCGCACTTTAATAAAAATAAATTCATGTAAAACTCAATTCTCAAAATTTATTAAAATAATTTTTTATTTATTTTAAAATATTTTAAAATCATACTCGCACCAATATATATCCTTCTCCCGCACTCCACGCTCTCTCCAAATTAAAGATGCACGGTACGTACAACGTGCTCATGGAATATTATTCCACCCGTCGTCTCCTCAACCTCGTCGTCGCCGCCGCCGTCGTCTGCGGCACCGGCCAGATGACGACCACCACGGCAGAAGGCGAGTGGACGAGGTTAGAAGGACCGGCTGCGAACGTAATAGCCAGACTGGCGGCGAACCTTTACAACCATCTAGAGCCTGGGCAACTGACATACCTATGGGCGCTCGGTGCGCAGTTTTGTTTCAGACAACCCGTGAACAATATTGGAGACATCTATGACATCAGCTTTTCGGCCGATCTGGACGAGTACAGAGCACTGCCGCACGGGCGTATGGTGAAAACGACGACGATCCTGGTCATTGCGCGCATGCGCATCTTGTTTCCGTATAATCCTAATGGACGCGCCATCATCCTCGCAATTGCGCATTTTGTATACGTCGACGGTTTCCCTCTCAATGAGAATCATCATAATTAGTTTCCTCTCTCTCTCTCTCTGTGTGCGCAAATTTTTGAGATTAATTAATAAAAATTAATTGTGTGCGACATGTCTTTACGCATTATTCATAATTTCATTTTAATAAATATCTTATAAAAAAATTTTACATTTATCTTCTCTAAATTTTTTTTTAAGTCTAATATTCACAACTAGCATTACCCATATTTTGAATGTGAATTTACAGATAATACTTCTCTCTAACTCTTATTCGAATGTATTGTCTGCAAATAGTTATGTTGATGTACTTAGAAAGTGCTATATATAAATATTTGAATTATGAAATAGTGATTGTAAAAAATATTTCTTTGAAAATTACAGATGTAAATTTCTTAATTTTAAATAGAATAAAAAAAAGAAAGCTGACTAAGAACTTAATTAATAGATACATTTAATTAAAAAAAAAAAAAGAATAAGTGAAGAATTTCAAAGATGTAAATAAAAGTATGAGCACCTTCTTTTATACCTCTTCTCTCATCATGAGATATTCCGTTGAATTAAGAATTTTTTTTTACTATTTAAGATTTTAAGTTTTTAGAATTTAAAATTTAGCGGATTCTGGCAGCCCAGATATGTGTGCACTACTCTATTCATGTTCAGATCAATCTAAAAGTCATCTCAATTATGACCTATTAAAGACCAATTTATTAAAATTAGTATATTTTTTTTATTGTATTAATTATAATATTAACTATTATATAATTTAGTTATAATTTTGATTTGTTAAATTAATTTTATTATTATATTGATTTAAAGTAAAACAACATTAAACTTCTCAAATTTTGATACTCAAAAATTATAATAAATGAATTGATATATAGATTAGGTCGGATAACCCATTTATTAAATGAGCTGAGTTCAGGATAACTCAATTGAGGCATTATGAAAAATATTTTAAATATGAAATATTACATATTTTAATATCAAAAATAAAATATTATGAATATTACACTTAAATCTTACAGGATTTCAAATTTTACATTTAACTCACATATCCCAACATAATAACTAACTTTATATCACACCCCTCACATATTTTAATATAATAACTAATTTTATTTCATATCAGTCATAATTTTCAATAAAAAAAATATTTTTTTATCTAAATTTAAATCTTATAAACAAACATGCTCAGTTATAATTTATAATCTAAACTATTAATTTTTATATTTTCAATTATTTTAATACTAAAAATTAAAATTTAATTTCTAAACATTAAACTGTAACATTATACTCCAAATAGGCCATCCTTTCTGTAAGATTAAAGTGTTAAATTGGGTCATGCATAATGGGCTTTAACCCATTAATTATTTTAATTCAAATCATATTTTAATAATATAATATATATTGAGAGTGTAAAAAGCCGGCCTCTTTGTAAATTTGTCCCATGTGTTTGAAAATTATTTTCTTATATAATTTTTTAAATTAAAAATTATGTAATTATTAGGCCATATGTCATAAAAATTAATAATTTAACTCCCAAATTTATAATAAAAACTATAATTTTATTTTATTTTATTTCTTTTCATCTTAATTGTAATATTAGTTATTATTTTTTATAATATATTTTTTATTTTAGATAATAAAAAATTACAATTTAATTTCTCATTTATTTTAGGTGACTCGGCATCACACAGCGCCGGTTAGCCATCATTGAGAATTTTTTATTTTTTATTTTTTTAAATGTGCATTGAGACTTTTGCATTTTAATCCAAGGGGAAGTTGAATAGAAGCACTTGATATTGAGAGGGCATTACAAATTGATCCTAATTTAAAAAAAAAAAATTTAATTTCTAAGATAAATAAATAGATTGCTCTAAATTTCAAGACTAAGAAAAATGAAGAATTAAATTATATTTTTTATAATATATTATAAATTATTAAGGAAAAATTAGAAATTAAATTATAATTTTTATTTTGAGAAATTAGGACTTAATATGAAGACAAACATTAAAAACATTAATTCTGTTATAAATTTAGAATTAATTTATAATTTTTTAGAATCTAATAATAAAGTTTAAAAAAATAGAAAATTAAATTATAATTTTACATGAAATCTCGAATGGCAGGGCGGACCTTATAATTACATAATTTTTTTTTAAGAATTCAATAAAACAAAATACTCCCATCACTCACATGGGACAAAAAAATTTTACAAAGATATATATAATGTTCCCGTCAAATATAAATTTAAATATAAATAAATATATATATATATATATATATATATAAATATATAATTACAACAATTGTGATGAATTGGGCTGCTTATTGGATCTATTCGACTCGGAATTGAATCAGAATCGGTCCAATAAGAACCGGTTGAACCAGACCTATTTTAACTGGTTCCGGGCCGCAGAACCGGTCCGAACTGATTTTGTGTAAGCAGAACCGATTATTCAGTTCGGAACCGGACCGGTTCCGTTCCGGTTCAATTACTTTTAAAAAAATATATATTAGGACATAAGAAATTATAATTTAGTCTCTTGACCACTATTAATCTTGATTTTAGGTTTCTTACTTATCTCAATCTTAATTTTAGCTTCTAATTTCTTACTATAAAAATTATAAATTGAACTTGAGCAAATTTTTATAATTTTTTAAACTAATCTCTGTACATATTATTAAATCAAATAATTATTATTTAAATTTAAAATAATATAATATTAAAATAACATTAAATCAAAATCTCCCTTATTGTTAATCTAAATATATTTTTCTAATATATTTATAATAATAATAATTGCTAAAATAATTTTCCTAAAAAACATGCAGGTTAGTTGCAGTTGCACGTCTACTAGCAATAACTATAAGCTTATTTGGTTGGAGAATGAATTTAGATAAAAAAAAAAAAAAATTTATTTTATAGAGTTGATGAGAAAAAAATTTATTTTAATATTGAGAGGTGTGTAGAATGTGAAATAAAGTTGTTAAAATTTATAATAAATTTAAAATATTATTAAGATATTGTTTTGCTCATTTTTGAGCTCATGCCAAACAATAGTGAATGGAGTTTTGAGAATACTCGACCTCTCATTGCCAGTTGGCAATGATATGCAAAGACTTTAGACAGATAGAACCACCTCCTTCTCATCCAGCCAGAAAAATTTTAAAAGTAATATAATTAATTAATAAAGAGATTTTTACATAAAATATATGAAATTTACACGAAATTACGCATTTCATCATCAATTCATAAATATTACCACTATCACACCANTTGTGAAATATGTGAAATGCGTAAATTTAAATGAATATGGTATGATAGTGGTAATATTTATGAGTTGATGGTGAAATGCGTAATTCCATGTAATTTTTATGTCCTGTATGTAAAAATCCCATTAATAAAATATGTTATTTTTTTGACTAATTATTACATAATATTTTATTGACCAAACAGGACCCAGCCCGGCTCGAAAAAATAAAGGCTTGGGTAATAAATTGAGACCCAATCTTTTATTTCGATCCGACCCGACTCAACATGACTCGATAAATTATAATCTACATTTTATTTTATTTTTTCTTATTTAAATTCTTTATTATTTCTAATTCTAAAATATGATGCTTATTTATTTTTTTAATTTAGACTTATCTTGGCTAAAAAATTTAATTTTAAATATTTAGTTCTATTTCTGCTAAATTTTATAGTTATTTGTATATTTCAATAATTTTATAAAAATATGTACATCAAATGTATTATCATATTAGGTTGATATAATAAATAAAATTTCATGCTTAATTAAAGTAATAGACCTTGTCACCTTATCCTGGTCTATTCCACTCAATACATACACGTCACGGATTTTGGAATGTATCTGATATACTCCGAGGAGGCTGACATTTGGTTGAGTTCGAGCAAATCAAGTCAAACCCAAAAGTTAAAATTTTTGAGTTTAGACTAATTCAAAATCAACACAGAATCAAAATAAATTTGATTTTGAGTCAACTCAATTTAATTGTCAATAATAATAATAATCAAGCCTTTATTTCATTAGGTAGGGTCGACTACATGAATTATTAATTTATTTTTATTACGCTCTATTAAATAATAAGTTCTCATTTATCTCTAAATATATAATTCTTTCTAATAGTTTCTTATCATATCTTATTAATCTCTCTTTCTCTTTTAATACAAGCAAAATCTAAAAACTTAATTTTTGTTATTGGAGTCTGTATCGGTCTACAATTTATATGTCTAAATCATCTTAACTGACTCTCCCTGAGTTTATTCTTAACTGAGGTTATTTCAAACTTCTTACAAATATATACATTTCTCATCCTATTTTTTCATGTATACTCACTAATCCACGTTAATATCCTCATTTTTGTAATACTTATTTTACTTATGTATATTTAATTTATGGGTCAATATTCAGCATCATATAATACTGTTGATTTTACAGTTATTATTTAAAATTTATCTTTAAGTTTAAATATAATTTTTTCATCACACAATACAGTAGAAATATTTTTCTACTTTAGCATTATATATGTTGCTTGAATTCTGCGATAACATTCTCATTTATTTCATCACTATTTTATATAATTGATCCAATATATTTAAATCATTCACTTTTTCTGATAAGATTGAGTTTTGGATATTTTGATCTACTCATTTACTTGGAGATAAAGAAACCACCAGATTCATTACTTAAATTTTTTTTTATTAATATTTCATATTTATTTCATATATTATATAAATTTATATATTAAAAGTAAATTTTATTTTAGTTCACATGCGAAATTTAAATTTAAAAATTAATTTTATCCGCACTTTAATAAAAAAAAATTCATATGTAAAACTCAATTCTCTAATTTTATTAAAATAATTTTTTATTTATTTTAAAATATTTTAAAATCATACTCGCACCACTATATATCCTTCTCCTGCACTCCACGCTCTCTCCAAATTAAAGACGCACGGTACGTGCAACGTGCTCATGGAATATTATTCCACCCGCCGTCTCCTCAACCTCGTCGTCGCCGCCGCCGTCGTCTGCGGCACCGGCCAGATGACGACCACCACGGCAGAAGGCGAGTGGAAGAAGTTAGCCGGACCGGCTGCGTACGCAATAGCCAAAGTGGCGGCGGACGTTTACAACAATCGAGAGCATGGGCAACTGAAATACCTATGGGCGCTCGATGCGGATCTGGAGTGTTACAGCAAACACACGCACGATGGAGTCATCTGTAAGATCGAGTTTTTGGCCCATCTGGACCAGTACGTGAGAGAACTGCCGCAGGGGGTTATGGTGAAAACGATGACCTCCCTGGTCATTGCGAACATGGACATCCTGCTGCCGAATGATCCTGATCTACGCGCCATCATCTTCCAAATTGCGGATTTTGCATACATCGCCCGTTTGCCACTCAATGAGAATCATCATAATTAGCTTCCTCTCTCTCTCTCTCTCTGTGTGTGTGTGTGCAATTTTTTGAGATTAATTAATAAAAGTTAATTTCGTGCAACTAAATGATAGCATATGATCAACTACAGACATGTCTTTACGCTTTATTCATAATTTCATTTTAGTAAATATCTTGTAAAAAAAATACATTTATCATCTCTAAATTTTTTTTTTAAGTCTAATATTCACAGCTAGCATTACCCATATTTTGAATATGAATTTACGAATGATACTTCTACTCTAAGGGGGCGTTTGGTTCAGTGTTATCTCAATGTTATGTTATGTTATCTTTAGAAAGTAATTATTTGGTTTAATGATATCTTTAAATAACATTATAATTAATTACAAAAATGCCATTATACATTGACATCTAAATCTCACCCCAAATTGGGCCACATCTCAAGATAATACCATCAATTTGTCATTATAATGTTAATAACTTCCAACTAAATAAAAATAATTTAGATAACATTAATATTTTCTAATATCATAACATTGAACCAAACAAATGTTCATTGATGAATGACAATGACATTTAGATAACATGATATTTAAATAATATTGACATTGAGATAACACTGAACCAAACGCCCCCTAACTTCTATTCGAATGTACTGTTTGTAAATAATTATGTAGATGTGCTTAAAAAGTGTCATATGTAAATATTTGATTTATAAAATAATAATTATAAAAAATATTTTTTTAGAAATAACAGACGTAAATTTCTTAATTTAAAATAGAATAAAAAAGAAAAAGTTGAATAAGAACTTAATTAATAGATACATTTAGTTTCAAAAAAAAAAAAATAAGTGAAGAATTTCAAATATGTCAACAAAAGTATGCGCACCTTCATTTATACCTCTTCTCTCAACATGAGATATTCCGTTGAATTAAGATTTTTTTTTTACAATTTAAGATTTATGTTTTTAGAGTTTAAAATTTAGCGGACTCTGCCGACTCTATACGTGTTCAGATCAGTCGAAAAGTTATCTAAATTATGACCTATTAAAGACTAATTTATTAAAATTAATATGCTTTTTCTTTATTGTATTAGTTATAATATTAACTATTATATAATTTAGTTATAATTTTGATTTGTTAAATTAATTTTATTATTATATTGATTTAAAGTAAAATAACATTGAACTTCTCAAATTTTCATACTTAAAATTTATAATAAATGGATTGGGAGGTTGGGTCGGGTAACTCATTTAATAAAAATGAGCTGAGTTTAGGTGTTAATGTTTACCCATTTATTACAATTTTGCTGATGTACCTCTACCCTGCGCTCCGATAATGAACCTTGTCCACACCTTTTCTGCCCCGGTTAATTTCACATTATTCACAACTTTAAATAAAAAAATATCTCTAAGTTTAATTTTAATTTTATTAAATTAAATTTTACAAACAAACAGGCCTAAAAGATCAATACTCAACTAAGTCATTATGAAAAATATTTTAAATATAAAATATTACATATTTTAATATCAAAAATAAAATATTATGAATATTACACTTAAATCTTACAGGATTTCAAATTTTACATTTCCCTCATATATCTCAACATAATAACTAACTTTATATCACATCTCTCACATATTTTAATATAATAACTAATTTTATTTCACATCAGTCACAATTTTCAATAAAAAAATATATTTTTATCTAAATTTAATTTTAAATTTATTAAATTTAAATCTTATGAATAAACATGCTCAATTATAATTTATAATCTAAAATAGTAATTTCAATACTTTAAATTATTTTAATATTAAAAACTAAATTTTAATTTCTAAACATTAAACTATAACATTATACTCCAAATAGGCCATCTTTTCTGTAAGATTAAAGTGTTAAATTGGGTCATGCATAATGGGTTTTAACCTATTAATTATTTTAATTCAAATCATATTTTAATAATATAATATATATTGAGAATGTAAAAAGCCGGCCTCTTTGTAAATTTGTCCCATGTGTTTGAAATTTATTTTGTCTTATATAACTTTTTAAATTAAAATCATGTAATTATTAGGCCATATGTCATAAAAATAATAAAAACTATAATTTTAATCACTTAATTTCGGTTAATCTTGATATTAGGTCATATAAAATTATAATTTGGTCCCTCAACTACTATTAATCTTGATTTTAAGTCTCCTACTTGTCTCAATCTTAATCTTAGCTTCCAATTTCTTACTATAAAAACTATAAATTGAACTTAAGGAAATTTTTATAATTTTTTAAAATATTATCTGTACATATTATTAAATCAAATATTATTTTTTTAAATAATATAATATAATATTAAAATAACATTAAATCAAACACCCTCTTATTCTTAATCTAAATATATTTTTCTAATACATTTATAATAATAATAATAATAATAATAATAATAATAATAATTGCTAAATTAATTTTCCTAAAAAACAGCAGGTTAGTTGCTGTTGCACATCAACTAGTAATATTCAACTTCTCATTGCCAGTTGGCAATGATATGCAAAGACTTAAAACAGATAGAACCACCTCCTTCTCATTCAGCCTGAAAAATTTTAAAAATAATATAATTAATTAATACAATAAGTATGTTTTTTTGACTAATTATTACATAATATTTTATTATTTATACTTATCTTTTTATTTTTTTTTCTTATAAGAAGCATTGGGTTTGGTCGACAAAAACTGAGGTTACCGTACTAGCGAACTCATTCACTCGAAGAATTACTGAACTCAAATGGATTGTTTTTGGTCTTAATTTAATGGTTCCTTACTCAAGAGTGGATTCCAAGTCGAAGGGACTCAAAGGTCGGGTGAAATGTCGTGCTATGGATGAAATGTCGTGCTATGATTCTGAGTCATTTTTCATCATCATCGTCCAATAGTCTTTGAAGTTTTTCGAAAAATTATATTCTATTAGAGATGTTAATTAATGATGATAATCGGTTGTACAGATACGTATATATGCGTAATGCTTTAAACAATATTAAGTTTCTGAGCGATCGAATGGACCGTCAGTTCGGTCGACCAAACGGTCTAGTCCGCTGACTGGGCCGTCCGTTCAACCACCAGACTAATAGATGTTAGAGTTTATTTGTCCAAAAAAAATAGTCATAGCTCGAACTCAGATAGGCATCAAATCAACAAGATAGGCATCCAACGGAACGTCAAATAATCAGGTTATAAAAAATAAAGAAAAGCTTGATCTGAACTTGATCTAGTTCATTTGTCAACAATTGAAGCACAATTCAAATCAAATTGATCCGATTTTCGATTAAATTTTTATTTTTTAGCAAATTTTTATGTATAATATAATTGGACATTCAATCTTCCCAAATTATGGTCATTATTTTGATTTAATATTAAAAAAAAAATTATACAACAAACATGATTTAAATTAAAACATAGTGAAAATTCTAATAAAACTTTTCAATAAAATATTACAAAAACTTAACATATTATAATATTTTTTTTATTTTTTTAATCGATCAATTTTGAGCTGCTTCAATCTGATGTTATATTGACTCAAAATTGAATTGATATATTGGATTGATATAAATCTCAAACTCAAAAAATAAATCATTAATCGGCTCATTTGGATCATAATAATTTATTCATCGCAAACCTTTTTCGTACAATACTGCAATATTTGTATGAATGTTTATCCACAGATAAAATAATTTTTTTATTTTGATTAATTTTGTCAATTAAATTACTTTTAAAAAAAAGAATGTGAAGGTTTTAATTGAAATTTAGGCAGGCGTGCAATAAACCTAAAATTCTTAGAATCTACTATTAGAGAGCCTATAAAAAAAAGAACTTCAATTATAAAATTCTTCAATATCCCGTGACATGGCTTTTGAATAATTTTTGAAAAGAATAGATAACAGATCATGCAAAATGCTTTACAGTTCATTTAAAAAAATAAAAAAAGAAGAGTTCAAAATAATAATAATAATAATAATAATAATAATAACAAAAATAAAAGTTTACAGCTTATTATTAATAATAATAACAAAAATAAAAGTTTACAGCTAGCTTTGCCCTGACGAGAATCTAAACCGAGCTGAAACGACCTGGTAGGGGTGAAAATGAGCTAAATTTGAGCAGTATCTAAAATTCAATTCATTTTTATTTTAATAATAAATAATTATAAATATCCTCTGAAAAATTATAAGAGAACTACAGAATAATTCCTCCATGATATATAATCTCTGAGAAATCATATCTTATATTTGTAATATGAAATATTTTCTTCATAATATGACAAAAAAGCTTCAGAAAGAAGAAGATTTTTCTTGACATCTTCTTTAGAAATGCGAAGAATATCATTCTAAACAATATAGTGATTTATATCTCATATTAGAAGTTATATATAACTTCAAAAATATCAATTCTTCTTATATGAAAAAAAGCCAATGAGAAGAAATGCCTGAAGAAAGTCTTGATATTATTACCAAAAGATCTACAAATCAGGATTCTAGACAATATATATGAAGACAAAGCTTTATCATATTTATTAAACGAATCATTAATCCGTTTATCAGATGGACTACAAAAAATATTTGTAGCATTCGCACCAAATATGGAACGCCCAATTGAACTGGGTATAGTCAGAAAGATTATCATAGATACACATAATTATGAAGAATGTAAGAGATTTTCACAGATCATCAAGACGGTTATATCAACCACTGAACTCTTCGATAGAATATTAGAATTTGAGATAATTTCGACATTTATCGAACCATATGAATATCTAGTATATCCAGCATTTCAAATTTGGCGAATGACCAGACAACGAACTCGAGGACAACCTGCAGTAAAAGAATTCTTTGGATATTCTTGGGACTATAAACAGAAACGAAATTTATCAGAATTACTATCAGTTTATCAGGAACGATAGAATTACAAATTTATTTGTAACGACCGAATTATGATCTACGATGAGGATGATCTCACAGAAATTGATATGAGAAATAATGAATTAGAATTCCAGTCGGGACCGCAAATTAAAGAATTATTGAAAGACATTCGAATCGGATTTTCTACCACACTAGATAATATTTCCTTACAATCAAATTAATTTTTTTCAAAGATATTCGCCAGCTCTCAAGGACAATAATAGTAGAATCATGATAGGGCCCCACAAGCATCTTTCAGTGGAACTCAGTACAATAATACAGAAGCATCTTCAGCTTTACAATAATACAGAGCATCATTAGCAACTTTACAATAATGCAGAGCATCTTCAGCAATAATACAGTGCAAATCAGCTTACATTCTCCTCGATATAAGGATGACCCTCAGCTTGTGGATGGACATTCAGAATCACCTCACTCTCTCATCTCTCTCATCTCATTCTCTTATCTCTCTCATCTCTCCCAATTTGGTACATTCAGAAAAATTCAAAAAATTATTAAATATTTTTCTCTGTTCATCAATAAACTCCATAGAAGAGATAAAAAACAGTGACTTCCAACAAAATTAATATACTAAATTTAAGAGTAAATTACTCTCAAATTTTTAAATTTTGAGATTAATAATGCATAAATTTGTATTTTCAAAATTATAATATCAGAATTAATGAGTTTTAATATAATTATTAAATGAGCTTTTTTCTTAATTTCTCATTATTAAAATTTTTTATAATTACTATTATACCTCTTCCTATCTCTCTCTCCTCCAGAACACTGAGCAGTGCGTGTGCTCGGTAATTGGGAGGGGAGAGAGAGGGAGGAGGGGTATAATGATAATTGTAAAAAATTTTAATAATAAAAAAATTAAAAAGTTACTTATTTCAGGAACCTCTATATTATAATTTTGAAAAAGTAAATTTGTGCATTATTAAGTTCTAAAATTAGGAACCCAGATGTAATTTACCCTAAATTTAATTAGTATTTATTCACACACAATGATATATGATGAAGCAGATAGATAGATTACGTTGTAAATTAATCTTGGAGATCTTGAGCTCCTGTTTGATTTATGCTCAAGTTGAGCATAGCTATTTTTTTAATTTTTTTATAAAAAAATATAATTTTTTTGTGAAAATATATATATGATGAGAAATAAAATTAATTAATTATAAAAATATTAAATAAAATTAATTGATGTATTGAGAATTATACAAATTACTTTATTTGGAGCAACATGTTTGCAAATTGCAATGACCCGCTCGGTGATGCCATGATTGTCGTGAGGGTGGCGCAGAAGATGACGATGCCCACGAGGAGGAGGACGAGGAGATGGTGGCCGTTCGAAGCCAAGGATCTCGGGAGAGCGAGGAGATCAGGATCAGGCTCTAGGGTGGAAGACGGCTCAAAAGTTGAACGAAATGTTAGATCAAATTGAGCTTGATTCGATCCAAATGGATCGTTTTTATGATTAGTTTGATACATTTATCAATCAAATAGCTCGAAATCGGATTAATTAAAAAAATTTAAGATATTATATATATTTATATATATATATATAAGGATCTTCTCCATAAATTTTATTCAAATTATATTTATTGTATATTGATTTTTTTATTTTTATTTTTAAATATTTAATCAAGATGAATGATCATAGTTTAAACTAATTGAATAAAAAGATACATTGAAGCATAAGATTTAGTTAAAAGATTTAAAATTAATCAAGAGTAGAATCAATTTTGGATCGAATCGAGCTTAAATTGATAAAAAAAATTAGCAAAATCTAACTCGGATTTAGATTGGATTGAATTCTTCTCATTCATTTTTTGGATTAAATCAGAAACTTTTAATTCAATCTTGAGCCGAATGTGCGATGAATAGCTTGATGTTTGGTTCATTAATAGCTCGTTCATGTTCAGTTCTTCAATATTAAGAAACAAACTTGAACATAATTTTGAAACTTCAATAGGTAAATAAACGAGTTTGAACATACTAGCGTTCGACTCATTCATATTTTTGAGATGTTTATATGAACATGTTTGATTATAAAGCTCGATATAATCGATGCTCTCTTAGAGTTTTTAGTATATCTCATTTATTAATAAAAAAAAAAATCATAAATCATGATACCAAGTTTGTTCGTGAACACATTAATATATATCATTAATATTAAAGAGCTTGCATATAATTTTTGTGTTCGTGAACTCGTACATATGTATATATATATAAGCTTGTTCGAAAATCATGTGAACTAGGTTTAAATATACCATTATGTTTGCGAAACTAAGTTCGAACAAACTCAAGCTCAATTTTGAGAAAATGAATGTGACTTGATCAGACCGCTATTCAGCTCAGTTCGATTCATTTACAGCCCTAGTTGAAGTGTGTTAATCCAAAATCCATAGTGTCAAAGGGGTGGGAGATTGAATTCATTATTATCTTGATATTACGGTATGTTTTTTTTTAAATTAATATTTAATAGAAGGGATAATTACCTATATGCCACACAATTTAGTTTTATTTATGCCTTACGAATCCATTCTTAATTAATTACACTATGCACACTCAAAAAATTGTAAAATTTTACATACACACATTTGAGTTAAAACTTAATCAAAATCTATTTGAAAAAAAATATTCTGTTAGTAAATCATTAAAATTATATTTTTACTCGTAATGGTATATATTTTTCTCTTCCTCAATACCACACTAAAGCTCTGATTTGTCCTAAAATTAATTCACGTCGCAGATGTCTTCTTCCTTTGCTGCCACCTAAATATTTGTTTTAGGATTTTCACTCAAAATATATTTAAATATCCTTAAAATAATATGATGAACGGCTCAATTTTTTTGTAATTTAATTATAGTTAGGTTATTAAAAAATTATAATTACTCATTATAATAGAAATAAGTTAAAAAAAGGTATGTAAGATTTTATAATATTTTGAGTGTGCATAGCGTAATTAACTAAGAATGGATGGATAAAATATAAATAAAACTAAATTGTGTGGCATGTAGGTAATTATCTCTTAATTTAATCATAATTTTTTAAAAAATGATAAAATTATTACTAAAAAAAATAACATAACATCAGATTACAATTGGTCCAATCTCCTAGCACTCATTCCCGCAAGGGGAAGCCTCCATTTGTCGTCCATTTGTAATCTCAATCCTTTTTATGGTCTCGTTTAGTTCGAAGATTAATGAAAAAGAATTTAATTTAATATTAAAAAGTGTATAAAATATGAAATAAAATTAATTCTAATATTTACATATATGTTAAATTAAAAAAAGTTTGAACCAAACGACCCACATATGTCTTCACGACCCACATATGTCTTCATCTAGTGACGAAATTATTTCATCAGAAAGTAACATTTAATTAATAATATTAGGTTTTTAGATATCATATTAAAAAAATATCATTTAAAACAATAATAACGTGTATGACAAGGGGGCAAAATTAAATTATTTTGGGCAAATTGCATTTAAGTTTTTTTTTTAAATTAAAATGGCATTTAAGTTTTTGTGCATTAATGTTCTTGCAAATGGCTGCATGCATAAGTAATATGTCTCGAATTTCAATTTTTTATCGTCACATAACTTTATCTAGGTTTTTTTTTTTAATTTATTACTAATTAAATTTTTTTAATCAAATTAAACTAGACACACAATATATAATAAAATGGATATATCATGGCAATAAAAAGTAATTAGGAATGGGATCTTTATGTAGGCCTCGAAATAGCTCAGGTCAAATTCGTGTTGATATTTGAAATTTGAGAGAAGATTAGAAAGTTTTTTTTTTAATGTGAAAATCACTTAAGCGGAAAAATCACGGTGTCGATCACAAGGCGGCTTCAAAGATTTCCATTACTGAGAAAATCTTTATGGAAAAGAGGACAGGGTTTTCCTTTAGAGAGAGAGAGACCCGTTTTTCTTGTTACAATGAGATTTTTATAGTCTAAGCTTGATTTAAAGTGATCACTTTAGAGTCAATTAGATGACAGCGTGCTCAGAGCCTAGAAGTTTTGCTCGTACAGGTTCCACGACCTCTATAGGCTAATCATGTTTCTTAAAAACAACATAGAAGCCTTTATTTTGTACTTGGCTGAATCTACGCAGTTCGGCTTGAAGAGTTCAACTTGAGTTCTTCGGAGTGGTCTTTTCGTCAGATATACAAGCACGGATTGAAATACAACAATTCAAAATGGCTTACTCGAAATCTAACTTATGAATAATCAGATAGGATCTTGATTTAATTCGTGTTAATATTGTTCTACAAATGACTTAGGTTCGGATCATATTTGGACCTAATAGTCTAGGTATTTCTTATTAAATCTAAAAATAAATTATAATAATTTGCAAAATAATATTCTAATTTAGTAATATAATAAAAAAATTTAAATATGAAATGATGGAAAATAAAATATAATTTAAATATACAAACTTTTATACCAACATAATAGAAGTTAGATAAATATATATGTTCTAATAAAAGAGTTTAATATTCTCATAAAAAAGTTTCATATTTATATAAGAATTTGAATATATATATGTTATATTTTTGTTTATAAACAATAGAATCGAATTGGATTTTAATCAGATTAAGCGCGGTTGACCAAGACCTAAACCTAAAAAATTAGATCAGATTGGGTCTGATATCGGGTTAGATAATCAATTTTATTTTATTTTTTGTTTCGCTAGCTATCTAATTGAATTGAAACTCAGATTGAGACTCTGGTCAACCTGCTCCATTTGCAGGCCTATCAGGAGTTTTAGTACTCGAGAGATCTGTAAAAAAATTAGGAAGTTTTACATGTTATTTTCAAAGAAGTCTTTTTTATAGGCGACACTCCTACATTAAATATTTATAAGTAGCAATTCTTATGTCAAATATTTACAGATAATAACTCCTATTTTAATTGTAAATTTACAGACAAAACCCTCACTTTAACCTATTCTGAATGTGAATTTACAAGCAGCACCTCCCACTGTAATTGTTATTTGGGATGTCGTATATAAATATTAGACTTAAGAGGTGTCATCTATATGTATTTGAATTTAGGGGCACCGTCTCCTAAATATTTTTTTTAAATGACAAATATAAATTTTCCCAAAAATTTATTCTAAAAGTCTCACCGAACCAAAGAACACGCAAATAAGTTGCCATTATATACTTGCTTCGCCTTTCTGTAATTTCGAAATCATGTGATTAGAGGTGAGATTAATCTGAGTTCGAGCTAAGCCGGGCATGTCTGAAGCTTAGATCATCTCAATTTGATTCGAGTTCGAGCTGACACATATCAATTTCGTGCTAGCTCAAGCCTTAATCGAGCCAATTCAAGTTCTCCAAGAATTGAATTTTTTTTAAAAAAAAATTATCTCTACTAGTATTTAAAATTGGCTTAACCATACCTATAAGATCTTATGCAAGAATAATAAATAATTACTATCAATAATTCTTTAAAATATTAGAGATCGAGCCAAATCGATTCGATCCAACCGTGGCTTATACGTCGGCTCAATAAACTCAAGCTGAGCTCTATTAAAGCTAAATATCAATTCGAATATTGGATGGCTAGCGATCTTCGAGCTAAAGTCCCTCCCCCAAATGGGATGATTTCTTGTTTAAAAACTTAAAAGTAAAGTTTGAACTTATAATTTCTAATTTAGATTAAAGTTTAAAAATATAGTTGGAAATTCTTCCATTTTTATAATTTCACAATTATGATTGATTAAAAAAAGGAAATTACACAATTAAAATTTAAAATTATGGATATTTTTTCAACTAAAATAATCTAAATTAATTTAGAATATTTTAGTTGCAAAAACTTCCATAATTTTAAATTTTAATTGTGTAATTTTAAATTTACTATTAAAAAGCAAGAAATAAAAATCGCGTGGCGGCAGTTGAGAAAATGGGAGAAGGGAGAGAGATATTTTACGTATTTTGTATTTTAAAAATTTAATTTAAAGTACATTTGATTCAGTATTATTTCAATATTATATTATATTATTTTTAAAAAATAATTATTTAGTTTAATGATGTTTTTAAATAATATTATAATTAATTATAAAATTAATGCTATTACACGCTGACATCTAGATGTCACCCAAATCGGGCAATATCTCAAGATAACATCGTCAATTTGTCATTATAATGTCAATAACTTTCAATTAAATAAAAATAATTTAGATAACATTAATATTTTCTAATTATAATATTAAACCAAACAAATATTTATTGATAAATAATAATAATATTTAGATAATATGACATCTAAATAACATTGACATTGAGATAACACTGAACCAAACGTCCCTTTAAAAAATTATAAGAATTTATATAAAGGGCCTTATTAGAAGAAATTATCAAATTCAAGGATTCTATTAAACTATTTTTGAAATTATGTATCTACCTCATATTTTTTTTCAAATTTACGTTAAATATGAGATAAATTAATAAAATTATATATATATATATATATATATCAAATATTACTCAATAAGTCAAGAAGTATTTCTTGATATCCACGTATAACTATTATTATAAATTAATATGTCATTAAAATAAACGATAAGCAAAAATCCTAAGAAAGGATATAAAATATGGGTTATTACCCTCATAAACGTAAAATGAATATTTTAGAGACGATCTTTCATTCATCACCTTTTTATTCGTATATGATGTTATTACTTCTAAGATTTATTTCATGGAACATGATGACCCCTACCATTATGTCAAACAGATCATCTAACTTTGATATTAGGAACTGATATTTGATAATGATCTTGTTAATAGTACAATGAACAATATAGAAGAAGTAAGAATGAGCTAGATATATATGATCGAGCTGCATTATTTATAGATGGAGATTACGGGTATTATTTATAAATGGAGAACCAAAAGATATCTAATCAGTTAGGTGTGAGATAATTAAACATATGAGAGGAGATTCTCGATTATTGTTGTCACTTTCAAGCACCAAGAAGATGGCACGTGTCATTCAAGTGGTTGGGTTGTTGGAGATCAAATAATTAGTTAGCCTATAAATATCTTGATTAGAATATTCTTTGTGCTATTGTTACTTGATGTAAAGGTGAAAGCATTGTTGAGATGATTTATACGGATCAACTTGGTCCTATTGCAAAGACAACAGAACATCGTCGAACTTTATTTTAGAGAGAAAAATAAAAATATTCTTATATATTAAAGAGAATCAAATACAATTTTAGCTTTATTTTATTGGTACGACAGTTAGCAAGGTTTTAAAACTAAGTTAAAAACGTCAAGTTTCGGTAGTTTCGAATCGATTTTGGTAGAAGCCAATTCGAAAAAGCTACTTGGTTTTTGTATCAGTCAAAACTCGATAGTTTCGATGATTTCAATCAAATTTTAGCAAAACTGTTAAAACTTAACTAAATTTTCGCCGAAATTGCTGAAACTTATCTTTTTCTAAAAATAATTGTTAAGACGGGAAACAATCAACGAGTTTTTGCGTGGAAAACCGATTGGCAAAAAAACCACGGCTCCTTTTCGAGGAGGCTTGAAATGTCACTAGAAATGTCTTTGTTTGGGTTACAGAGTATTCAAAAAGGTTTTTTTGAAATTTTTCCAGCCCCCCTGCAAGGCTGTGTACAAGAAGTATATATATACTCCGAGCCTGTTATGTCTAGTCACTTCCAGCCGAATAATCTATGGCCCTAGTGACGGCCCAATTAATGCCTGCGGACAGCTAGTACGTGACTCCTGCTGTACGGCGTGTCAGCGGTTGCGATCTGTCGGCGGGAAAACCGCTTCTTCCACCAGAGCAGTACGACTCCCAACGGTTAGATGTCACGTCGGATGCTACCTCTTCGGGATGCCACCTTTTCGGCGTCTGCTGTTCGGGCTGATACCTCTCTTGTTCGACTCGGAGGTCTTGCCTATGTGGACCCTGTGTGGACTTCCACGTGGACGGTCCTGATGAGGAAGTGTGGATCCAATTGCAACAATAATATTCAATAATTATTATTTATAAATTTAATTTTAAAATTATAATATTTAAATAATTTATAAAAAATTAAAACTATTGATATCAAAATCATTTAAATTGTCGAAATTATTAAGATTGATATTTTTATATTTTGATCGAAACTGAAATTAAACCCAATTTTTCTTCAAAAAAATAAATCAATCACAAATTAATTTTTGATATTCATGATGATTGATGAAGTTGTGCATGTGGGTCCCAGTGGAACGTGCAGTTTCTTTGGATGTTGGTTCGTGGTCAGCTTACCGTCAGCGTTTGTCTGAGAGCGCTGAGAGGCGCTGAGAGGCGCTGAGAGGCGCAGAGCGGTGAACGGATCTCTATGTTCGAGTTGGTCACCATTATCTTAGTCTCCATGGCGGTGACGGTACCTCACGCACCGGTCGACTCTCCGTTATTCGCACCCATTTTCTCTTCCTTCAATTCGAAATTTGAAAGCGAAATAATCCTGGTCGGCTTCTTCTTCGGGCTAGGAGAGGGGGAGAGATCATCGGTGGAGGAGGGGGAGAGAGGGAAGGAGATGGCGGATGAAATCCGGAGGTCCGGGGGCAGAGGAGGAGGAGCGCCACCGCAGGCGGGAATCAAAGTTGAATACTCTGAGGAGACGAAGACTGCGGCGGGGGCGGCAGCGGAGGCTGCGCGGACCAAGAAGGTAGTGCTGAAAAGTGCGGACATGAAGGAGGAGATGCAGAAGGAGGCAATCGATTGTGCCCTATCCGTACCCTTCTTGTTCTATCTTAATTTTTTTTAAAATTTTCCTGAAGGCTAGTTGTTTAAATACACTGAGCTGGGTTCTTCTTTGGCTGGAGGGTTTAGGCGTTTGAAATCTATACAGTGGAGAAGGATGTAGCGGAGCATATTAAGAAGGAATTTGACAAAAATCACGGACCGACCTGGCATTGTATAGTTGGTCGAAACTTCGGTAATCTCATTCTACCACTATTCACTTTTCCTTATCCATTATTGAATCAGTTTTTGCGAGTAATTGATTGAATGCAAGGGTAGAGTTTGTTTGAATAGGCATTGATTGAATTTTTTGTTTCATCGTGTCTCACCGTGTTGTGATGGTTAGGGTTTGCAATTATTGTTTGTTTGTGTTATTGTCTTCTAGTCTCAGTTATGGGGTTTCTGTCTGCAATTGTAATAAACGGGCATGCTTCATTGATGATCTGCGTATATGTGGAAAGAGTTTGTTGAGATGCAACTATTGCTAGAATGCTGTATGAATCTTGTGTTGCCTGGATTGTAGGAATGAGCTCGATGTGGGATAATATTATACTGCTTGAACTGTTTTATGTGAAAGGGATAAGTATAACCTTGTGAATTAACAAGAATATTGGAGGTGTCTATCTGAGTATGGTTACAAAGTAATGCAAAACCATAGTTTTATCCTAGCACAAGTTTGGAGATAATAGTTTATATTTGTCCAGCTTTGTTTATGTTGGATGCACCTGTCATGTACATGGTGTCTTAAATCAATTTAACCTCAAAGGTCAGACATTCCTGAAGTGTCAGCAGTGTGGTGGATTTTTGCTGAACCCACATATATACTTGATGTAAGTCATGCAACAGAGTTTGATCTTGTTTTGGCCGACCATAAACCTTTGATGCAATTGCTTTCATTCTTGTTTTAGTGGGATATGCTATGACTTCATTGTTCTTGGAATTAACTAATCCCATGGGTTCATGGCGTTGGATTATTTAAGTTAAACATGGGTGACATGTAGCTCTAATTCTGCTCACTGCTGTGCTAAAAATCAGTATGCTTTTTTGTTTGATATGCTTGGTACCAGTGACATCTTGCTGTATTTGTTCTGATCAGCCTGTATGTTGGTTTATTTTAAAGTAGATTTGAATTCATGTGTAAGATCAAGATGGTCATCCATAGGGTCAGGAAAATAGACAATTTCAAAAATAAAAACTATTACACTAAACAAAACACGTTTGTAGAAACATTGAGATAAAGTGGAAGCAATTACAAAATTAGAAAAAGAATGAGAACACATGATGTAATGTTGTATGTCTCTTATTTGGCTACATCCACTCCAACCCCAACACAAATCCACTATCATAATAAAATCCTCTTTCACTTGGGTGGAGAACTCCTTTACACCACCACACTTCATCCTTTCTCTTTTTAGGCTTCACTCACCTAGAACCACACGCCAAATAACTTTTTGGACTTCACTCGTCTAGAATCTAGCACACTTCAACACTTTTCTTTCAAGAATATGGAAGATGAAAAACATGAGAAAAGAAATTGGAATCAAGGGAAGATGTCACCTCTATGTAAATTAAATTTGAGCGTATGCGGGGATGAAGATCTCCCTTGAGCACCTTGATCACTAGCAATTAAGAACACGATACATCACTTTCCAAACTTGTTTTTATCTATTTCAATTGATTGGAAAAATTCTCTAGGTATTAGCTCACGCCTCTTTTAAATAGTGGCACAAAAAGATTCAAAACCTATGGAAAATAATATGCGAATGGAAGGAAAAACAATTACAATTGGTTGCCCTAGTTTATCAACCACCCAGTCGGCTGACATTTAAAATACTTTCATCGATAGGTTTAATGGCAGGCTAATTTGGTTGATTAACAATATAAAAGTCCCAAGACTTTGATCGACCAAAATTTTCACCCTTCTGGATTTGGTCGACCATATGTTCAAAACATCACATCCCTGGTCAATCAGAAATTTCACCCCTCTTGCCTTGGTTGACCACGTTGGTTCAAAATAATGATAAGATGAACTAATTACTCATACAAACATCTCATGTAGAATTTTAGTTGTTTATGTAGATTAGGTGAAATGCTGGGCAACTTTGAGATGACGCCCTACATTAGTTAGATAGAAACGAGCATGCCTCAAAAATGATTGTTTGCTTTACTTGGTTATTAGTTAGAAAATTGGCATTATGAATTTTATAAAAGGAACCTATAAACTAACGGTTCTTTGGATCAATTTTTGCCCATCATTTTTGTGTTGTGTCATAATATATTCTTTGATTTCAGATTAGAAGATGCACTTCATGATTGGGAAAAAGTGTCAAATCTCAATTTGACTTGTATCTCAATTGGAAGCAATTTTATCTTTATCTATTGCTTACGATGATTGAAGAGAGAGATAGATGAAAGTGCCTCAAAATTACTATTATGGCTTGTATCTGATTGAGTTCCGCTTATGCTTAACAAAACATTGACATGGGAATCTTTGTTAGTATCTAATCTGAAACATTTCGAAATACATTTTTGATTTCAGTGTTCGGGAAAATGAAATAACAGCCAAATGATGCATGCTTGATGAAGTACAATCTCTTAGATTTTATTTAGTACATGTGGCGAGGACACTTATGGAGCACGAAATGAGTATGCCTATCATAGGTGTGCTACAGCCATTTCCGCACTGTCCATATTGTCAGATTGAGTCTATACATGGTTAGATTGATTGGTTGAGCTGGTTAACTCCTTTTATTTCAGCATTGGTTGGGTCTGGCTTGGTTCCTTCCTGATTATGACTAGTTGATTGTGTTTGAATAAGTCAATTATGTTTATTTTTTGTCTTTATTATTTATTTATTTTGTTGGTCTCACATCATTAGAGCTAACATGTGGGGTGTCTCTATTTATAAAGGCTTGTTTTTGTATATTGAAATAATCTGATGATGAAATAAAATTACCTTTTGGTTCAAATTTCAGAAGGAAAGGGTTAAGGTCTAGTATGAAATCTCTAAAACTGTAATACATATTTCGAAGATCTAAATCACCAATCTTCACATTATCCTTCTTCAAAGGAGGTCAAAGCCTAACCGTACTATTTTTTCTCTGGCGCGAAAAAATGCACAAATTACCAATATTATAGGAAATTCCTTTAATTGATGTGTTGTACGTAATTAAAGGTAACAGCATGTACTTCTTTCTTTTCTCTGGTGCGTTTTCTTGCTTATTTCTTTTGTTTCCTTCTGAAATCTTCCTTGTTTATTAGATTATTCAATTGCTACATAGTGTGAACTATAATTTTCATTTGAGAGATTTTTATTACTAAAATTAGGTGAGAACCCTCCTCTGTGATTTTGTAAAAGCGAGAATGCTAATCTATTAGGTAAATTCTGATTTACCTTTGATTTAGTTGAATTTCAGCAATTTTTACTTGTTTAATTGTGGGATTTCAATTTCTTTATTATTGCATAGTTCCCTTTTTGTTTCCTCTCGGTGTCTATTGTCATGAATAGCAGTAAACAATCTGCTGGCTATTTGCTTATCGTCCCACATCTGCATGCCAAGAGGGAGGCATACCTGTTGCATATGCTACATGTTGGCATAGCAAGTACCATTAAATGTGACCGCATGCAACCTGTTGGCATATCACCAAACATGTCTCACACCACATGTTGTCATACACTAATTATGTTGGCATACTACACGCTATGCATAGCATAATTCTTTGACATGGTTCACGTTGGCAATTGGCATACCAGCTGTATGCTTTTATAACAAACATATACTTTTCTGCCACAAAACATCACAGGGAAAAAAGAAACATTTTTGTTGTACTTTTCCGAAGAAGTGTAAAATCTTTTTAAAGCTGCTTCACTGCAATGTTCTAACTTATTGGCATGATATGGAATGGATCATTTTGGTGCGGTAACGGTAAATTTTTGTTATGCTTTGAGTTTTTTCATGCAAATTTCCTAGCATTTCATGTTGATGTCAAATCTATGATTGCCCAGTAATTGATCAATTAAACAACTTTAATGGATTTCAAACCCCCTAATACACACTTCAAACAAGAACGGTAAATATATTCCCGAACTAGTTGAGTAGGCAAAAGAATATATTGATAAATAGTCCATTTCCAGATTTTTTGTTTTCAACCATTATATGCACCTAATTGATTGCCTCATAATCTCTTTTAAGCTGTTGCTTCAGCATTTACTGCCATTCTCATTTTCGTTCTCAGGTAATACAATGATGTGACAACGAAATTGATCAAACATCGAACTTCAATAGGCCATGAAAAGCAGCATTTTATATCTGCATATTGAATTATCGAACTCTCACTTTTTGCATTTTGGTCGCATTCATAATGTCTCGACTACTGCCTTTCATGCCAGTAACCACATTCTAGAAAACACAGATCAACAATTCACAGTTTGAATCAGACCAACTCTCTTATTTACATGTTGAGTGTTTATTATGTAAATACTATAATTATGAAGTGTAATGCTTATAACTACCAATATGAAAAAAGAAATATTCTTGTTGTATTTTTTCAGCTATCAAAACATACAATCTATTCATCTGTTTTTCTCACAGGTTCATATGTGACCCATGAGACCAACCACTTCATATACTTCTATCTGGACACGAAGGCAGTGCTGTTGTTCAAATCCGGTTGACGTTGACGCAGGTGCGATTAAAATGATGATAAGCAGCTTTGATCTTTGAGTCCGCTTGCGTTGACTTCTACTCCATCGCTGTACATGTCAATTTTCATATCTATTAAGGTAATGGCCTTGATGTATATCTAATGGATCTTTTCGTTCTAATAGTCTACTTGAGAGTTATTTTTTTTTTATCAAATTTGTTCCTATTTAATGAAACATTCTCCTCGTAAGTCGTTTGACTCTCTCTCTTTCTAAAACGAAGCATGAGGCAGATGGAAGAAAACTGAGGGTAATGGTTTGCACCATCTAAGCATGTAATTTTCTTTAGCTTTCTAACTGTTTCTTGAGAAGTTCTCCATTATTGCTTTAAAGTAGTATAGCTTTGCTGCGGAAAATATATTAGATTTTCACTCCAATTGGAATTGACTCGAATTTGTTTTGGATTTGAAGTTGACTCTTTAATCTTCTCTATAAAATTTCAGGTATTGTTATTCCATGTTATCTAATTTCGTCAAAAAAAAAAATAAAAAAATCTACTACACGCCTTTATCTTTAAGGTAATTTTGATTCATTTTTTTTAAGAATTTTATTATCCTTGATTTCATTAAATAGATTTTTTTTTCTATTTGCCCTTCTACTCATTTTATTTTTGGTAATTTTATTAATCTAAAGTTCTATTTAGTACGAGAATCAAAATAATATTAATTTAAAAAATAATAAAATAATAATAAATAATTTTTTAATTATTCTACAAAAATTTTAAAATAAATTTATTTTTCATGTTTAATAATTTTTAATAAAAATATTAATTTCATTTATTTTTATTAATTATTTTGATATAAAATATAAAATAAAATTTATATTTTTATTGAAAATTATTAAATATGTGAAATAAAATAATATTTTTATATTAAAAATTATATAAAATAATTAAATAATAATAATAATAATTATTATTATTTTTTAAAATAGTATTATTTTAATTCTTATATCAAACAAGGCCTAAATAATGTTTGAAACTAATGAGAGATCAAAAGCCTTTTGGAATAATCAAATTCAAAATGTGAAGATCTTCACCATTACATATTTTAATGTTCATGTGATTTCTTAAAGAATTAACAAATACATTATTAGAATATTTGTTATCTAAAGTAATACGATCTACTATTTTTTATGTATCCCCTTGTAAACTAAAATGATTTTTGACTTCTCAAATAAATCAGCATGGGAAGGAGACATGCAATCAAATTTATAGTGTTCTTTTTGGCTAAAGAAATCACTATCGATAAATATAAGCAATTAAATCACGCGATAATAAAAATTCATAAATCAGTAGTTATGTAAATCGTGCTCGGAGCCTGAAAATAAAATATTGTGAAATCTATAATTTTCTCTTAAACAATGTTAATTGATATGTGGCTTTCGAATTGGAAGATGCCAATCTTTTATGTATTAATTTCAATTATGTTTCTAAACTCTAAACCCTCAAAAAAAAAAAATTAATAATATTGTCGATTCACGTAAGATGCACTTATGAATTCATTGTTTTATCGTAATTGAGAAATTAAATTTCAGAAGACGAGATTACCATTATGCTTCATTTAGTTCATATATATTTTTTAAATTCAATATAAATTTTAATTATAAGAATGAATTTTATTTCACATATAATATAAATATGAATGTTAGAGTTAAATTTATTTCATATTTCATATTTTACACACTTTTAAATGAGGCTTTAATAGAAGGGGTGGAAATCCAACATTTATAGGACTCTAATGTGGAAGATAAATTATTGAAGTACATATGAGAATTATTTTATATTAAATAATCAATAATAAAATTTTAGTGTTAATATATAAATATCAACTCTTTTTTATTACGTATTAACCTCAATTTAATTTCCTAAGATATTACTCTAATATTTTAGATTTTAAATTTAACTAATCAGAAATGATTTAAGGATATGGAATGATTTGCTACATTTTTTAAAGTAATGTTGTTCCTTAGAATTAGGTCAAAATTGGGGTTTTAGGTTTGATTTATTTACAGCAAATATTGTTGATTGAAATATTTTTTTGCAATCAGATCGACAATACTATTAAATGTCATGCAAATAAAATAAAATAACATCATAATTTTATGAATTTGAATTTTTGATATAAATGTCAAAATATACATTCTTTGTAATATATATATATATATATATATANCAACCATGTTATACATTGTGACTTGCCAATGCAATATGTAAAAAACTCTTTTAACCACGTGCTAATAATAAATTAAAAATTAGATAATATAAACGAGTCAAATTTTAAAAAAATAATTGGTGACTCAAATCCAACTTGTCTATTTGTGTTGACGTGGAAGTAGAGGGTCCCAAGAGATAGAAAGAGAGAGTCTCGAGAGACGGCAACGTGCAAATGGCTGAAACCTGTTGGTTAAGGCTTAGAAGAAGAAATGAGCATTCAGAAAAGCACACAAGTATTTAAGGTGGTTCAGGGATGAAATTCTTTACGTCCACCGGGACAAGCTCGAAATGTTTCACTATATCTCAAAGAAGAGGCCGCTTGGGCTAAGTACAGATATGACCAGAGCTCAGAAAGAAAAATGACTCTCCTGTACAGAGGAAGGAAATGAAGAAGAAGAAGAAGATTTCTGTGTGACTCGTCCTCCTTTGTTCTTTTCTCCTTCCTTGGTTCTTGCCCCTCTCCTCCCTGAAGCTCAGTTTAAGAACATTTATAGGGCGTAGTGCTGATTTCCCGGAGTGGGATGCACACTTGGAGTTGAGCTCATGCTGGCGATCCCACCTCTGTCGGTCTTGGAGAAGGCCAGTAGTAGTGGGTGAAGCAAGTGACTTCTTTGGTCTTCGTGCCTTATGGAAACTCGCAACGATTGAAGCATGCGACTCCTTGGTTTGTGTGCCTCATGGGGACTTGAAGCGAGTGGTGGGGCCCACGCTGTCAGGATGTTCTTAAGGAATCTGGCGAAACATTGTGTACGATGGTATGCACGTTTGAATCATCGTGTCTGATGATTGGCAATGCTGTAGCTGCAACCTCATGGTCGATGTTTGGTGGCTCGACCAAACCTCATGGCCAATGATTGGAGTTTTGATGCCTGCAAGGGAAGGAACTTAGTTAGCAAAATATCATGTTAAATGTTTGCCACGTGTACGACTGTGATGCAGCGCTGGAGCCACATGTCAACAATTTGTGAGTGAGGCGAGTTAGTAAATTGGTTGGATTGATGGGTCAAATAAAAAGATTCATTTGAGATTTAATTAGAGCGAAACTCGTATCGAGTCGGGTTATGACCCAACCTATTAACAAGCCTGTTTCTAACTAATGAGGATTTGTGTTAGTTATCGAATATTTAAATAAGAAGAAAGTAAGGTTTTAAAACCTGTAAGATGATTTGGATCTGAAAACCTGACCCGAACTCAGGTTGGGTTCGAATTGACCCGAATCCAATTAGGTCAAAATCGGGTCCCAAATTGACAACCTGGCTACACCAGATCGCATCTGTATGTTATATTTATACGTACGCCGCCGAGGGAGCCAAACCCTAGGGGGAGGCCGCCGCAGGGGACGAGGAGCTGCTGGGAGAAACACTGTGAGCTCTACTCGATCAATGACGAACAAATTGCGGCTCAACCCTCTTTTCTGCTATTTCGATCTCTCTTTAACGTATTTTCTCTGAATTTGGTAAAGGGTATTGATCTCATTGCCGGTGGCTGGAGCAAGAAGACGGAGCGCACAGCGCCGAAGAGCGATGATGTTTACCTTAAGCTTCTTGTGAAGGTTGAGCAGATCAGAGGCGATGCCCTGTTTCACATAATTTTTCTGATTCATGGACTTGCTTCATTTTCTCGGCTGATTGATCTGTTATCTGGCTTTATAGTTTTCTGGTAAGAAGGACCGGCAGCAAATTCAATGTTGTGATTCTTTAGTGTCTCTTCATGAGCAGGACAAACAGGTCTACTCTCTATTAGGAGGCTTGTTCACTTCGTGAAGGGAAAGGTCTGCTTTTCCTGTTCCCTGTTCGAAGCAACTCTTTCCCCTTACAGGCAAATGAATTGTCCAGGAAGAGAGTCGCATTGCGATTATTGTTGGAACTGTGATCGATGATAAAATGATGCTCTAAATTCCAGCGCTTGGTGACTGTTTTCAAGTTCACTGAGACTGCCAGGGCCAGGATCATCAAGGCCGGAGGAGAATGCCTTGCCTTTGACCAGCTTGCTCTCTGTGCACTCCCTGGGCAAAACACGGTAAAGATTATCCCTTTCACATCATGTTACTTTTTTTGTTTTTTGAAAAGGATGTTGTTACCCTTTTTACATTTATGTTTGGTCCCTACATCTTTTGATCAGGCCAAAAATCAAAATCATTTATTTATTACAAGACACAAAATAATATTTAAATAATTTTTATCCCATCTTTTACAATTTTTAATATAAAAAATCTATTTTATATCACATCCTATATCATTTTTAGTACATCAATCAATTTTATTTTATATTCTATATAATTTTTAACATAACTACTTTTATTTTCCATTATACATATATCTCAAAGCAAGCTTATAAATTTTATGGCACGACCAAATCGTTCTCCTTGCTAAACAGGCCTATTGCATTTGTTTTTGTTCCACTGAATTTATTCTCCATTTTCTTGTTATGCTGAGCTCTACAATTTATCCGTAAATATCTGTGTTCTGTCCTCTGATTGGCTTCAACGGATGTTTTTATTGTTTTATCTAGTTGTGTGAAATATGTAGTACATTTTAAAGCCTAAGTTTGCTATGCTACAGGAATTATCATCTTTTTAAGAACAAATTACAGTTTAGCTTAGATTTCTGCTGTGTGTTTATGGTCATTTTAATATTCAATAGAGATATGGTTTGCAGCTCTTCTTAAATGAAAGTTTTGATACACTGCTGCTCAGGTTCTTGATGTTAGTCAGAGACTCAGATATGATGAACATAATATTGTTTGACATACTTTTTATCTTTGAGGTTTTAAATATATGATGATAATTTATGTTTTAATATAAACTATGGTTATTAAACTTAAATTATGTAGCTGTTGCATAAGTAGAACCTGTAAGTAGAATGTTTTTTGTTTTTTGTATGTGGCGAACTATATTTGATTCCTGATGATGCTCACTTGAACCATGCTAATTCTGATGTCGTTTGATGTCTCTCAAGTAATTTTCTTAGGGAATCATGCTGTTTCTGAGATTATTTGTTTTCTTATATTGAGGCAATATAATCTTATGAGTTTCTGTATTTTGTGATCATTGTAGAGAGTTTCTTTTATGAATAGTATTTTGGTTTTTTCATCCTTAATTTGTATCCCAATCTTTGATCATTTAGGCATTTTAACTTTTTTGTGCTCATTTCTTTTCAAGTTCTTTGCGCTTGTTTCTTTACTTGTTTTGTAGCAACGTTATTAGCGATGATGATGCTATTATATCCCAGCTCATTGTGAGGGCTTTCAAATTTCTCATGCCCCGGGAGCATATTATTTGTGTCTGAGCTCAGTTACTCAATCATGTCTTTATTTTGGCTATGTGCGGGATCTAACTTGAGTATAGGTTAAGCCTCTTAAGTTAATAGTTGGAGAACCCAATCAGAGGGCGCCACATGTGCCATACAGCTGAGTCCGGGCACACGTGGCGCCCTCTGATTGGGCGTCCGAACGGTACGTTGTCCGCACCCAATAATTTTCCTAATAGTTGAGCGGGTTATTTTTGCATTTTAACTGTCTAAAGTCTGCTTAAATGATTTAGGCTACGTTTGGTAAAAGTGCTTTTTCATATAGCTAAAAGTTAAAAATTGTGTTCGGTAAAATAGCTTTTAAATCATTTTCGTAAAGAAAAACTGAAAAAAAATGCTTTTTTAAACAGTGATTTTGCTCTAATTATTTATGGATAGAAATGCCCTTAATATTATTTTAAATCCTAAATTTTAAATTATAAAACCCAAAACTGGCCTAAAGTAAAGCCTGGCAAAAAAAATTTTAAAAAATTATTATTGGTGTGTACGATTTTTCATATTTTTGACATATGCTATATAGTTGATTTAATTTTTTGTAAAGAGAAATAATAGAATAAAATTTAATTCATAGCAGATATAACTGAAAAACATAAAATAAATTTTATTTATGTAAAAATTTACAACTAAAATTCAAATAAATATAAAATATATTTTAAAATTAATGATATATAAATTTAATTATTTAATAGAATGGTTTAATTATTATATATTTATAGAATATAGGTAATAAAAAGTATTTAAATTAAATGTCTAATTTAGTCAAAAATAAAAGTAGACAACACAGCAGTTTAACCAAACAGTTTTGCTTTTGATGGCAGCTTTTAACAGCAATTTATTAAATATATAAAATAATTTTATTTAATAATATTTTTTTATATAACTATACAGTACATTTTTTTTTTATATAGCATAATAATGCCAAACGGAGCTTTAGGCATCCAAAATTTCATGACAGTTAGCTACTTTAAGCTGCTTAAGCTGTAATTGGTGAGATAAGCTGCTTACTACTAAACTTCTTAAGTTGGTACAGAAGGCTCCACCAAAATTTAGTAGCTTAAAGGGTTAAGCTACTAATTTAAGTTACTAACCATCTTAAGTAGGTACCGAATGGAGTCTTTTGTATTTTTTAAAGTCTTTTAAGGGTCTATTTGTTTGTAAGATTAAATTTAAGAAAGTTAAAATTAAACTTGGATGAAGATATTTTTTTATTAAAAATTGTGAATGATGTGAAATAAAGTTGGTTATTATATTGGAATATGTCAGGGATGTGATATAAAGTTAATTATTATGTTTGAATATGTGAGGGATGTGATATAAGTTTAGTTATTATTTTAGTAATATGTGTAGGATGTGAAATAAATTTAATTTTTAATATTAAATTTTATGTGTGATGTGATATGTCTGTTTAAAATTAAACCAGGTTAATTTTAAACTCTTAAACAAACGGGGCCTTATAGATGATAAATGTATACTTATTTGTGCCATAAACTGTTTTTTGTAAACTCATTTTTTTTTTAAATGGAGACTTGAACACTTTATTTTTTTACGAATTTGATACGATAAACTGGTGAGTTAGTTTTTCATATCTGCTTTTGTTAGTTCCCTTACTATATTACAAATTGCTATGAGTTTAAATTGTTAGTGCTTAATGGCTTTATTTGCAGTGTTTGATGATTTTCTTTAAGATTTTCCTCTTTTTTTTTTCTTACTGTGCTATTGTTGGCGGGGCGGGGCGGAAACGGGTATGAGGCGGGTATGGGTAATGAATAATATATAGCGGGAC
>JAEMOT010000347.1:240342-266837 GCA_019297695.1 Apostasia ramifera
TCATAATAAAATCTCAAAAATAATAAAAATACATAAATTTTATAATAAAATTAAATAAAAAAATATTTATTCAAAATTTTATAATTTATTTGAATATTATTAATTTAAAATTCTCACAAGAATATATTTCAAAATTTGAGATATTTAAGTGATGTGGTTATAAGTCAAAAAATGATATATCATTATTCTTTAAATTTTGAATTTATCAGATTTAATTATTCTTTAATTTTAGCTTTGAGAAAAATACCAAATTTATTTTCAGATATTTTTTCTAAAAATCTGAGAAAAAAGAAGAAGCGATCTCGAGTTTGAAACCACTTTTTTGATGGATTCGGTTTCGTGACCTTGAAGCCGTTTTATACTTATAAAATGGATTCAAATTTATGGGATGAATTAGAATTATTTGGCTAATTAATTTTATTAAAGGGGCGTTTGGTTCAGTATTATCTTAATGTTAATGTTATTTTATCTAAATATCATTGTTATTCATTAATGGATATTTATTTGGTTCAATGTTATGATATTAGAAAGTATCAATATTATTCAAATTATTTTTATTTAGTTGCAAATTATTGACATTATAATGATAAATTGATGGTGTTATCTTGAAATGTCGCTTGATTTGGGGTGACATTTAGATGTCAGTGTGTAATAGTATTTTTGTAATTAATTATAATATTATTTAAAGATTTTATTAGGGGGCGTTTGATTCAGTATTATCTTAATGTTATATTATGTTATTTTTAAAAAATAAATATTTGATTTAATAATATTTTTAAATAATATTATAATTAATTACAAAAATATTATTATATGATGACATTTAAATATCACTTCAAATCCAGCGATATTTTAAAATAATATCGTTAATTTATTATTATAATGTTAATAATTTTTAATTAAATAAAAATTATTTAAATAATATTGATATTTTTTAATATTATAATTTTATATTAAATAAATATTAATTAATAAATAATAATAATATTTAGATAATATAATATTTAAATAATATTAACATTGAGATAATACTGAATTAAATGACTCTTAAAATTAAATAATTATTTTTGTCTCGCCGCTCGGAGCCGTCAATCAAACGGGCCCTAAAATCCCGATTCCCCTTTTCGCTCCGCCGTCTCCCGTCGCCATGGTTCCTCTTCTCCTCCACTTCCTCCCCTTCCTGCTCTCCGCCTCTGGAGCCGCCGTCGCCGACACCACTGGCGTCTCATCATCCGCCGGAATCTCGCATCCGTTCTGGCTTCAGGAGCCCTCAGCCTACGCCGTTCTCCAATCCTTCAATTTCCCCATCGGCCTCCTTCCGCAGGGCAATCTCGGCTACGATCTCGATCCCGGCACCGGAAGCTTCTCCGCCTACTTCAATGGAACGTGCAGCTTCTCGCTTGAGGGATCCTACCAGCTCCGATACCAGTCCACGATCTCCGGCAGGATCTCCACGAACCGCCTCAGCGATCTCCGCGGCGTCAGCGTGAAACTTCTCATGTTCTGGATCAACATCGTGGAGGTCGTCCGCCGCGGCGACGAACTCGAGTTCTCCGTTGGGATCGCGTCGGCCGACTTCCCCATCGATAATTTCTACATCAGCCCCCAATGTGGCTGCGGAGTGGATTGTATTTCTGCCGGCGATCGGAGGAAGGATGGTGGCGTGAAATTGAGGTCAAGCTTCTGAAGATGTTATAGGTGATCTCTGCTGCTTTCCTTTTTATCTCTGATATTTTTGGAAAAAAACTTTTAAGATTACTTTATGATCATATGAAACCAGTGTGATATTTCACCTTTTTTTTTGCACATGTGCTGCATGTGTATTTTTAAAAATATAATAACAATAATAATAATAATATTTTTTGAATGATAATAATAATAATAATTTTAAATATATTAGAAAATATATTTATATTAAGCGTAAGAGAAATCAGAAGATTAAATTGTAATTTGTGTTATATGAATTTAGAACTTAAGACTAAGAATAAGAGAACAAGAGTGATAAAATTATAATTTCTTAAGCGATAAATTGTTATTGTCGTTGTAAGTTGCCCAGATAATACCAGACAATTTAAGACAAAGCTTAAGACTAAGAGAAATAGAGGGGCTAGATGATGTGTTTTTGTTTATATGAACTTACATGGAAGTAGAGATTTATCACAGGGGTTTGGATAGAATTAACTGGTTTTGATATTATTGATGAAAGTTTTCTATTATAATTTCTTAGAATTTAAGGCGAAAACTAAAGAAAATAGGTTTATCAATTTGTAATTTCTTAGGGCCTAGAACAAAGACTAAAGGAAAATAGGAAAACCAAATTATATTTTTTGTTGTAAGGAATTAAGATCTAAGCTTAAGACCAAGACTAAATGAAATTGTAATTTTTATTGTAAAAAATTAAAGCTTAAGAGTAAGACTAAGAGAAATCGGTAGATTGAATTATAATTTCTTAAAATTAAGACAAAAGACACTATGGGACCTAATTGTAATTTCTTGGGACTGACAATTTAGACTATTAGAAATTGAGTAATTAAATTATAATTTTTAAGAAAATTTTCTTTGTAAAGAATTAAAATCTAAGAGAAATCTAGGGCCAAATTTTATTTCTTTAGGACCTAAGAACAAGATTAATAAAAACATGAGTCTAAATTATCATTTCTGTTATAAGAAAATAGAATCTAAGACTAAGATTAAGAGAAATCGAGAAATCATATTGTAATTTCTTAAAATCAAAGTTCAAGATCAAGAGAATTAGGGGATTAAATTATAATTTTTCACGATTAAAGATCCTGAGAGAAAATATGAGATTAATTTATAATTTCTCAGGGTTAAAGCAAACTAAGAAAAAAATTAGGAGATTAAATTATAATTTTTATTACGAGTAATTTGACCTAAAAGTAAGACCAAGATTGATTTTATGTAAAAACTTGGGATCTAAGACCAAGCTAAGAAAATTTTAGAAACTAATATATAATTTTTGCATAGAAAGTGTTGCAAGGTGAAAAGCTAAGGGGCCTGTAACTAACATGCTATGCAATATGGAATGAACTAGGAGATTAAACTAGTTTGCTTTAATTGTACTAACTCTCACATTCACACAAGTCTCATGGTAATCCTTAAGAAATTAAGGATGATCTCTATAAATTCATAAAATCATGCAAGTACGATTAGATTGCTATCTTGTTACAAGGGATTAGCAATTATGCATATAATTTGAAATAACTTGAACATGATGAGAGGGCAATTCAGTAAAGACATCAACAAATATTAATTTTAGCATGTAAAGATTTTTGGATTAACAAAATCAAATCAGTAAGTTGAATTTCTGTCATAGTCATTTCTGTAAGACAGAAGAAATTAAGCCAGGCAAGATAGTGACATCAGCTGAATAGATCAGCATATTAAAGCATTGGAATCTGGCTAAAACTTAAGAGCAATAAGAGAATATTTTAATCAGGATCTAGGAAGTACTTGACAAACAACAGAAAACACGCTAAGAAGATACTTAAATAATGAAGAACAACTCAGAACTCAAGTCAAAGGAAGAAACAGAGCACTAGCAACAAAGTAAACCTCAAGCCTATGTGAAATGGCAGCTACAGCCCTTGTCTCTAGCTCCAATGCTGAATCAATGCCACCTGTGCGGAATCAGCACAATCGATTGCAGCCCAACCGACTCAACTCAACACCTCCTGTGTTCAAATCGCTCTAAGGAAGAAGAAGTCGCTCTTTCTTTTCAATCCCAATAGGAATTTTCGGCAGTCATCATTATCCCTTAACATCATCAACTCTCTCTTTTCGCCTTCATCTAATAGATTTTTATAGGGGAAGATCTCTAAGCTTGGAGGGAAAGATGGGACGGCATTCGGCGCTCACATGCTGTGTGGGTAGCTGCACATAACTCTGTCGGAGAAAGGTGGACGACGTGGGGCTGGGCGTGGGCTGGTGTTGTGAAGTGCTGCAGGAAAAAGTTAAAGACATTAATTTAGGGCTAATTGGGTGAATTAGATTTTAATGGTATAATTATTATCCGGTCCCTCTGTTTTGGCACTTTCATAAATAAATCCTACCTTAGATGAGTGGACCCACATTGAACCTAACTAGAACCCAAACAAACCCAATTGGAACTTAACTTGGATCCAGTCAAACCTATTTGGATCCAAACAATTTACAAGACTAAAAAGTGAGCATTTTCATCGAAATAAAAGTTTAAATAACTCATTAAAATAAAAATACATATAGTCAACTCAAAAATAAAATAAACCAGAGAATGAGTTGATCTTCGCTCAAACGCAAAGACTGTGCTGAGATTCTTGTAATGATTGAGATGCCCCAGTATCAGAAGGAATTTGGACTAATCTTTGGAAATGGATAAGTGGGTTGGTATGGTGGTTGCACTTGCAAAAAAGATGAATAATTGCAATTGGTTGTTAAAAGTAGAGGGCAAAAGTTTTTTTACAATCATATATAATGGATAGTTGAAATTCTTTTTTAGGAAAAAGATAAAATTCTTTTTATCAGATGAAATTGGGATTTTATTATTTATGTATAGTATAGATAAGATGTTTGGATTAGAGGTGGTAATTTGTTAGGAACTTAAAACACACAAAAATTTTTCTTTTTTTGTTCCATTTAAAAGTGACTCAAATTTTGAATTATTTTGAGCAGAAGAAAATCTATTGAAATATATATATATATATATGCAGAGAGAGTTATACAAAATATATTTAAAATATTTATTATTATCTTATGATAATATATTAAAAGAGATTATATCACACATATAAACATAATATATAAAAACATTTTATGATATAAATGTACTATTTAATTTAAAGATCTATTCCAAATTATAAAGTTGAATTACAAGTTGAAGTTGATTCGTTCATAGATCCTTCATTTTAGAATGCTCCTTTCTCCATTTATTGTTATACTTGTAGCTAAAAATGGGTTGATGGATGAAACAGTAGCTCTGGGATACGCTTATTATCTCCTGACCTGCCTTTTTATCATATGCCATAGTGTTTTGCAATGTTTGAGGAGATTCGGGCTATATGTTAGATGTACATTTGACCTATTGATGATTCATGGGAGCTTAAAATTGATGTGGGATATCAATTGGATTTGCTCTGTTTGAGTACGATTGTTTTGAGTTAGCTTCTCGTTGATTGGACCTTCAAGTTGACTATTGTTTGATAGTTGTGTCCCCTTTGTCTACCACATGTACAATAATGATTCAATGAGTATTTTTAGATCTAGTGGTTGGAACAGAAGATTTAGGTTTTTGAGGAGGCGAAAAAGGCGTTAGAAGACCATTTTAGCATTCTCCAGGACAACCTTTGATGCCTTCAAGGAAGGCAAAGGGACGAAGAACGCTAAGATTGTTGAACTGAGGGGTTTAGTAGAATATTTGAAAAATGAAGTCAATAGAGTAAAGAAAAGTTGAAGATTATCAATCTGTTCCCTAGACAACTAACGCGAGGTCATTTGTTTGGAGACTCAGTTTTTTTATTAATTTATATAGTCTCACTTTTGAATGTGGTTGAAAAGTTTTTCGAAAAGAATTTGTAATCCTTTTCTTTATGTAATAGATGTAGATGGGTTTTGAAAATGTTTGGCTTTGGATTTTGTTTTATTAGTTTTATCTTTTTTTATTAAAAATGTTTTTCAAGGTGGGGGGATAAAGGTTAGTGGTAGAGTGATGGGTAGAAGGAGTTTTCTTTTGGACTATTGATGTCAGTTCGACTTTCTAGAGGATGGTAATGTTTGGGTGCTAGCCCCGAAGCAATGCTATCGTGTAAGGACACATGATCTGCATCAAGAATTTGAACAATCATCCTTTTTCACTAAAGTGTAGAGCTTGCTAGTGTCATGCGACATTATGAAAAGGAAAAGAAAGTGTAGCATAGTGCTCTCACGACTACTCTTGTATTCTCCTTTCTCTTTCTTTCCTTCTCACGCTTGGCTCACACTAATCTTCTAGACAAATTAGGATGTTGGTGTACAAAGTTTAGGACTAATGACATCTGTTTTCGACCTTGCTGTTTCTTGCAGCATCATTTCCTCAGCTAAGGTGATGTGGAGATGACGAACGAATAAGGTGGCGGTGTGTCAACAAGACCATCTTTGTGGCCTTTTCCTTCTTTACAAAAAAAAGCTTGTCGCAATGCTAGATTTCTTTAATATGGTCCTGATTTACTACCTTTAGGAGACGCCGAAGGATGCGAAAAAATAAAAAATTGGCTTTGGATGTCTTTCGTGCTATATTCCAATGGGAGAAGAACCTGCTAGCTGAAGGGTGTCATGTTCTGTAAGGCATTGATGGACTTAAGATCTTCAAGGTTTAGGATAGCTTCTTTGGTAGAGAAATTATTTGGTCAGGCTTGCGTTCCACGTCATTTCTTAGGCGCCAGTAGGCGCGCGCCGTGTGTGCGCGCTGCCCCACGCACAACGCCGCGCCCAAAACGGCGAGAAAATGCAATTTTATGCCGTTTTCTCGCAGTTTCGCGTCATTTTTTCATATTTTTGTAAACTTTTTTTTTTGCATAATACATTTTAATTGATGCGCATTCATATACAAACTTCAGCAAAGTGAATACAAAGTGAAACGAGGTCAATACAAAGTCACAGATATATTGTATTTATACAATTAAAATGTATTATGCAAAAAAAAAGTTTACAAAAATCTGAAAAAATGACGCGAAATTGCTAGAAAACGGCATTTTCTCGCCGTTTCGGGCGTGGCGTTGTCCGGGAGGCAGCGCACGCCTACTGGGCGCCCAAGAAATGACGCGGAACGGCAAACTCTAGTGACTGATAAATTGTTGAAAGGAAGGCTTTTCATTATTGCCTCTTTCTTTTGCTCTTCTCTGTCGAACTTGTGTTTATTTTTTAGAATTAGTCAACTGTTGATCTATCAAAGTGGAAGAAGAGAAAAGTGGTTGCCTGTCTACAACTTGTGGCAATTATTTCTCTTCGCATTGTTGAAAGTGTGCAGCCCATGGTGCCCGAAATTGATAATCTGGATTCGATCATCAACACGGTTAAGGCTACTGGAAGCAAAGAGGACATTGAGGTGCAGTTGATTTGGACTTGAAGCTAGAAGATTAGTTTGCGGATCTAGGTGAGGAGGATAATTGTGAAGAGGGTGAAGCCCCTTTTAGATGTGATGAACGGATTTCTTTAGTGCCTGATAACATGGGAGAAGTGATTGAGGGAACAGAAGGCAAAGATTTGAGGGCCTAGAAAGGGGGAGGCAAAAGACCTAGTTCTTTGTCAACCAAATGCCAGGCCAAAGGGAAAGAGACAGTCGATGTCTCCTTATTTGATCTTGTTTTGAAAAGTTGAGTTTCGATTCGGTAGTTATGTGATCATTCTTCGACCTACTTCTCCCTTGCCTTATGATGTGCTCGCTCTTGTTTGCTCAATATGTAGGTGTTATTGGTCCCCCACCACATGTCTGTGGTGGAGGTTCGTGAGGGCTTTGTCGTTATCTCTTGTCCTCTAATGTTTGTCGCCTTTTCAAGTGTGCTATATTGCTTCTGCTCCTTCGAAAGAAGGCACATAGTATTAAGAATTTTGGAGAAATTTAATGACATACCTCTTTATTTTGATGCAGGATTTGATCCCAATTAGAAATTTTAAGATCCTTTTGGATGAGATTAACTCAGTGAGATGGAAGAGACTAGAGAGGAAACAACCAACCGACCTCAAGGCAGGAGATTATTGAAGAAAATATGCTGAAGCTGACACCTTGTAGAGGAGATGCTTGAGTTCAAATGAAGAACTAGTTATTTCATTGCAGCAAAAACGTAGTCTACATTTACCTGATTGAAACGGTGATAGAGTCAAGACTGTGAGGGAGCAGAAAGAAATGGATTTGATGCAAGCAGTCATTGGAGTAGGTTGAAAGGAGCCTTAGAAAAGGTTGGAGGCTCCATGACGAGTAATCTAATATAGGGGCTTCCTCTTCTTCGAGCTATGAGGGGGTTGTCGTTTAAGTATAAGAAGAGCCCACCTCTCCTATTAATAGTAAAGGATCGCATGCATAATATTTGTAATAATTTTGCCTCAAGTGAAGGAGACGGACATTATAAATTGTATTCAAATCAGAAACGTGCTATATATTGAGATCCTTTCGTTGATATGATGGCGCTGGGAGTGGTGAATGATTTCGAGATTATGCTGACCATGAAGGGCCAATTTTGTTGTCTTGGGATGTCGGTTCTTGCATCGAACAAAGACCCGAAAATGTGTCCACGGATTGTTATTGTTGTGAGGGATTTGCAAGCACCTCCGCCCTTGGATGGGTGGGACTTCAGGAGAGTATTGCCGATGGTGGTTTGTCCGAGGGATCTAAGGGCGAAGAAGATTGGGGGAGGCGAGTGTAGGGGCTTGTCGGAGAGTTAGATGTATTGGTAGATGTCAAGCAATGTGTAAATTAATATGGCCTGTAATGCAGAACTCTTTTGTAATGAATTTGTACTTTTCTTTGGTTCTGTGTGTATGTGCGTCAGGTGTATTTCTATGTTCTTTGTTTGATCGTATAATGAATAAAGGGTGAGTTTCTAAGTGATTGGGATACACAAAGAAGGGAATCGGTTATGTTAGATTACAAAAGGATGAGACTTAACCTCCGATCCATGTGACGGTAGGCTTTTTGTCCCTTAGGTGCTAGCTACCTTGTTTGTCTTTGATTAAGGCTATTAATTTTGCTTGAAGATCAAAGATCGCTTGAAAATTGAATCGAATCGAGCTCGATTCGATCTAAATGAGCTAATTGAAGAGCCGTTTTTTGGCTCGAAAATTTTATCAACTCAATCTTGAGCCAGCATAGGATCTAATTGGGATGGCTTGAAATCGGATCGATTAAAAAAATAAAAAATATTATATATGTATATTTATATATGTAATTAGATTTAGTATGTAATTTTTTTCAGTAGTTTACTGGAAAGTTTTATTAAATTTTCATTAGAATTTTCTCTATAATTATTTAAATCATATTTATTGTAAATATAATATTTAGGTATTTATTGTTTCTTATTTGAATTTTTTGTATTTTGTCTTATTAATTTGAATTAAATGTATGTTTATTTAGAATTTAAAATTTGGTTAATAACTTGGCTGAGATGCTATTGGGAGGTGCAATTGCCCAAATATCGTGTGCGAGGTTAGAGATCTGCAAAAGCAAAGCCTAATTAATTAAATATCGTGAACGATGAACAGAACATCATGCACGATGATAAGTAAAGTGAGCCTTCAAATGTCATGTGTACAGCTAAGATTCAATGCTGAATTCAGATTTTAACAGTATGTTAAGTAGGTTAATTATACCCTAAAGAGTTGATTTTGAGCTTAGCATTTAACTGTGTCAAGTGGCATGACTTATATGCCATGTGTAGGAGAATTGGAAGTTTAAATGTCATGTATTTAATGACATGACAATGTGTAGGAGAAAATATTTAAATTAAAAAAAAAGGATTATTATTTGGCTGTGCTTTCTTCCCACTTTTTCATTTCTTTTTCTTTTCTTTTCTCTATTTTGGTCTTTCTGGAGATGTACAAAATAGCCAAAGTAAAGAGGAAGAAATTCTGAGGAAGAGGAAGGAATTCTGGGAAGAAAAATCTTGATTGAAAGCTAATTAGAATGCCAAACACAAAGTAGGCAAACCTCATGCATATAAATTTAAGAATTCAAGCTTTAGATCTAGTATTTTGAGTAAATTAAAATGCATGTTATTATTTGTGGATTGGAATGCTTGGATAATATATGTAAGGTAAAGTTTTGAAGTTAATTTTTGAATTCTGAAAACTTTACAGATATTTTGTTTTACTGAGATATTTCTTTTGAGATTCAAACTTAGTTGTAGCTGTTGCTATCATTTTACTTAACATTGTTGGGCCATATGTTGAGTTGGTGACAACTAGAACACCAAGTCTAGAGGACTTGTTTGAAAGGTGAATTGAATTAAAAAGTTTTAAGTGCGATAACTGGTTAAGCTACAGATTTCTCGTGGTGTACGTGTCTGCCCAAATTGAGCATTAATGATTTGAGATGATGGTCGTTGAGGACTATTTCACAATATGTTACTGATCTTCGGTCTACCGCTGAGGATATGATTGACAATAATCTTTTGACATTGTGCTATCTTGGGTAGTCGTCGAAGACTATTCACAATATATTATTGATATCCAGCCTACCGCTAAGGGTATGCTTGGCAATGATCTTTGACACTGTGCTATCTTGGGCAGTTGCTGAGTACTATTCATAATATATTACTGATCTCCAGTCTATTATTGAGAGTATGATTGACAATGATCTTTGACATTGTGCTATTTTGGGTAGTTGCTGAGGACTATTCATAATATGTTACTGATCTCCCGTCTACCGCTGAGGGTATGATTGACAATGATCTTTGACACCGTGCTATCTTGGGCAGTCTCTGAGGACTATTCAATTTTATTTGGATAGAGTGGCGACAAACCGAGAAATCAAGGCCAGTTGACGGAAGTGGGAGTTTAAGCTTCGTCCCCGATGTTTTGTAGGAGAATCTCTCTTCTATCTTATCTATTGTTTTTATGTATCCTATTTTCTTTGCTTGCACCTCACCCGGAGGTATTTATAAGCGGGACCAAAGAGTATCGTATTTGATGTTATGGGGAATGCTATAGTTTAAGCACTGTGACCGATGTGGAGAGGCCGAACCAGTAGATCGAGGAGTATCGTATGCAATGTTAAGGGGGGATGCTTAGCTTAAGAATCGTGACCGATGTTGAGAAAGGCTGAACTAGTGGCATCGAGGAGTATCGTATCTGATGTTGTGGGGGATGCTTAGCTTAAGCATCGTGACTGATGTTGAAAAAGGCTGAACCAACGGCATCGAGGAGTATCGTATTCGATGTTATGAGGGATGTTGTAGCTTAAGTATCGTGAACGATGTTGAGGAAGGCCGAACTAGTGGAATCGAGTAGTATCGTATTCGATGTTATGAGGGATGTTGTAGCTTAAGTATCGTGAACGATGTTGAGGAAGGCCGAACTAGTGGAATCGAGTAGTATCGTATTCGATGTTACGAGGGATGTTGTAGTTTAAGCATTATGACCGATATGGAGAAAGACCGAAACACTGGATTGAGGAGTATTGTGTTCGATGTTATGGGGGATGCTGTAGCTTAAGCATCGTGACTGATGCTGAGAAAGGTCGAACCAGCGGGGTCGAGGTCCGAGGTCTGCAAAAGAGAAATCTGATTAATGATTAACTCAATTAATCAAATTATGGTGTATTTGAAAAATGAGTGAAATATGCTTACAATTTGTTATGAGATGATCGGTGTGCTTGTGTAATTATTATTTAGTGTGAGTTTTTGTCTACTCAGTCCTTGGTTCGATGGACTGATGTCTTTTTGGCAGGTACTCTTTCACCAAAACAAGCACAAGGCAAGGGCAAGGTGACCGATGAGGCCTAGTTGTTTTCTTTTGTATTTATTTATAATAAAATTATGAAATGATGTTAAAGAAAATTCTAAACTTCTATATTATTGTGTTATGGTACTGATCTCTTGGAAATAAATTTTTAATTTGAGATACTATTGTGACAACTTTTGTGACTTCCTATTTATATAATTGTGATTTTGTTTTTCATTCAATTAAGCTTTTCGTTCTTTCCTTGCCTTTTCGTCACACCTCCACATAGGAATAGGATGATTTAGGTGGAGGGATGTGACAGTAAATTATTTTTTATTTTTATTTTTAAATAATATATTAAAGCGAATAGTTATAGTTTAAGCTGATTGAATGAAATGACATATTTATACATAATATTTAGATAAAAAATCGAAAGTCGGATCGATTTTAGCTCAGATCGAGCTTGAATCGATAACAAATGAGCCAGATCCAGCTCGAATCTAAGATCGAATTGAAGTCTCATTGTTCATTCTCTGGATTGAATCAAGATCTAATCGAAAACTTTCAATTCAATCTTGAGCCGAGGTCGAATCGTTAACAGCCCTGTCTTTGATGGCAGTGTATGTGAGCAAACTGGGGGCGCATTGAATATCACTACAAACTTGTGTAGGCCGAGCCTATTGTTCCTCTCGGCAGTAGTTGTTAAGTCGTCAAATTCTTAACTTTGGACGTAGTTGGCTTCTTCATCTTCGATTGGGGGTGTATACGATTGGGTTGGGCTTATTGAATGGAATTTCATCAGTAGACCTTTGTAGGGCGAAACTGTAGTTCCTCTGGGCGTTGGCATTTAAGTTTAGATAAATTCTACCAGCCTATTCAGCTTTCAGTGGTGATGCCCATAGCCAGAATGATACCATTGCAGTCAAGTTCAAGAGGGCTCTCAAATTTTGAAGTAGTGTGATTCGTCTGTAGAGTAGTACCGTCGATAGAGTTGATCTCAGCTCGTCGAACTGAATTGATCGTGCGTATCGTCTTTTCGGCGCAGGTAATTCACTTGTTTTTAAATACTAAACTGTATCATGCATCCAGGATGGTATGGAATCAATAGCCATTAGTTCATCCTTTTCGTAGCTCCGATGTTGCATTAAAGCTTTCATGCTCTATGTCTGTAGTCGAATTCTGGTCTCCAGGGGCGTGCATGATTTCAAACTTCTCGAAAGACCTCAATATATTTTGGGGCAGCTATATATTTCTTCAAGATCTCATCTTTGGCCCAGTGGGGCTTGGTTGACGTTTAGTATATAATCGTTGCGGATCTGAATATGTTTGATGCCCAAATCGCACGTGAAACAATGTTACGAGATTATGGATCCGTATTCAATTTTTTTTGTGGCCGGAAAAGAAGTCAAAAGGACTGGTGCGGCTTTATTCTTTTTAGGTTGTAAGGAGGATTTTAACGTTGTGTGACGACTTCTTGGAGGTATTATTGACAAAAGATGATTGAGAAATGCTTAAGGGGGCGTTTCGTTCAATGTTATCTTGATGTTATATTATGTTATCTAGAGAAAGTAATTGTTTGGTTTAATGACATCTACAAATAATCTTCTATTAAATTATAAAATTATTTGTAACATTCTGACTGACAATTATCCGAGCTTCAACATCATCACACTCAGATTACTAATAATTCCAACTTCTAAAAAAAGTACATAAATTTTTTTCTTCTGTTTGTCCATAATATATCAAATTTATAATTTACACTTATATATATGACAATTCATTGAGATTTCTTAACTCACATTCTCAACTCCACAAATCTATCTCCTTTCTGGTTTGATTTTTCTTCCAAATCTCTTTTTGTGCCATGAAATACTTGCCATATTTCATGCAGGAGTCCGTTAGAATGGATTCAGTAGGTAAAACCAAAAGTCTGTAGAAACAAAATAATCAGAAATAAATATTAAGAAGTGGTTACAATCAAAATTTTGCACCATCATATACTACGCTTCATCATTCCAGAGATATATATATCACATTTTTAATTAATCAATCACTTTTATTATCAGACTCAGTTTACACCTTAGCCACAGTTAAGCAGAAGCCCTTATAACATCGTTCACTATGTTTATGCTAAGTATTCCTCATAACACCGAATACAATAATTCTTGCATTCCTCACAACGTTGAGCACGATGTTTGACTACAACATCCATAATATCAGATTCATTAGTCTTAGTAATCCTCCAAACATCAATCACGGGTTATCCCCAAATATCGATCACGGGGGCTAGGCTACAACACCATATCCCAGCAATCCTCCAAACATCGATGACGGGGTTTAGGCTACAGCATCATATCCCAGCAATCCTCCAAACATCGATCACAATGTTAGGAAACCACTCCAACATAGATTTTCTTAACGTCGTGCGAAAGTACAGGGTTCATATCATCTCTTAACAGGGTTCATATCAACACCCCTTAACAGGGTTCATATCAACTCCCCTTAACAGGGTTCATATATAACAGGTTCATTAAACCATGCAAGTAATTTTTTCTACATGTGGCTTGAAGGCCCTGCCACTTGGCATAGTTGGATGCCAACTCAAAACTAAAAGATGATATCTAGATGTCATGATATCTAGATTACATAACACAACATTAAGGTAACATTAAATCAAACGTCCTCTAAGATAATGTAGTCATGCCCATCTCATATAAAGGTCACAAAAAATGAGGTGATCTAAAACAAAACACTAATATTAAATAGAAGTGAAGAAAAATCTATAAATCATATTTTTCTTAGATAAAATAATTATTCTTTTTTATTTTATCTTTATGGAATAACTATTTTGATGGATCTAGTTTTTTTTTTTTTTGAGGATAGATAGATCTAAATTTTTGAGTTAAAAGAAGCATAATAATAAATTATCTAATTATTAAAATATTCATATCATATTTATATACATAAAATGCTTTAATATACTTTAAAAAATTCTATGTATCAAGTGAATTAATTCCAACAAAACAGAATTGCCAGCCCTAAAAAGAAGATAAGCACATCAACAAAATATTGGGCAAGAGGTCCATTTTCTCATTAGCTGATCAGTCAATTCATATAGCTTATCAGGGCAGACAGAGGGCTCCTTATCTTAAACCTACAACAGATGGGCTTCACTTATCACTCTCTGGTCCTCTGCCTACGTGGTCCAATATTTAATTTAAAGCTCAACCTTTTTAAATTCAAATTTGAGTTTGAATTAGAGGAGTTGTTCTTAACTTGATTGAAATATTTGCATCGAATTATAAGTTAATATTTTTGACTTGAAATTGATTTTGAGATAATTTTTACTAGATTTTTATTTGCTTGAAGTATGATGTGAGTTCACACGAAATTAATTTCATAATATAATAATGATGATATTTATATGAAATATTATTTAAAATAAATTAGCATAGTGATCTAGTGAAGGAATAAAAATATATTTGAAGTTTGTTTTTTTAAAAGTCGGAGATCAAATCTCTTTTGATGTAAAATATATTTATATTTTTTAAGCACAGTAAGCTTTCTCAAATCTTGATTCGAGTTGGCTCGAATCAATTTGATTATATTTTCATAATATTGTTATTGTGAAAATATAAATTAAAGTTATCTTGAAAATAATTATTTTGTTTGATGATATATATAGATAATTTCATAAAATATTATAAATATATTACTCAAAAAATAATATTTAGATATTAGAATGTCTAGATGATAAAAGATAACTTCAAGATAAGTATAAATTAAACACCCTTTATATTTTAAGATCAATTGAACACGATTCTCTTTTTTAACACGTGTTCGGAAGTAAATTTCTATCCAAATTTTAGTGTTAGTGTTATCAACTTATATGTTCTAGCAAGCGATGGTGACATCAGTGTCCGATGAGGGAGCCCATTGGCGAGGTGGGCGGTGTTGTTCTGTGAGCAAGAGAATTAAACTTCAAGCGAAGTGACCCTCTTGAAAAGCCTAATCCTCGAGCAGGGAGCATCATCATGAGAGGTACGAGAAGAAGATGTACGTGCTGACTAACCCACTAAATGAGCTTTCATTTGCTGCCAATACCATTGAGAAAAATTCTTAACTCTCGGAGGGAGGGACCCTACACTCCCTTAAAGGGAGACCATTTAAGGATATTATTATTGGCCAAATATAAATCAAAGTTAAGAGACTTAGGGAGAAACAAGTAAAATTACTTCAATCATGCTAGTAATGTTACAACTTTTATGTCAATTAAAATAGCTGATAGAACTTTTCAAAAAATAAAAAGAAAATGGATTCTTTAATTCAAATGACATAAAAATATTATTTAGCATTAATATTTAATTCCTATCTTCCATATGCATCCAAAGTTTGCAACAAAAGGGACCACTTCAAAGGGGCTTGCATGCATTACTAAATCAATAATTTTCAGGCACTTGATTCCAAATTTTACTACCAAATATTCCCTTATGAAATAAATAGATGCAAAATGAGTTTTTTTTATTATTAAAACCCCTACCATCAAAATGAAAAACAATTAATCCACATATTAGGCAAAACTCATATATGTGTGGGTACAACATTTAAGCAACTTGAAATCTTTTAATTGTAGCTATATAAATTCAGTTTAAAAAATTCATAAATATAAATACTAGTTAAATCTTTAAAGTAGCTTAAATTTTAAAATATTTTGTAAATAAATCTTTTTCAAATAATTTATGGAGTTTAAGTTGTTTAAAAATTTAAAACCTAGAAATCTTTAAACTGTTTGAATGTATTTTAAGTCTTAATTTAAACAACTTAGGCCTATTTGATGAGAAGACTAAAATCAAGATCAAAATGATACTAATTTAAATAATAATAATAATAATAAATAAATAATTTTTTTAGTTATTTTACAAAAATTTTAATATAAAAAATATTATTTTGTTTTATATACTTAATAATTTTCAATAAAAATATCAACTTTATTTCACATACTAGACTAAAATACTATATTCAAATATTTTGATCTAGAATGTGAAATAAAATAAATTTTTTTATTAAAAATTATTGAACATGTAAAGCAAAATAATATTTTTTATATTAAAATTTAAGTAAAATAATTTATTATTATTTTTTAAAATAATATCATTTTGATCCTAATTTTGATCCTCACGCCAAATAGGATTTTGAAAATACTTTCCAACCACAAACTTACTCCTTAAAATTAAGCTATTGAAATTGGCCCCAACCTACTTTAATAACCCAAGCAACTTAAATTTTAGCCATCTCTTACCCGAGTAATTTGAATATTTTACTCATTCTAAACGAAGATTATACCGTCTATGTTCAGTATTCTTTAAAATTAAATAAAAATCAAAATTTTTATTTCTCTCATCTCTTTTTTCCTCCACTTCAAAATTTTAAAACAAAATTATTAATATTAATATTTTAAAATTATATTCTACAAAATCAAAAAAATAATGAATAAAAATAATTTTATAATATAATAATAATAATAAGCAGTCTCAACAGTACCTTCATCAACAATTATTCCAATCAAGTCATCTAAATCTTCATTCCTCAACTCATAGAATAAAAAGGCTTACATCTCTAACCTAAAAGGAAGAAGAAGAAGAAGAGGAAGAAGAAGATGATGATGATGATGATGATGATGAACAGAGATCACAGAACCCATAAATTTCACAGTAATCATGCACATATAGATCAACAGAGATCACACAAAGGATCACTACATAAAAAATATACAAATAATACAAACACAACAGAGACTACCACAACAACGCAGACTACACAAACTCTTAGAAGGCACATGAAGAACAGCTAAAGGTGAAGAAGAAAACCTTCACTTGATCCTCTCAAGTTCTATCATTCATCTTCTTCCCGCAATCTAGATTCTTTCTCCGGCTCTCTTTTCAGCTGATTTTCAGTTCAAAGAACTGCAGAAGATGATAGATTTTCCTTCGACTGAGAGATCAGCAGAGCTCACACCTCATGAGGAGGAGAGGGACTCTTTGCCAGTCTTCCTCTTGCTCCAACTCCTCGCTCGTATGCATCAGAGGACGATTTCCTCGGAAACCAGTTTGATTCCTCTCCCCCTGTCAAATTCCATTCAAACTAATCAGAAAACTGAGAAGAGAACGATCGGGTTACAGATCTACAAATCGCACCAGATTCGACTAACTCATTAGAACAAATTCAAATCAGTCTACTTCCCAGTGCTCAATCGGAAAAAATTCAGCTACCAGTGGAGGAAAATATATGAGGTGGAGGCAGATCCAGCCAATAGCACGAAGAACAAATCAGACGAACGATCGTCCAAAAAACCAAGATCTAGCTTACCGGAAAACGGAGATACCGGAGGAGATGATCCAGTAGGCGAAGGGCATCCCGCCGGCCGCCTTATCATAATACTCCTTGTCACCCTCGGCGCCTCTTCCGTAAGCTTCTCCCCAAACCCGCCGTCCCCGTCCCCTTCTGCCACGAAAACCCTATAATAAGACCATCGAGCTCGAAGAAAAGCCCTAATTCTAAGATTTAGTGCGTATCGTACCTTTGCAGGGGTTCGACCGGAAGGAGAAGGAGGCCGGCCGCCGGAGCCGGCCGAGGCCGGTCTCCGGTCGTGGGCCGGCGACGGTGTCGTCCCAGAGCTTCTCGAGAAGGCCCATGGATATTGACCTAATTACCAGAATGCCACTGAACTAGCGGAGCAATACCGAGGAGAAACCCATGAGGAAGTGTGGGTGTTATTTATAGAGCGTAACTGCATAGGGTTAGTTTTTTTTTTATTATTATTATTATTATTTTTTACAATTTTTCCAAATTTAATTTATGTTATAGAAGCTGGATAGAAATATAGAATTAAGAATCTGCTATATGATCAAATTGATCGAGCTAATCAATTAATCGGCATATTAATAATTTATTATTATTATTATTTTAAATGTGATCAATTTTTGATATAAGACTATAATTATCTTTTATTAGGGGACATGAACATTAACACGAGATATTATGATTTTAAAACTTGATTACATTCATGTTCTCGGATTATGATATAATATCACATAAATTTATATTTAAAAATTATCATCATATGAGTCCTTGATTTAGGTTATTATTTTTATTGAAATTTTTTAAGTTAGACTAAACACTTTACTCATGTTCATATAAATAATTTTTGTAGATATTCTATTAAAAATAAAAATAAATTTATAATTATTTGCTTCCACGAGAAAGGGAAAAAGTGAGACAAAAGGGTAGTTGCATTTTTTCGTTCTATGAGAGAGAAAAAGACAAAGAGAGAGTGATAAGGAGGTGACACTGTCTCTTCTCTAGCTCCGAGTGAGAGGTAAGAAGAAAAAATGAGATAGTACTATCCCTCCTCTGCCCAATAAGAGAGGAGGGGCAGCGTTGCCCCTTCTTTATTATCGTGAGAGGAAAGAGAGAGTGTGAGAAAGGGAGGGGGAGGTAGGAGGGAGAAGAGAGCGGTTGAGGAAAGAGAGAGAGATCAGGGCAACTGTAGTGCCACTCCCCGGCCTCTGTTTCTGTGAGATGAAAGAGAAAAGGGGGTGAGGAAAGAGAAAAAAGAAAATTAGTTATTTATTAAATTTTAATTTTAAAAAATAACACAATAATCATATTGATATAATTAATGTAATTTAGAGATATTATAATTTTTAAAAAAATAAATTTGTATGCTGCTATAACTAGAGACATATTTTGCCCTACTTTCTTATGTCATATTATCAGATATATTATAAGCTCTAACTTCCCCCAATGTATTATTAATTATATATTTTCACTTTTATCAAAATATATATATATATATTATCACTAGATTTTCAACTGGTAAGATCGGACCGTTGATCAGAGGGGTATTGAGAGCGCGGTAACAGGATAAGATCGGACAGTTGACTGTGGCATCAGGTGGGGCCTGTAGTGTGAAGGCCCCACGTGGAAGAATCTGATGGACCGCTTCACGTGACCGGCCACGTCATCTTCTTTTGGCCTATTGGAGGGCGTTTTTTGCAAATAAAATAAAAGTTCATAAAATTATGCAAAATGCCCTATCTATTGTGTCATATTATAATCGGATCCCTGAGATTGTGCCTGAATTGCACCGTTTTTTAATATTATGTTCATGTAGTGGCCAAAGTTTTTTAATTTGAATTTTTCATATGTAATTTTTTTAAAAAAATTTTGTAATTTTTTTAGTTCAATTTATTTATTTGTAAACACACGGTATAAATGTATAATGTGATTACAAAAAAGATGCCCTATAGTTTTTAAAATTTTTTGAATGTAAGTTAAGTGTTCTATAGTTTTTTATTTTTACTATAAAAACAACATATTTGATTTTTACTATAAAAAAACATATTTATTTTTTTTGAGAATAAAAAATCATATTTGATTTCATAATTACACTAAGTGTAGCTGCAGCATGCAAATTCTTGTGCTTCTACGTACTACCACGCATTGGAACAACTTTAAAATAATAGAAAGACGATAAAAAAATAGAAAAATGAAAGCAAATTTCAATCTTATTCCCAAAGTGTTTATATTACTCACAAACCAAGAGGAAGTTGTGTGTTCATTGCCCAATGCCTTCCCCCAATCTGAATAAATAAATATTTATGTGCATTTTTTTTTTTGAAAGTGAAATTTATAAATTATTTATTTGTCAATTATAAAATTTGAGCAATCCCTTTATAACTACCAATGTATTTTTTTTAAAAAAATAATTAGTTAGTGTATAATTAATATTAATGCTACATACATATTATACAATTTAAGTTTTACAACGGATGCACTAAGTTGAACACGACTAAATAATCCTGAAAATCTTTTAATGTATTGATGATTATAACTTTTCAGTGTTTTTAGTTGCTCGTGCCAACGAGCACAACACTATAACGCAATAAAAATATTTGTACCTAACCACTTTTCATGCAATGAAAGATACATTCACATGAATGCATTTGAATTATCTCGTAGAATCGTTGAACTTACGCCACCTAACAAAGTATAAGGAATGGATAATCTAAAGCACAACAATACAAAAATACTATGTATAAGCATAAATATCAGATCGATTGGAGATGTGAACTTTGTCACATGGCGAACCAGAATCTAGTAACTTATTTTGTGATTAATCCAAAGAACCCAAAAAATATTCACAAGTATGTACAACACATTAGTTATTAATCTAACATTTTATTAAGATATATATATATATATATATATANAAAAAACTAACATAATTAATAAATATTATGCCGAGCTTTTTAAAACAATGGAGTTGTTTGTTAGTAGGGTGTTTTTTATGCTCTATAAAATAACAATATATACAATATTTAATTTATTTTTATTATATTTTAACAAAAAAATGTATGTAATATATAGCTACAATAGTAGTTCTTTTTCTACTTGTAAACAATCATAAACAAAATTAAAATTTAATGTCATAATATCATAACTATTAAATTGTCAAAATAATATGTAATTTCTACAAAATTTGCTTTTAGAAGTTATTATTATTATTTCATTTGTATTACCATATAAAAACAACTTTTATTATAATTAGTAAACCATATTACTTTTTAATGTTTTTATATAAATTTAATATATCATCATGACCAACAATATAATAATCTATTAATTTAGTATAACAATAACTTATAAAAATATAATAATAACTTTTATAATAGTATAATAATCTATTCATAACTATAATTTCTATAATCTATCAACTTGGTGTGACAATAAATTCTGTAAATTTGATATAATAATGATTTGTGAAATTTAAATTAATTGTCTTTAATATACTATAAAATTGATCTTCATTTCAATTTACAAACAAGTCTTAAGTTAAATTTAAAATTTGAAAATATAACATGGTATTAATAGGTCTATAGAAGAAGATACAGAACAAAATAGATAAAAAAAGAGCCAGATGAAAAGGTCAAAAAGAAGTAGATAAATAGTAATTTTATATGAAATAATAAAAATACTTTTTAGAATAATAGTGAAAATAAATAATTAAATATAATTATTTTTTAAAAATAAAAGATTTTTGCTACTAAGCATTTTATAATAATATTTTTTATTTTAGAATTTCTTTTAATTGATTTTTTAAATGTATATTATTTGAATAAATTTAAAATTATCTGAATTAATCTTACATAATATAACTTCCCAGTGTATAATTATAAAATTAATATCATATAAATTAATAAATAATTTAAAAACATTAACATGAAAAAAAGTAAAAGTATTATGCAAATTAAAGTTACTATTTAAATTTTTTGGTTTGATAAAAAATTACAATATAATGACCAATCACACATTTTTATAAAGAATAAAAAGGTTACATCATCGTCACATGATTAAAAATTACAATATAATGACCAATCGTACAATTTTTATAAAGAATAAAGAGGTTACATCATCGTCACAAATTAATGTGGGACTAAAACAAAAATGTTAAAAACTGAGCAATAGGTATTATCAAAAAAAAGTAAATTACATCTGGGACTCAGAGATTTGAAGGACAGTAAAAATTAAAATTTTTATATTTTAATTTAACTGCTGAAATTATAAAAGCATTCCTATGCTAGGATAATTATTGTTATTAAAAAATATTTTTTTGCTAGTACATACTAGTCATTTATATAATTTAAAATACAATCATACCTCTTTATGCGCATCTCTCTAAAAATTTTTAATTTTAAAATAAGAGTGTAAAAAATTTAAAATTTATTTTCTCATATCTCCTTAAAAATATAAAACTAAAAAATAATATTTACAAAAATAGAAAAGCTAAAAAGCTAAAAATTAATGGCTTTATCTTTGTTAGGATTAAACAATAATATTTTTTAATTTCAGATATCAGAATTAAGATTTTTTTAAAGGTTAAAATTAATTTATAATATTCTTCCAATCTCAAAGACCTAAATGCAATTTATCCAAAATAAAAGTTAGTGATGATATAAGTGCATCTAATTACTTCTATTTTTGGAATCGTGTATAATATTTTGTGAATTTAAGGTTAGGAATAAAGCTCGGATATGCTTGAAACTTGACCCAATTGTAATTTACCCAATAATAATTATAGTAATAATAATAACAACAAGATATAAATTAAAGTGTTAAAAGATTGAGTTAAAATCTTACATAATATAACTTCCCAGTGTATAATTATAAAATTAATATCATATAAATTAATAAATAATTTAAAAACATTAACATGAAAAAAAGAAAAAGTATTATGCAAATTAAAGTTACTATTTAAATTTTTTGGTATGATAAAAAATTACAACATAATGATCAATCGGACATTTTTTTATAAAAGATAAAGAGGTTACATCATCGTCCCAAATTAATATGGGACTAAAACAAAAGTGTTAAAAAATGAACAATAGGTATTATCAAAAAGCGTAAATTACATCTGGGACTTAGAGAAAGGCAGTGAAAATTAAAATTTTTATATTTTAATTTAACTGCTGAAATTATAAAAGCATCCCTATGTTAGGATCTTTATTGTTACGAAAAAATATTTTTTTCTAGTACATACGAGTCATTTATATAATTTAAAATACAATCATACCTCTTTATGCTCGCATCTCTCTAAAAATTTTTAATTTAAAATAAGAGTATAAAAATTGTAAAAATTTAAAAATTTATTTTCTCATTTCTCCTTAAAAATATAAAACTAAAAAATAATATTTACAAAAATAGAAAAGCTAAGAAGATAAAAATTAATGGCTTTATCTTAGTTAGGATTAAATAATAATATTTTTTAATTTCAGAAGAATTAAGATTTTTTTAAAGGTTAAAATAAATTTATAATATTCTTTAATCTCAAGAACCTAGATGCAATTTATCCAAAATAAAAGTTAGTGAAGATATAAGTGCATCTAATTACTTCTATCTTTAGTATCATGCATAATATTTTGTGAATTTAAGGTTAGGAATAAAACTCGGATATGCTTGAAACTTGACCCAATTGTAATTTATCCAATAATAATAATAATAATAATAATAATAATAATAATAATAATAATAATAATAACAAGCTGTAACATTTCTGTATAGTTAACGTCTGTAATAATGAGGTTAGATGTCATGGCAGATAATTATGATGGACTAAAAAAAAATCTCCACATTTTTTTTCAAACAAAATATAAAAAATAGACTACCAATTAACTACTGTAAATTTTAAAATTAATCCTCAAATTTAATAACTTATTGTAATTTTTTGATTAATTAGCAGTCTTTATTAAAACCAAGCATGCCTGATCTAAAGTGAGTTTGGCTTGAAGCTTAATCATCGATTTGATATTTGAATTAAGATTTAGTTTAAATTGAGCTCAAATTAGATTTATAATTAAGCCAAGATACGTGTTATATTTATAGCTCATAATTTTACTGAGTTGAGTTCAATTCATAATTGAATCAGTTGATTCGGATTAAGCTTGAATCATTTTTCATTATAATATAAGTAAAAAATTATTTATACAATCATAATTATTTACTATTTTCATAAAAATATGTGTGACTAGTGATTAGAATTTATGTTAGGCAGTCTAGTGGTTAGATTGACCTAAGTTTAAAATTCAGTATCGGCCTTGTTTGGCGCGAGGACCAAAATAGTACTAAGTTAAAAAAAAATAATAATAATAATAAATAAATTTTTTAATCATTTTACACGAATTATAATGTAAAAAATATTATTTTACTTCACATACTTAATAATTTTAAATAAAAGTATTAATTTTATTTTACATCTTAAACCAAAATATTCGATTCGAATATTTTGATCTAGGATGAAATAAAGTAGATATTTTTATTAAAAATTATTGAGTATGTGAAGTAAAATAATATTTTTTTATATTAGAACTTGTGTAAAATAATTTTAAAAATTTATTTATTATTATTATTGTTCTTTTTTAAATAAGTATCATTTTGATCGTAATTTTGGTCCTCGCGCCAAACAGGGCTGGGTAAAAAAAAATCTTTTCTCCAAAAACAATTAGGGTTATTTGCAAGATGGTCTCTCAAATTTTCAAATTAATGAAATTGACCTTTTAGTTTTAGAAAATATGTAAATTTCATTTGACATTAATATAGTAGTGAAGACTTACCTTGAGGGAGTTTAATTTTTTAGAAAGGCTTTTTTAGTTGGAAAGAAGGTGGAGCACAAGTAGGGGCCTTAACTTATAATTGATGAATATATAATATTAACTCAAAAGTGATCTAAGTATAGATTAATATCACAACTTATATTAAATAAAAAATGTGTGGCAATTTAATTATATCTCAACAGATTTTTCTCTCACATGAGAATTCATGATCTAAATTAGATATATTTTTCATATCTAATGAGTACTCAAGTGTAACAGCTTGAGAGTCACTTGCTTTTATGATTTTTAATCATAGTAGAAGATGCGAGATCTTCGGAAGTATAATTCAAAGAAACCACTTGATTCATTCAAGTCCCAGTCAACATATGATTTTGATACCATTTATTAAGAGAATTATATTTGGGAGTCAAAGTTAGACTCAATATAAAATTGATAGACATTTATTAACTCAAAACTTTGGCCAATGGATGAGAGCTATCAATTTATAAATTAATACTATAACTTATATTGAATATCTAATATAGAGCAATTCTTTATATGCAAAAACTCAATATATAGAGTATTTTTGCTAACTAGTGGGCTACTTCAGTTGCATTTGGAAACTATGTCAAAACTTTATATAGAGATAAATGTTCAAATTTGTTCATTTTTGAAGATAATATTTGTTGAAAAAACCAGTAACTAGATAGCTTGAGTGTGATTGTCATTAGCTTAGTATCATTGCATTTCTTAACATAATTTTTAGTATTGTGCCATTGTCAAAATAAAATGTTAGGTTCAACTTGTGGGCACTAATTGCATAATATAATAAATAAATTGGTTACATAATTCTTATCAACTTAAACTTTTAGAGATTAGTTGATAGCACAAAGGATCGTAATAACAATGTCCTCCATAGTAGTTAAGGTATTTATTTGCATATTATTTCAAATTAAATGACCAACTTATCTAATTTAAAAACTATAAAAATTCAATTGCCCTTAGGTCTAAACTATATGAACGTAAATGTTATTAACTAAAATAATTATCTATTCGCAATTGGGTGCTCGAGATGGCTCGATTAAGGTTTGAGCCAGCATGAAATCGATTGCTGATAGAATCAAGCTAGCTCAAACTTGTTCAAGCTTGCATGATCCATCAAGCTCAAGTTAATTTGTATGTCGACAAGTCATGTTTGATTTGTATTTAGCTCGACTCAAACTCAAACTCAGATCGTTATCACCCATACCCTCAACCTACTAGAAGAAAGGACCCCCTGCCAAAATCAAAGATAAACCCCAGGATAAAAAGAAAAAAACTATCTCCATTTCTGGCAAAAGAAGCTTTCAACTCTCTCAAGATATGCCCAAAAACCCTCCTTCAAGCTCCCAATATGCCAAATCTCTCTCTCTCTCTCTCTACTATATATCCCCTCCCCTCCCTGCCACCTCTCCCCCCATCCTCCCTCCGAGCTGCCGGAACCCTAGCTAGCACACCCAAAGCCCTCTTTTCCGTCGTCGTCGTCGCCGTTCTTCTCCTTCTTCAACTCCGATCATGTCGAACGACCCAAAAAGAGAGCACATCATCGAGCTTCTCGGCGCCGCCGCAGCCGCAGCGGGGCCGCAGCCGGCGCCAGCTCAGGCGAAGAACGGAGAGGAGGAGGAAGCTCTGCGTCTGGTGGCGCAGTTAGGCCTCTCGCTCGCCCCGCACGGCTCCGGCGTCCCGCCGCAGCCGGCGGCGTCGCACGGGCTCGCGTTCAAACTCCACGTCTCCGCCAACGTTGTCGCGGTTACTCTCGATCTGCTGCTGGTGATCTACCTCGTTCTGATCTTTCTCCGGCGAGTCAAGCCGCCGGTCGCCGGCGCCGCTAAGAGGTTGATTTGGGTGGCGCTCGCCGCCACGTACTTCACTTTCGCCGTTGGCGTCTTCATCGAGTTGCAGGGA
>JAEMOT010000348.1:0-19493 GCA_019297695.1 Apostasia ramifera
TCAAATCACGTAATATTGCTATTAATTTTGCATTTATAAATATATTTAACTATTCATACGAATACAATATTTTGTTCTTAACAGTATGTCTCCACTCTGGGACTAGTGGAGGCATGTGGGTCTTGGATAGCGGGTGCTCACGTCACATGACAGGGGATAAAATAAAATTCACCTTGCTAAAGCCAAAAAATGGAGGACTTGTAACTTTCGGTGACAATACCAAAAAACGTATAATCAGAATTGGTAAAGTCGGTAAAAATTCTACAACCTCTATAGATAAAGTCCTATTAGTTGATGGTCTTGCATATAACTTGCTAAGCATCTCTCAGCTTTCAGATAATGGTTATGAAGTTTCATTCAATGCTTCTCATTGTCTCATTATGCATGATGACATAACCATATTTGTAGAAAATAGACATAACAATGTTTATCAAGTTGATTTATGTTCTATTGATTATAATGATGTAAAATATCTTGCATCTCATGTCAATGACTCATGGCTATGGCATAGAAGGTTAGGACATGCTAGCATGCATACTATTCACAAGATCTCTAAGTTAGACTTAGTTAATGGATTGCCTAAACTTATTTATGAGAAGGATAGACTTTATGGTGCATGTCAACTAGGAAAGCAAACTAAAAGTTCTTTTAAGTCTAAGAATATTATTACTTCTGTTAAACCCTTTGAAATCTTGCATATGGATTTATTTGGACCTAATAGAACTCTTAGTCTAGGAGGAAAGAAATATTGCTTTGTACTAGTTGATGATTATTCTAGATTTACTTGGACTTTATTTCTTGCTCATAAACACGATGCTTTTGATATTTTTAAATCTTTTTATAAGCGTATATTTAACCAAAAAGGTTTTGAAGTACTTTCAATTCGTAGCGATCATGGCGGTGAGTTTGAGAATGAGTGCTTTGAATCTTTTTGCGAAGAGCGAGGCATCTCACATAATTTTTCGGCACCTCGAACTCCTCAATAAAATGGGGTCGTTGAGAGGAAGAACCGAACTCTTATTGAGATGGCTAGATCCATGCTTCATGAGCGTGGACTTCCAAGGTATTTTTGGGCCGAAGCAGTAAATACGGCTTGCTATATAGTAAACCGTGTGATGATTCGATCCATACTTAGGAAGACCCCTTATGAACTATGGAAATGGCGTAAATTAAATATTTTTCATCTACGTATTTTTGGTTGTAATTGTTTTGTTTTAAATAATGATAAAGATGATTTAGGAAAATTTAATCCTAAGGCAGATGAAGCCATCTTCCTAGGATATTCTTTGACTAGCAAAGCATATCGTGTTTATAACACTAGAACTATGCTAGTGGAAGAATCTATTCATGTTCAATTTGATGAATCTAACCCAAACTCTTCAAAAAGGGATGATGATCTTTTTGAAGGTACAGATTTTGAGAAACAAAGCATAGAAGATGGAGAAACATGCACAAAGGAAGAACCTCATGAAGATGTGCCACCACAATTAAAACTTGATGACAAAGATGAAGCCAAGATGAATCTTCCTAAAGAATGGAAGTACAAGGAGGCTCATCCACCAGAACAAATCATTGGTGACCCATCACAAGGGATAAGAACAAGATCATCTCTTCAAAATGAGGTAAATCACTCCGCTTTTATCTCTCAAATCGAGCCAAAGTCATTTGAAGAAGCCGAAAATGATGATTTCTGGATTTTAGCTATGCAAGAAGAGCTTGATCAATTCAAAAAGAATGATGTTTGGGAATTAGTTCCAAGACCCAAGGATCATTCTATCATTGATACAAAATGGGTTTTCCGCAATAAGTTGAATGATTCCGGAACTATTATTCGCAATAAAGCTCGATTAGTTGCCAAAGGTTTTACTCAAATTGAAGGCATCGATTTTGAGGAAACATTTTCGCCTGTTGCACGTTTGGAAGCCATTCGTCTCTTACTTTCATTTGCATGCCTTAAAGATTTTAAGTTATTTCAAATGAATGTTAAGAGTGCTTTCCTTAATGATTTTATTGTCGAAGAAGTGTATGTTGAGCAACCTCCTGGTTTTATTGACTCGTGTTTTCTGGACCATATTTTCAAGCTCAAAAAGGCTTTATATGGCTTGAAGCAAGCACCCCGTGCTTGGTATGAGAGATTGAATAAATTCCTTATAGATAATGGTTTTGTCAAAGGACAAGTTGACACAATACTATTTACAAGGAAATATGATGATAATTCATAGTAGTGCAAATATACGTTGATGATATCATTTTTGGTGCTACTAATGAATTATTATGTGAAGAATTCTCCAAGTGCATGTCCAAAAAATTTGAAATGAGCATGATGGGAGAACTTAACTTCTTTCTTGGATTGCAAATAAAGCAACTTCCTGAAGGGATCTTCACCTGTCAAAGCAAATACATAAAAGAACTTCTCAAAAAGTTTGGAATGGATAACATGAAACAAATTGGAACCCCAATGAGTCCATCTACCAAGCTCGACAAAGATGAAAAAAGTAAAAAGGTAGATGAAAAATTATATAGAGGTATGATTGGTTCTCTTTTATATCTTACAGCAAGTCGCCCTGATATTGTCTTTAGTGTGTGTATGTGTGCTCGATTTCAATCTAATCCTAAAGAATCTCATTTGGTAGCAGTTAAGAGAATTTTTAGATATTTGGTTGGCACACACTCACTAGGCCTATGGTATCCCAAAGGCACTACACCAAATCTAATAGGATTTTCTGATGCCGACTTTGCCGGGTGCAAAGTTGACCGAAAAAGTATATCTGGCACTTGTCAATTCTTTGGCAATGCTCTAGTATCATGGTCTAGTCGAAAGCAAAACTCTATTGCCTTATCGACTGCAGAAGCAGAATATATTGCCACAGGTAGTTGTTGTGCACAACTTCTTTGGTTAAAACAACAACTAGTTGATTATGGCAGTATTCTAGATCAAATTCCTATTAGATGCGACAATACGAGTGCTATTTGCTTAACGAAAAATCAGATTCAGCACTCACGTACTAAACACATAGAAATTCGCCATCATTTCATTAGAGATCATGTAGAAAAAGGTGAAATTATTCTAGAATATGTTTTCATTGATTTTCAACTTGCAGATATCTTTACCAAGCCTTTGCATGAAGATAGGTTCAATTTTATAGTAAGAGAGATTGGTATGTTGGATGGAACTAGCTTGTAATGTCTTGCCATGAAATTGCTTGTTATAATTTGCACAATATTTTACCCTCTTTGAAATGTGTTTATTCATATATAAATTTTATTTCTAAATAACTTAAAAACATATTCTTGTCAATTTTCTATTCTCACCCTCTTAATTTTGATGATTCATTATCAGAAATCTTGCTTATTGCTTGTGTCCTCAACAGCCGTGAAATTTGGTCGATTTTGAAAATCGACCGGATCTCTCGGGTTGGTGATTCTCTGGGTTACCCGAGAAAACCGGCTGATTGTCAAAATCGACCAGTTCTCTCTGGAAAATCAGCCAGTCGGGTCTGCGCGACCCGCCCATTCTTTCCAGTGGGTCAACCTAATGACCCATCTCAGTATTCAAACGGCGCGCTTGGGAAGCGAACCAAAGCATTTTTTTTATCTGCGCCTCGCGTCTCTCTCTTTTCGCCTAAAACCCTAACTCTTTTCCTGCGCTCCTCCTCCATTCACTTCTCTCTTTCCTTTTTCACCTCAACCCTAATCAGAAATGGCTCGCAGCAAAAGGAAAGCTCCGTCTCCTTCCTCTTCCTCCTCTGCAACTGAAGATGATCAATCACATGAGGAGAAGCCATCTACTGAAGAGGAAGCTCCACCTGAAGAGCAGATTTCAGGGGAGAGTGAGACATCAGAAAGCACTGACTCCTCCTCTACATCTTCTAAATCTAGTAAGGAAGACAGACTCAGAACCCTTGCCACCATTGCCATTAACTCAACTCCACCTCGTCCTGGCTTCAAGAAAAAGGCACTAGTGGTCAGGACTCATCTTCCCTCTGTTATTACCTCATCTTCTGCTGGTCCTTCTTCCTCTGCCCAGTCTCTACCTGCTGTGAAGAATGAAGCAGTAAAATTGAAGAAGCCCTTTGTCGCCAAACCAAAGAATGCTGCAGAACCTAAGAAGCCTGCATGAGAATTAAAGAAATCTGCAGCCAAGCCTAAGACTGCTGCAGTGGAGGCAAAGAAATCAACCACAAAAGTGGAGAAGCCTACAACTGAAATAAAGGGTACCTCTGCACAATTGAAGAAGAAGAAGACAGGCCCAGAACCTCATCCTGTCTTCCACTCAAATCGCAGAGATCGTCTCAGACCCAGATTTGGCGCAAAGGTTTGCTTGCCTCATTCCTCAAAACCTACTATTCCTCCTCCTGTTGTAGAGGTTTCTGAAGAAGAAGAAAAACCGAAGACCTCAAGAAGGAAAGGTAAAGAACCAGTTGATCAATCAATTCCTTTACCCAAGTCTCATCAGTCCTATATCAAGAAATTCATGAAGGCAGTCAAGGATATTCTCATTCGAATGTTAGACCAATCAAAAGGGAATGAGTCTCTTTTTTCATCAACCAAGTCATTGATAGACATGGTTGGGAAAAGTAGTTATCCTGTTATCGCCCCTATTATCCTGATGTTGTGAAATTCTTTTTTGCTAATCTAGAAATTGATTTAGAGGCTAGGACTCTTACCTCCTCTATTCTAAACATCCCTATTAGAATTACTGCTCAGGACCTCATCAACCACTATGGTTTTCTTATCCCTGATGACCCCATTACTCTAGAAAATCTCAATGTTGATCCCAGCACTTTCCTGGATGTTGAAATTATTCTGGGTTATAGTCCTGAATATAACCCACCTGGAGTCAAGAAGTATGTGGCTAGAAAGATCAAACATTTAGCTTCTTGTAGTGATCAGGCCAAAACACTTGGAAGAATACTATAAGAATGCTTCCTTCAAATTCATGGCCACAAAGATGAGTGGACTAACATGCATCAAACTGCAGTCTACCATCTGCTTCAAGGAAGAACTCTAGACACTATAGGGATTATCTTCCATAGCCTAGAAAACTGTCGCAATGTTGCTCAAAAGAGCAAATATATGCAAAGTTTTCACTATGGCAACATCATTTGTGACTTTCTTTCCATTCATCATGATATCAAGCTATCCGGCTTTGTCAAAGGAGCCAGATATTATGGCTTTTCCCAAGACAGCTTCAAGCTACACCAACCCAAGTCTTCCTTCCAAAATGTTACTGCCAATCTAGAACAAAGAGCCCCAACATCTCCTTCTTCCTCCTCTCACAAATCTGCCCAACCTTCTACTTGATCTCTCTTTACATCCCAGTTTGCTAAATTCATTACTGACTCAATTGAGACTATTGGAGAGCTAGCTGAATCCAATAGCCAAAATCTTTTTAGCCACCATGCTTATATGGATACTCTCAGTAGTTTCACTGCTCAAATTGCTAAGCTTGCAAGCTACAACAGTGAATTGCTTGAGCAGTTAAATCAAAAAGTTGATCACTTAGCTGAAAAGCTAATCCCCTCTTCTTCTGGCAAGAAATGATGGTTTGAGTTATTTATGTAATGATTGTATGGATAAGCTCTTTCATATTCTCAGCTTTTCTTTTTGTTATGTTGTTATGTCTGAATATTGTAAGCACATCAAATGCTTTTCTCTCCTATTTTCTTTTGATGATGCCAAAGGGGGAGAAAAGAACATATTGTTATTTGATAACATTTCTGCAATGATAATATTTCTGTCATGTTAACATTTTTATTTGCTCTGATCTGTGATATTTTACTCTAATTTGTAATATTTATTTACATCTTTATTTGTGTGCTATAATTGAGGGGGAGCATGCCATAATGTGTATTTTTTTTATGTCTCTTTCTCATATCTCTATTCAATCTGTTAGTGTTTTGCTAAGGAGGAGCAACTAATTTTGCATATCTCTTTTATTTTTCTTAGCACACTAAATTAATTGTTATTATCAAAAAGGGGAGATTGTTGAACCTCTTAATTTTGATGAATACAATTAATTTAGTATTATGGACTAATTATTTTACTAAGTGTATTTTCAGGTCATTTATTTTATGATTAAGGTGAAAGTCCAAGTTCAAGTTCAAGAAAAAAAGTTTATTACTTGGTTCTTTTTCATTTTCTTTTCTAGGACTTAATTGTAAGCATGCATGTTTTTGCCAAGGATTTAACTTGTACTTAATCTTATTTAGCCTAAGGTCTATTCATTCTTTGTTAATCCTTGCTGAAAATTTCATCTCCTTGAGCTGCAGAAAAAATCGGTCGATTTTCAAAATCGACCGGATCTCTCTGAACTGGCCCAAACTCAGCTGTCTAGCTGACTGTTTGGCCTATCCAAATTCCCAAAAATTGAGAATATCTTATGTCCACTGTCTTGTTTCTTGCAGCCCACTTTTTAAACTTATTTTAATTTGGAACATCTCTCAAAAACTATTTATTCACTCTTTGTTCATTTTTAAGATAGAAAATATTTGCACTTCCCATTTCACTTTGTCATTTCAGCAGTCCTTGAGTGTTATGCTGAAAGTATTGTCCACCTAAACTCACTAAACTAGTTTTAATCTATCTCAGGTGGCACCTTCTCTTCATTTTAACTCTTGGGTGAAAACTTGGGTGTTTTTAGCCACTTGATTAATTTATTCTTTTTGCTAAAAATAAAATCCTTTAGCATGCTTGTTTATGGGAAAGGGACAAACCATTACTTTATCTCATCAGCCTCCTTTCCCAGATTTTTTTAATATATTCTCTCTTGTTTCAAGCATGGTTGAACTCATTATTTATTTTTAAAATATAAAATCTGCTGAACCCATTTTGCCTCCAACGGTTCTTTGGATATTTCATCACCCAGAAATGTCCTATATGCCCTCTGCTTGCTGTTTTCTCATTGGTCCACTTGTATGACATGTCAAAATAATTGTCTACAATTGGCTAACTCAATCAAAGGGCAAATGTTTCAAGCTTCTTGCTTACCACCGCTGTAAGTAAATATAAGCATTCATTTCCTGCAGTTTTGAATCTTCTTCCTGACCGAAAATCTTCCAGCTCTCCTTCAAGCTTCTACTTGCAATCAAATCTTCTTAAGGAGAAACAAAAGAAGAAAGAGTGCTGCGTTTTTCACTGCTCTGAAAGCCAAGACCAGTAATTCCTATTGTTTTCATTTCTTCTTGGTTTTTCGATTTTGTCACAGCTTTCAGTTTTTCATAACTGAACCTTCACTGTTTTGTTTTTATTGGAATATAAAAGCAAGACTGTTAGCTAATAGTTTTATATCTTAAAGCTTGCTTTTTCTGAATATTTTAAGATACCATCTTCTTTTCTTTTATCCCAAGATTATAGAAATTAATCTTGGACTTCTACGAGTTTTCACCCTTGGCAAAGTTATTGTATGCATAGAGCTCTTCACTGTAAATTTTTTTTTGTGCTTAAGTTGTAATTAAGCTAGCAAAATCTTATACTCTTCTGTATTTTTCTCTGAGATTATTTTTGTAGGTTTGCTCGGCTTTGGTACCTGTAAAAAGTCGTGGTGTGTAGGTTTTCTTGGCTTTGGTTCCTGTTAAAAGCCATAGGATTGTATCGGGTTTATTCGGCTTTGGTTCTCGTAAAAAACTGGGGTGATTTAGTGGAATTCTCATTTGAGGAGCGTGGGGAGTGGACTAGGCGGTAAGCCGAACCACTATAAATTTATTGTATTTCTTTCTTCTTGCTCTTGATTCCTTTGGATTAAAGTGATATATCATATCTAAATCTAGATACTTTAAAGTTATACAAAACCTAAAATATTTTTATTAAAAATAGATATATGAATAGTAAACTCTAAATTTATTATTTCTGGTCTCTTTTGATTCATTTCTGCACTGCTCTGTGAACCTTGGTCGATTCCTGAAATCGACCGCATTGTTCTGGAAAAATTTTCTGCACTGTTCTGTGAACCTTGGTCAATTCTCAAAATCGACCGGACTGTTCGGGTAAAATTTTCTGCTCAGCCTTTTTCTGTCAAGGTGATATCAAAACTCAGTTTACTTGGTCATTTTGATAAACTTAAATATATTACCTCTTACTTCCTTCTTTTTATTAACTAAAAGAAATCATTTTAAATTATTTTTAATTCCCAATTCACCCCCCTCTTGGAAAGTCTCTGGGCCAACATTTAATTCTTTTGATTTTCAATGCTATATTCAAGTTATTAATGATATATATAAAAAAATAATTACCTATATTTAGACACAATAAAATTTAACTTAAAATTTTCTATTATAATTAAATTAATTAAAATTTAGCTTTAAATCTGTATCTTTTTGCTTTGAATATAAAAATTTTGACTAGATATATCCAAGATGAAGTGCCTTGATATATGCTCTTCACAAATGATATTATTCTTATTAATAAAACTAAAGAAGGAGTTGAAGAGAAACTCAAGCTTTTGAGGAATGCTCTTTAAAGGCTTTCATCTCACTAGATCAAAAAATAAATATTTGAAGTGTATATTTAATAAAAAAAATATTTATATTAGTGATATGATAATTGATGATTAAATTATCAAGAAAAATAAGAATTTTAGATACCTTGAATCAATCATACAAAATGATGGTGAAATAGATAATGATGTTACTAGTAAGATTCAAGAAGGATGATAAAATAAAGAAATACTTCTGGTATGCTATATGATATAAAAATTTCATCCAGATTTTAAAAAAAAAATTATAAAACTATAGTAAGACTAGCGGTGAATATGGTGCTAAATGTTGACCTGCAAAGAAAAAACATACAAATAAAATAAATATTACAGAAATGAGAATGCTAAGGTGAATTATTGGATCTTGTCCATGTACAAAGAAAAAGAGGGAGACCAAAGATGACATGAAAAGAAACTATAAGGAATACTCTTAGTTACTTAAATTTAGATAAGAATTTATTAATTGATAGAGTGTAATAAAAATAAAAGATTCATATAACCGACCTTACCTAGTGCGATTAACGCTTAGTTATTATTGTTGTTGTATATTTAATTTTTTTTTACCTTAAATATCACAATTCCCCACCCTAATTAGAATTATAATAATATAAATTTAAACTCTAAACTTACTAATTCTAAGCAAGCTCCTCTCTCTCCACTAAATTAAGAAAAGCTCTACCTTTATAAATATTTTTACACTAAAAAACCAATAATTTTTAAAACGAAATTCACATGTGAAATGCACTCTCACAAACTCCTAATATTAAATAGAGATTATATATATTAGCCAAAAAAAATTATATAAAAATTACATCATTTATTTTACATATATCAAAACTTTGTAGCATATTTTTATATAATCTTTATGACCAATATATAATATTAAATATTTAAGCATAAAATTTGTAAAATAAAATTAAATTTTAGTAGCATACATATAATTTTTTTTTAAAGTAAAGATAAAAAATTATCATAATATTATAATATTAAATAAATTTATTTTATTATTGAGAATTATATTAAACAAAATAGGAAAATAAAATAAATAAATATTAGTCAAGAAAAAACACTTGTTAATGTGATCATTAATAATTAACTATTAAGAGGAATAAGCTCTTTAGATACCTTAAAAATTTAATTCATATAACCAACCTTATCTAGTGAGATAAAAAGCCTAGTTGTTATTATTATTTATAAAAATTTAATTCATATAACCAACCTTATCTAGTGAGATAAAAAGCCTAGTTGTTATTATTATTTATAAAAATTTAATTCATATAACCAACCTTATCTAGTGAGATAAAAAGCCTAGTTGTTATTATTATTTATATTCAGAAATATATTAGATGTAAAATTAAATTAAATTTTTATTAAAATATGTAAAATATGAAATAAAATTACAGTAAGAATCAGTATAAAACATGAAATAAAATTATTTTTAGTACTTAAATTTATGTACGAAGTAAATTAAATATTGAAAATTAATTAAAATACTTTTAGATAAGTTTGGATTTTGGAAGGCTCCAACAAAAGAGTGCTCAGATTAATGATATGTAAAAAAACTTTTGAATTATATTTTAATAATTTAATTTAGTATAAATTACATTTGTAACTCTTTAAGTACATCCTTCTGTTTATACACAGTGAAAACCATTTATCTAGATTTTTTTTGCTAAATTAAAGATGCTCATCTAAGCTCTTTTTCTCACTAAAAATATATTTCATGCCTTTCTTTCTACCAATTCTATTAACTATTATTATTATTATTTAATCAAAAAAGCTATTATTGTTAAATATTTATATATTCATTATTAATTTTAATTAAATAAAATAACTTTTATACTTTTAACTGTTCTTCTTTGACAACTTTTCAACTACACTAATTTTAAATAAACTCCTCTAACAATGATCTTGTACAAATTAATAAAAAAATATATATATATTAATTTACCGCTCCTTATAGAGCTTTAAAGTATAAATATTCTTTCACATTTGTCTTAAGCTTGATAACTACTAAGTTAAAAAAGTGATTGTGTTTTCCTTGCTAGAACTCAAGATTTCATATAACTTGTAGAAAATTTACATCTAATTATTTCTGAAGACTGAATAGTTAATAAAAAACTCACTTAAATTCTCTACTATTCTTCCTCTTGATGTAGAGATTAATTTCAATAGGATCAAGTACTTCCTAATGGATGACGGACTGTTTTTTGCTGCACCTACTATTGGACTTAATTGACTATTGAACTTAATTGACTATTGAACTTCACAATTGGAAATGGATCATCAAGAGAGTTGTCATTATGGATCTCTCACACACTAGCCTCAATCCCTTCAATGTCTCTCTTACTATTCACACTCACACTAACATCAATAATAATGATAATAATCATGCTTTCTCCTCTCTATAATTTTTTATAGTAGGAGAATAAAGTATGAAACAAAATTTTCTCAAAATTCAAAGAATAAGGGTACTGAGAGCGATTCGAATTTGAGCTAAGCCAAACATAACTTGAGCTTTGGAGTTTTACATACAAATGACTTGCATAAGTAATACAATTGATGCATCTTGATGATATGTTACATGGTTTTTCAAATCTAGTCGTGATCTTTGAATATTTATTCTTTGTGACTGGTTCACGAAGGCTTCCTTTCATATATGAAGATCTAGGCCTAAGACTTTCATTGAGGATTCTCTTAGGGGTGTTTGGTTCAATATTATCTTGATATTATGTTATGTTATCTAGAGAAAGCAATTGTTTGGTTTAATGACATCTATAAATAATCTTCTATGAGATTATAGAATTATTAATTAAATGACATCTAAATATTATGATATCTAAATTACATAAAATAACACTAAGATAACAATGAACTAAACGCCCCCTTACATAAATAGTTAAATTTCATGTCATCATTGAGTTTCTAAACCTCAGCTCTTCATTGTTGAAAAAACAATTTATTCGATAACCAACTTTGACGAGATCTTCGATAATTATTCATTTTTTTTATCAAACTGTTTTCTTCACTCTCATAAAAATAAAGCCTGCAACAATATGTACCCTAATGTTAGATTTTGTCTGGTAAAGATATATATTATTTGGATCGCACAAATTTGGTTGATACTTTAAAGAAATATTTTAAATATCAAACTAATAAACTTTATTATTTATATTTTTATTATTTTCATTTTTTTGACAAATAGGTGCTGTATTTCATTAAGAAATTAAATTTTTCATTTTTATAAAAAATGATATTTTGTAACCATGAACAACACAAAAATTCAGTGGAATGGACATGCTCAATATCTCACATGAATGTTTTGTATAACATATCAAAAGGTAAAAAAAAACATAAGACTAAATAAAAAAGGTAAATTGGACAGAGGCCCCTGAGATTAGAATAGCGCTACAAATAGGTCCCACATTTTGAAAAGCCTAAATTTGAGTTCATGAGTTTGTGTTTGCACTGTAATCATTTGGTTCCTTAGTTTAAATATCGCTTTTTTTGGATAGTCCAATTAAACAGTAACGGTTAAATTTGACTGTTAGTCATATTTATATAGACCAAAATACCTTTATAACTCTCTCGAAATTTTTTAGAATAGTGTGAAGAATGAGTAAAAAATTTGAGGGTAAAATAGTAAAAAGCCAGCAAATTTCAGACGTGGGACAAAATGACAGCGCAAACACAAACTCAGGGACCCAAATCTAGGCATTTCAAATCATGAGACTTATTTACAGCGTCATTCTAACTTCAGGGGCCCCTGTGCAATTTACCCAATAAAAATTTTGTATCTAATACATAAACTAGAAAGTTTGTAGAACTTGTTTAGTTTAATATTATCTTAATATTATATTATTTATCTAAAAATTTTTGTTATTTGATTTGAAGACATATTTAAAAAATATTATAAAAATTATAAAATTATCATTCAAATATGTCATTTAGATAACATAACGAGAGTGTTTGATCGATGTTATCGTGACATTTCATTATTTAGTTAAATGATCTTTTTGTATGGCATTGTAACAAAATAATTAAATTATCACTCAAAAATATCATCAAAAATTAAATTACATTAATATAATATGAAATAGAATAAAAATAAAATCGAATTAAATTCCAATAACAGTATACACAATGAACTCTTTTAAGTAATGCTATGGTTTATGGTTCAAGAATATATTCTCCACATTTCTTTAGAACAAAGGAAGTAAATGGATAAGCTAATTTATTCTATGATTAGTGCACAAAAGAATCTGCTTATGTGCTTCATTCCTCTGTCAATATAAATGCATGCAGAATAAAAATCTTTTTGAAATTAATTTATTTTCTATGAGCAGGAAGAATTTTTGCCACGTAGGATTAATATTTTGCATATATTATACTAATTTTAACTTTATGCCTGAGGCTTTAACAAATATGCTAATCATGTGTGGGTTAGTTAATTCTTTCACATTTTGTAATATTTTACTTGTTCAATTTGAATTGAAAGTAAATTATAAATAAGTTAATGACTGGAGAACTACTCCATAATAAATTATTTAAATGTTATAATTCAAAATATGTGAATTAATATGCAAAAAATAAAAAACAAGTGATACAATTCAAAATATATAGATTATTATGCAAAACTTATTCCAATCATATTGAGGTTTTGGGATTTTTTTTAAAAAAATTTATTTGGGTTAATTTCAATTCACAAGTACTATTTAATTTGAGCCAATTTTCATTCATAACTCTTTCAAAGATGTTCATTGGTATTTAAAGGTTAGAATCGTGATTTAAAGGCTCATCGAAAATGATTAGTTTCGTTGGTTGTTCAGATTCATTTTAATTTCGATCGAGAACGATTCAAAACTCATAGGTTTCACTTTGACCAAAACTCTCAAGCTTTTAAAATAAAACTTTTTTAAAACTTAAATTTTTGAGTTAACACATGCATGTGAAAACTATCAAAATTGAAATATCAAAAGAAAAAAACTGTCGAAATTAAAACTCTCAAATTATCGAAACTACGCACTGAAATTAAAACTAAAATTGAAATTAAATTTTAAAATCTTTATTAGAAGTTGAATACTTGAATCGATCATATATAATTCTTGGGACACACTCATGAATAGGCTAATCCGAATGAGTCATAGTTGAGTCACGTCTATCGGATCATATAATGGACTCATTTAACTCTTTATGGTCAATGAGCTCCCTTTCTCTATCAACAACTCAAAAACTTAGTCCCCAAGTATGCAACAGAGATTTTTTTTTTTTTAATGTTTGAGAGAAAATTAAAATAAAAGGCTTGGGACGAATAACTTTATGTACCCTTGGGAGAACCAAGGAATATTTCATCTTTGCATCCCAAGCTTTATGGCCTCTTTCTTTCTTTCTTTCTTTTTTTTTTTTTTGATGCAAGAGGTAGGGATTCGCATTCATAGAAACAGTATGTTTGTCAAATAGTGCAGATAAGAGCTCTCTGAGCTCTCTAAAATCATTAAATTTAAACAAATTATAGTGCAAATAAGAACACATAACTCTTTAAAATCTAGAGAAAATTTAAACAAATCGTAACTCAGAAATTGAAATATACGCAATCCTAGGAAAAAATGTTGAGATAATAAGATAATTAGCTTAAAAAAAGTCTCTTTTTTCTTTTAATGTTTAGTTTCTAATAAAAATATTAATAGTGATGCAATATTTATTTATGGTGAAATTTTAAGATTAGAGCATTTACATATATATTATTTAAAATTTTGAATATTATTTACATACTTAGATATTTACATAAATACTATATATCTCATAATTCAAATTTTTGTAAAGAGAGTAAAATATAGATAATATTTAAAGTTATTTTTTAGTATATATAAATAATTTGCCACTTTAAGATAATATCATTCAATCTTATCATCAAATTAACATATAAATAAATGCTAATATACTTAACAACTTAAATATTAATATTAAGAGTTTTTTTTTGTTTTTAAAGATTAATTTTAATAAAATTAAAGTTAAAACTAGATGAATATATTTTTTATTGAAAATTATAGATAAAGATGCTGTGGTGTTGTTGGTGATGCCAATCGTCGATGGTGCTAAGAGTTCCTCAAGCTAAAGCCAACGATGTATAGCTTGCAGAGAAACCTCATGGCTGGGACATAAGATAGCTGTTCAATCTAAAAGATATAAAAAGCCTGGCTTATATACTTTACATGAATCAGTCCTTTATGATATCTCGTGGAGCATTCATGAGACATGTATATATGTAGGTTGGTAATCTAATATTGTGAGAATCATGTCGACTTTGTATCTCTCCTTTCTAAATTTTCTTTGGGCACTTCGACATCATATTTCTATATATTGTGCATGTTTCCTAGTTAATGATCATTAACTATTATGACTTCTGATCTTATAATAATACATGTAACACTCAAATTTGATTGATAAATCTTTGTAGTACTTGTACATGTAAACTCACTGGTACAACAACTTTTAACTTGAGATATATACCAACAGGCTTTACATGATTAACGTGTTATCAATTAAATCATCTACAACAATGGTGTTTAAAAAATCATCAAAACCAGCTTAGTGAGTCTGATCCACTTATTTATTCCCATCCTACATGATATCCACCCTAATCTAAGTCCACTCTCCTTTTGCTGCCATGCAGTTCCTCCTTTCTCAGGAGCATGCCGAGTCAGTAAGATCATTGATTCTATTCCCTGCTCAACAGCTGAGATTACTCGCAGCACTGCTCTTCACAATTAATCAAACATGAAACCCTAGAAAGAGTTCAAATATATAATACGACAGTGAAGTACTGCTTGAATAAGAGTGAATATCTTGATCTTCGCTCCTTCCTAATTCCTCCTTCCAATCATCTTGCATCAAGGCATAAAAGTTTTTGCACTACCAAAAAAACATTAATGGCCACAGTTATTTCGTCTACCGCCGCAGTTTTAACCGCTGCAGATAGTCAATGCCGCGGTTAGCTATAATTTAGCCAATGAAATGCGGTTAAAACCGCGGCTAAAGGACATTTGATCGCTGCGGTTCCCAATCCGCAGCAAATAAAATGCGGCTAAAACTCAATTTTTTAGTAGTGTTGTGTAACATCTCGATTTTTACTTATTAATAATTACTGAGTTTTTTAACTACTTAATTAGTAAGCTTAATGATATATTGTATTTTTGTTTAACTCATAATTAGTTTAGGTATGTTGTACTTTTTTACATAGGTTAAATAAGTTGGGTTGGAAGCGATTTAAAAAAGAATCTATTTTAAAAGACCTAGTTATATGAATTTGAAATAACTTATAAGAGAATTAGAAACTAGGGGATCAAACTGCAATTGTGTCAAATTCTCAGAAGCAGCAGCCTTTCTCCTCTGGCTTAAGAGAGAGAGAGGTGCAGATCCCAATCCTCCATTTTTCTTCTTGTTCTTCTTCCTTCTCCTCCTTCCCCACAGTCATGGCAGCCACCGGCCAGAGAGGTAGAGTGAGGGTATAGAAAGAAGAGCGGAGGTGGGGCTGTCGACGGTGCCGGTGCCGAGAGGTATAAAGAGAAAGATATGTATTTATCATTATATATATATTCAACAACTTGCTGTCAACTAGAATGAGAAGTATTTGATAATAAATAATGTTTAGGTTCTTACAATTCACCCCTGTTCTTACAAAAATTTCATCTTCGAATCTGCTTATGCAATATTGACACACTTCCACTGCTCACTCTTAATAGTTTACTTCATAAGTTGACTTATCTCGCGATTATTTCTCTCCTTAGAGTAAAGTTGTGAAGTAGACTAATAATAATAATATACAACATCTCATCATGCATGTGATATAAAATATTGTGTAGTTTTGAAATAAATATAAGGTCTTATTCTCTTAATAATTTTCATCGTAATCTAATCAGGTATAATTAATCCGAGTACTTCATTAATAAAGATTACAGTAGCTGGGTGTTGACGGCCTGCTCGCCACCCATGGCTGCACCTCTGGGGAGGGCTTTAGATTGTCTTGGATGTATCGTCGGCAACAACAAGAGAGGCACAACTACCACCTTGTACAACTACTATGTTCCAAATACTCGCAGCACCACTGCCTTCCATTACGACTTTAGCCGCGCTGGAGGAAAAATGGCAAAAAGCCGCCATCTCTCGCTGCAGGTAATTATCTGGGACTTCCTTTGTAAGGAGTCATAGACATATTTGTAGAACCCAATATGTCTTATCATATTGTATTTCTATGTTCTCATATCATATTTATACTTTTGAGTGTTTCTATAATAATAAGTAAAAACTACTGTAAGTTATAATATGAAATAGTTATTTATTTATCTAATTATTATATTATTTAGTATACTTTACAATATCCGAGCTATATAATTAATTAGAAAATTTTCATATCGACGTGTCTTGTTATGTCTCTATATTCTTGTGTTGTACTCATGCTTGCTAGAATTTTTTCCATGGTCTCTCTGCGTAGACCTTGGTTCTTGAGGAAGACTAAGAGCTGATTAAGGTGCAATTACTTGCTTCATGTTTTATGATTAATTAATATGTAATGTTTATGTAGACTGTGGAGCTTAAAGTGAGGATGTGCTGCGAAGGCTGCGAGAGGGTCGTTAAGCATGCTCTCCATAAGCTTAGAGGTACAGTATTTGAATCTCAATATGGAGAAATGACAACACGGTCCTAAAAATTTTGTGGTTTCTATTTAGCTCATGTTTCTTGAATATATTCATCCATGTTCTGCTTTTGCTAACTTTTCCTTCTTCGCCAGACAGCAAATAGAGAGATTTGACGAGAGGGTCCACTCTATTAGATTTAGCTGATGAGAGAGAGAGAGAGAGAGATTATTAAAAAGAGAAATATTTTTTTATAGTTTATGATTCCAAATTTTAAATTTAATTAATTAAAATATAGTGCAACATAGATAAAAAATAAATTTTACCTATCACATGAGAAATTTTAATTGATTTCAGTATTTAGAGTCATTTAAGTGAGAAGAGTAGCACAATTTTATTGAAAATAATATCATATTTTAATAACAACTTCTTTTATAGTTTCTTACCAAAAAAAAAAACTTCTTTTATAGTTGCTAACAGTGTATTTTGCATAAATCTTTTGTGAGAAATATAAAAATTGCAAGATATATAAGTTATATCTTTATATATATATATATATATTTGATTCTAAAAAGAAGAATATATATATATCTTTATAAGGATTATACAGAGTAAAAAGTAAAAAATTTAGGAGCACATAACTATACAATATCCGTAAATAGAAATGAGATTCACAAGTAGGCAGAAAAAGAAAAGGACCGTTAACCCATTATGTAGATATCTTTTTTACTTACATAGACCATTTTCTATATATTTAGTTATGAATGATTTATTTTTTCAGATTCTAAAAAAAAAAAAATTTCAACTACTGGCCAATTTTTTCAGTTATTTAAGGGCACCTATTATATATATTACACGAAACACAAATCGTATAGAAATATTGATCATTCTTCTAAGAAACTTGTTTATATATATGTCCGGCTTCTAAAATAGTTGAAAATTCTTACTCTGCGTTACATTTGCTTCAATAGAATGAAATAAAGTTAGATAATAAAATTATTATTTCATGATAATAAAATTATCATTCTAATGAGAATGAAATGGCGATTTTTTTGTTTATTTGGATAGAACAAAATGAAGAATAAAAAATAAATAGAAGATAAAATTATGTACTAAAATACACATGAATATATATAATTTAATAAAAATTTTATTATTTATTATTATTAAGTCTGATTCTATACAAATAATTAGATGAATATAATTTATATAAATATAAATATGCATGTAGTATTTATATAAAAATGCATACTTATATATATATATATATACATGCATATATATATGTATGTGTGTATATTTAAATAAGAGTAATTTTAGAATAATAATTTTAGGCTATAAATAATAGCTTTTTCTTGAATTGGTTGAAGGATTGACAGTTCTATGAAACGTGAAATAAAATCTATGAAATAACTGTTACACTAAAGTAAATGTGAGAATAATTATTTTATAAAAAATAAAAGTGAAATAAAATAGTTATTTCATTCAATTAAATGCACGACTAGTAATTTTTTTAAGTAGGAGATAAAAGAGAAGAATAGTGCTTTATTTTTTCACTCATGAAAATTAATTGACAATTAAACTTCAGATGTAATAGCACCACCTTTTTAAAATAAACTAGGCATAAAAGCACTAATTAAGCTAAATATGTGAAATCAAAACTGTTGTTATTTGAATTGTGGACCAATATGAAATCCTGTGTAATATCAGTGACTCAAAGATAATTTGGAAAAAATGTGAAGGTGTTGACAAAGTGGAGGTGAATCTGGAGCTGGAGAAAGTAACGGTGACAGGTTATGTTGACCGGAACAAGGTGCTGAAGGAGGTTCGTCGGAGCGGGAAGAAGGCGGAGTTCTGGCCAAACCCAGACCTCCCCCTCTACTTCACAACGCCGGCAAACTACTACAGGGATGAGGAGACATACCGCGAGAGCTACAACTACTGGCGCCACGGCTACAACGACGGCGACAAGCACGGCAAGCTTCCGGCGAGCCACCGCGGGGAGGATCCGGTGAGCAACATGTTCAACGACGACAATGTCAACGCGTGCTCCGTTATGTAATGCCATGAACAATGGATGTGTTGTACTTCCTTTTGTGTTTTTGGTTTTCATGTGGTTTGAACTGTGATGTTTATGTTATTAGGTGTTCATTGTACATATTAATTTAGGTTTTGTTTACATTGCTCTATAATTGTAAAAAAAATATTTATGAAAAAAGTTGTTATCTTATAAAATTATTTTACTGTCTTAATAAATTGCTGTCGTTGTTAAAAGCATGAGCATTTGATAGAAGCCACTGTGTTGTTTAACTAATGGTCCTTAATTTTGATTATTTTGACTTATATGTAATTTTATTGATAATAATATATATATATATATATATATA
>JAEMOT010000348.1:20402-35327 GCA_019297695.1 Apostasia ramifera
TATATATATATATATATATATAAGATCATCACTAGGGGAATTGAGAGTGAAACAAAGAGAATTTTGATAATTTTGCTTTACAATTAAGGACTTTCTTTAAGTGAAATCGGAATTATAATCTCCTTAATTTTAGTTAATATGTCACATATTTTCAAAAGTGTTCATCTCTAATACTTTGGATTATACTCAAAGTGGATGGATTTTCAATGTTAGGGACTAAAATGAAATATTTATGATGTGCAAATCATTATTTGTCATTATTATTATTGTGATATAATGCTTCATTTAGATAACATGAAAAATTATTTGGTAAGTAATACCTGTTTAGTAGCTAATGGTTGCAGGCACAGCGCATGAGCGGCAGGACCCGCAACACGTTGGAGGTGTTAAAAATATTCGAAATTTGAAACTCGCTCGGAATTCGTTCGATTTTTGAATCGACTCGAATTCGGTTCGAAAATTTTGAATCTAATCATGAGATATGGACTTTGGCTCGAAGTTCATTTCGAGTAGATTTTGAGTTGGTCCTAGCTCGCTCGAAACATGATTCGATTTTGCTCGAAATTATATGTACAGCATAAATAATATTAGTAGAGTAGAGGAGATTTAAGAATTATTTTTCTTAAGGTCTAGAGATTAAATCCTCTTAAATATATAATATTTCTATATTTTTTACAATTATGAGCCGATTCGAATCATGATTCGAGCCGGCTAGAAATCGAGTCATTTCGAGCCGAGCAGGCTCGAATCATATCCCATTTCGAATTCGGACCGATTTCGAGCCGAGCCAAATTCGAAATTTTCGATTTCAAATTGCCTTCGACTCACACGAAATCTGTTCGATAACAGCCCTACAACACCCCAGCACACTAAACAACTAGCTAACGTCGTTAATTTTCACTTCTAACTTAGTAAGAAGACCTTTTCGATTATTATAAACACTTTGTTTATTAGTATAGATGTTTTATTACTATGTAAATTTAAAAAATGTATATACTAAAAAAAAATTATATTAATCAAAACAATATCCCACAAAGCATAAAATATTTATATTAAGTAAAAAAACTTTAATACTAATCATATTAATAAAACATATTCATATATACTAATTGAAAAAGTGTCTACACTAATTAGTCAAACTCAAGATTTTAAAAATCGGATCGGACCGGCCGGTTCAATCGATCGAACCGTGAACCGATCAGCCAACCGGTTTGGTTTAATTTTATAACCGGATCCACTTAAAACCGGCCAGAACCGGTCTAAACCGCAGTTCAACCGGTCAACGGGTGAACCGGTACGGTTGGACCAGTTGAGTTTAAAATTAAAAAAAAAACTTTCCTAAACTCTGGGTCCCTAACTCAGCCTCCGTGATAACTAGAAATTTAATAAGCAATTATTTGTATATTAAATAAATATAGAATATGAGAAACAATAATGATAAATATAGTAGAAAACCACAGGTATGGAGTTCCAATACTACTTAGTTAAATGTTATAATCTAAGTCAACTTTCAATATCAAAATACATACAACCTATGCAGGCAATCAACCATATACAGTCGGACACACAGAAGCCAAGAAAGATGATTAGTATATATCCTTGGTAGAGATAGATTATAAAAAGATCATAAAATATTACATGCATATCTGCAAACATAATACACAAATTGATGTGCATAACCACGAAAATGCCTGCGCTCATTGATGCAAGCATATCTTTGTATATGAATATGCATACACGTATCCACTATTGCAATTAGGACCAGTTGAAATAGAATTTTGGAATAGAATGCAAGGGAAAAATGTAGAAATTTTGACCTATAAAATTTAGAACAAAGCACAAGAATAATTTCTAAAATTTTACAGCACCAGGTTTTAGAACTAAATTAATTTTGAGATTAAAAATCCTGCAGGTTGAAAGCCATAAAAGCCAAACAAGTTATTAGGGCAATGCAATCCTTAATTGTTTTTCCTTTTTTAAGAGAAATACATTCAAGTACCTCTAATCCAATACAAGTTGGATGAAATGCTGATGGACAGAGATCACATAATAGTAGTGTACCTCCGTCTTGATAAACAGTACAAACATAATCAGCTTCATAGTCAGAATAATTGCTTTTCAATCTAGCATGTTGAAATTCCTTGGGCTTGATTACACATATCATTTGCTTTAGGCAGTCTAACAATGATCTGCCATCCCTTAATATAATAGAAGCAGAAGGTCTGCAAGTCTTTTCTCCAGCATGTGCCTCGAACTCAGAAAGAGAAAAAACCTTTTGACAGCACCAACATCTAATCCCATCATGATGAATATAACCTTTCTTCATAATGCGACCATCTTTTTTCCTTATGTACATTACTTTATCCCTTGGCAACACAACGTCTTTCTCAATCAACTACAACAAAACTGTCTTGGCAACTTGGCCAACAGGATGCCTTGAGTTCTTCATTGGCGTCTACTGTTAAAAATATTCTCCACAGTAATAAAAGCTCAACATTAACAAAATCACTAAAATCGGACTTCTGAATCTTCCAAATTGGACCTTGGGAGCTTCAATTATAGATAGGAAGGGAAGGGGGTCGGCGACAATCAATGGTCGCCGATCAAATTGGCATTTCAGCTGAGAGTGCGCTGATCGAAGTAAAAAATCAAAAGGTGGGGGACAGTAGGCCAGAGAAGAATGAGCTCATGACTCACATGTGGCGATCGTAGGTCGTGGTCGTGCGCCCATGCGACTGCTCACCGTTACGAGCTCACGCCTACTTGTGCCACGGTCTTGCGTGCCTGTGTAGGTCGGCGCATGCTCAGGCCACGGTCTTGTGCTCCCATGCAAGCCGCACAGGTCACTTGCTCGGGTTGGCACTGGTCAATGGGCTCGCACAATTTTTTTTCTCTTTTTTTTTTGAACGTGTACCTGAACACTTGAACAATCCTATACAACTTTCCACACTATAAAATCTACTTAATAGAACACTCTCATTCGAATACATGAATAAAAATAACAACATACAACAAGAAAATATATAAATATAATTAGCGTTCCGTGTAGACCTCCTCAACTACACTTGTGTGGTCGTCAGCGTAGGCAATATTGAGGATGCCCTGCTTCAATTTTAGGTCAAAAATATAGTTTGTTATTATTCATTAAAATTTAAATTTTATGAGATTTAATTATCTCTTAATTTTAGATTTGGGAGAAATATTTAATTTACCTCGAGATTGAGTTATTAAAATAAATAATATTTCTCTTATCTCACAAATATTCTTCCAGTATCATAACTGCCACCAGCTTTACCTCTCCATGTTCGAAAGTGAGAGGGAGGGAGGGAGGGAGAGAGAGGAGAGGACAAGAAAGAAGAATAAAAAATTAGAGATCTAAGGCAACACAATCTTTCTCCACCAAATCGGCAATCAGGAAAGAGAAATTCCAACGATTTAGAAGAAAAGACGGGAACAAAAGAAAAAATAAAGACATTTTCATAATTTTATGATGTGGATCTCCCTAACTGTTAGGGTCTAAACCAAATCAACGATAAGAAATCGAGTAGATTTATAGTGATTTGAATGAGTTTGAATATTCTTGACGAGGAGTTGCTCATAAAATTATATTTTATTACAATATTAATATTTTCTTTATATTTATAGTTGAAAATTTTATTTATGGACTTAAACTATTTTATTAGATAAGTCTGTTTAGATATAGAGAAATTTCAATGATTCAAAGAAAAGGACGAACAAAAGAAGAAAAAAGAATATTTTCATAATTTTCTGATATGGATCTCCTTAATTATTAGGGTCTAAACCTAATCAATGATAAAAAAAATCAAGTAGATTTATAGCGATTTGAATGGGTTTGAAAATTGTTGATAAAGAATTGCTCATAAAACTTTATTTTATTACAATGTCAATATTTTCTTTATATTTATGACTGAAAATTTCATTTATTAGCTTAAACTACTTTATTAGAGAAGTCTGTTTAGATATACAGACGATTTAATATTACTAAAATTTTCTAATTCGAACCTGAGAATTATCGCATCATTTTGAGGTATAAAACGAACTTCAATTTTAATGAAAATTGATGGTGACTTAGATTTTGAAGTTCACTACAACTTTTGCAAAGAGAGTTGCGATTAATTCTGAATTAAAAGTGTGATTTTAGTGTCATTAGTAAAATATGACAGAAATTTGGATTACCTAATCATTCTCAATTTAAAGGGTATTTGATATACCAAATAAACTTTGATAGCCACAAAAATTTATTAGAAATTAGAGGACATGTTATATTATAATTTTTATGTAAAAAGTTTTCCTTAAATAGTTCATTTTGCTTGAACTTTAGTAGGACGAACTTAATATAGAAATTTATCTCGAAAATTATCATCAACATGCAGCAGGGTATTGTAGGGCCAACAATCTTGCTGCAACTCTTTGCCACCATTTTTGTAAACTGAAAGTTCATAGTTCAATCATACATGAAGACGTCAAAGATATTGATGGAAAAATACTGTTAAGCTAAGCTAGTGGCTATGATTAACCGAGAGAGAGGGGCAAGAGTGCTGTCGTATACATCGAGTTGAATGGAGCAATAGAAAACCAAAGAAGGGAAGCAAGAATTTATGTAATTTGGAGATGGTCATCCACATCCACAAGATGTGCCATAAAGCAAATATTCCATTAAGCAAAATAATTCGCTGGAGGTGAGTACAACCAACAAGGGAAGGTCTCTGGAGGGCCGCTCAGGATTCGAAGGGTCACCTGAGGTCTAGAGAAGGAGCTAAAGGGATGGTACAAAGAAGATGAATGAACTGTCGAGTTGAGAGAAAGTCAACTCGAGAGTCAAAAGGGTTTAGAAAAAAAAGGAAAGTTAAAAAGTCTAAAGAACTCAAAGTCCTTATTTGTGGCTTGGGAGACTATTTGTAGCAACAAAGGGTAAATTTCAGTCAAATATCTCCTATCGTAGGGCCAACAAATAAAGTTGAGATATCGACAAGTGGCCTGACGAACATTGCATGTTAGGAATATACGATCCTTCATGGGATTGTGGAAAGGCATGCTACTTTCCTTTTGTCCTTTGGCACAACCTACACAATGCCAACCATGGAGGACTACGCTTCAAGTTCATTGAAGGTGATGGCATGGAATCATTTGGCTCTTATCAAGCAAAACATGTAGAAAGGCACTGGAGCTAACAAGTTGGTTGAGCAATGGATGTGCCTAAAATGGCAAAGCATTAGACGCTCTGGTACCTGGGGATCGACAAAAGCTCTTGAGCCACTAGAGGCAAGAGACGCTAATTCCCTCATATGCATGGGATTTCGACTTTGCAGTTTCTTCTTGCTTGGTCATTGTTGGGTGCATTGCCCAAGCTCTCATAAAGACTTGCTATTTAAGTCTAAGTGGTTCGATCCATAGGCCAAGCTTTGCTAGACGAGAGAGGTTGCTTACCGGCGTGACTACCTTGTGGTTGGGGTGAGAACGATCTAAGTTTGAGCTGAGCCTAGCTCAAGCTCAGCTCGAAAGCTCAGCTCATCTCAATTACATTTGAGTTCGAGCTAGCTTGTTTTAATTTTGAACTCGCTTGAGCTTTAATCGAGCTAACTTAAGGCTTTCAAGAATTGAAATTTTTTTTAAGAGAATACCTTTGTTAGGATTTTAAATTAGATTAACAGTGCCTACAAGATTACCTAACGGATATCTTAACTACAACTAATACATAATTATAATAAAAAATAAATAATTATAATAAATTACTAAATATATTATTTATATCTAAAAATAAAAAGAGATTGAACTAAGTCAATCCAATCTAGCCATAGCTCATGGCTCAGCTAAAAAAACTCAATTTGAGCTAAATATCATCCAAATAGCAGGGATTTGCAAGCCAAACTCTCTCCTCTCTGCCATTCTTCCTTTGTTTTTCTTAGAGAAAGCAGCGTTGGAGGAAAAAGATGAGCAGAGGAGAGAGAGAAAGAAAGAAGAGATAATTTTAAAAAAAAATTGACTGCATGAAAACTTGAAAAAATATACTATTCAATGTGTGAACATAAATACAGTTGATCAACAATAACAGCTTGATGATAAAAAAAAAAAAAAAATGCAGCTTGAACCAATAACAAAAAAAAATGCAGCTTGAAGAAAGTCCTTGACTAATTGTGCTTACCCTGCCATCCAATTCCGCTTCTCCCTGGCTTCATCCCTCACCTTCTCCTCCAAACCCTCGCTCTGCTTCTCGTCCTTCACCGCCAGCATCAGCAGCGCCGCCAGCAGCGGATAGCTTATTGTCGTCAACCCCCAGTTGACTAACAATTGCGTAGTCAACGGAGTCTTGCGTTGGTCAACCTGCCAAGCAACCGCCGCTCCAGCACTTTGCACTCCTTTGTAGAATCCGCTATACCTGCTCCAAACCAAAGATCAAAGATTCAGAGATATCCAAGAACGGATTTGTAAACGGAAGTTTCAATGATCGTCACCGGCTGAGAGTCGCCGAGTCGTTGGCGAGAGCTCCGATCACCCAGTAGCACAAGCTCTGAAACATGGCGTCCAACAGGCCGTAGCTGAAGTATAGAACAAACGGTCCGGCGAACTTCTCGCCAGAGTCCTTGAAATCAAGTTTTTCCGGCCACTCGCCGTTGGTGTACCTCAGCTGATTCGCGAGCCCGCCGGCCCAGATTGCCGTGCCGAGCACAGCGACGGTGGCAATTCCGATGAAACCCCTCGTCCTCCTGCTCCTGAAGCTGAAGTCGAGCACGTAGCCAATTGACACGGATCCGATCATCTGAGCCCCCCAATAGAAGACGTTGTTGAGCCCCTTCGTCCGGAGGCTGAAGAGGATTCCGTTCACGTTGTTGAATTGGTAGGAGTAGAAGAAGTTGCTCCCCCAGGCGGTGGGGAGGAGAAGGAGCATTTTCCAGTTTGTGAAGAGCTTTAGAATCTCAATCGCTTCGGTTGAGACGCTGGAGTAGGTGACGGCTGAGGCGCGGGAGCCATCGTCGCGGACGACGCGGGACGGAGGGAGGACGGCGAGGGAGAGGACGGCGCCGGTGGCCATGAAGCACATGAAGGCGATGTAGGTGCCGTCGTTCACTGATGCAGCGGCCGTCCGGTGGTAGTTGAGAACGAAGGGAATGAGGCCGCCGATGACGCCGCCGAGGTTGAAGATGCTCCAGAAGATGGAGATGTAGGTGCCCTTCCGGCCAGGGGGCGGGTAGGAGGTCATGATGGCGCCCTGGCAGGCCCAGAGGAGGCCGGCACCGGCCCCGAGAACGGCGCCGGAGAAGATCACGAAGGGCTGATGGTGATGGTGGTTGTAGTAGAGGAAGGATCCCGCGTAGAGGACGTAGGTGGAGCAGCCGGCGAGGAGAGTTAGGCGGGGGCCAAGGACGTTGTAGATGCCGCCACCGGCGACACCAAAGACAGCGAAAGTCGTGTAGAGGGCGGTGTTGGCGTTGTTGGCGGCGGCATGGTCGACCTGCCCGCCGCCGCCCATGCCGGAGAGGGCGTTGAACATGCCGGGGCAGCAGAAGCAGACGAAGCCGATAAGGCAGACCTGGAACAGGGGCGAGTTGTAGCGGAGGAGGGAGGGGGAAGGAGGTTCCGTCGCAGGAGGCTGCTCAAAGCCTGCATCGCCGGCGTCGGGGAGGGTTCCGCCGGCGGATTCTTCGGCTCCGAGGCCCATCTTTGTTTAGGGAGGGGAAGGGCCAGCAGGTGCGATTAGGGCTTTAGAAAAAGCGGGATCAAACAAACAACGACCTATCTAATGATAAATTATTTTTTTCATCGATTTTTATAACAAAAATAGCATTTTTTTTATCATATAAAAAATAGCATTTATTCGTCCACATTTTAATACGAAGAGTAAATTGCCTCAGAGGTCACTTTTCGAACTTCAAATAAATCTTTCAAATTCAAAATTACTTCACATATCTCCTTCAGCTCCACCTTTAATTTTAATTTAATCTTTTTAATAATTATATAGTTATTAAAAAAATAAAAATAACAGTCTCTTCTTCCACCTTTGGCAAGTGCAGCTGCCGTCACACCACAGCTGCATGCGGCCTGCATCGGGGAGCCGGAGGTGGGAGCAGGGAGAAATATTTTTATTTTTTAATAATTATATAATTATTAAAAAACTAAATTAAAATTAAAATTGAAAGTCAAAAATCTATATCAACTTATATGAAATAATTTAAATTTTAAAGACCTATTTGAAATACCTAAATGATCTCTAGAATCACAAGACAAATTACTCTAATATTAATTTAGAGCAAATTACAGATAAAGACCTTACCTTTAGTTATATTTAAATTTTAATTCATATTATTAAAATCATTAACTTACCTGTTAGCCTTAAAATTAAAACCATAGAGGCATATTATGTTCTTATTTTGCTTTACGTTTAAGTCTTTGTTTTAAATTTCAAGAATCTAAGTGAAATAATTTAATAAATATTAAAAATTTTAATGAATGTTTTAAAAAAAATATAAATCAAAATATAATTACAAGAACCTGTAGAAACCTATCATTAATTTACCTTAAATTTAATATGATATATCCCTCGTACATATAAATTTTAATTTTAAAATTTAGTAATATTTTAAATTATATAAATATTTAAAATAAAAATTAATTTTATTTAATATATAATATACATATATATCAAAATAATAATTAATAAATATTATATTATTTATATATCCTAATATAATAACTATTTTCACTTAACATCACGCATAATTCTAATAAAAATTATGATGATACAAGATAAATTTTAATTTTATTAAAATTAATATTTACAAATAAATACAAAAATTTAATTTTATGTATTGACTTAATTGTAATGCTCTTTTAAATAACTAGAATGATACAATATATGATTATAGGGTGTGTTTGTTTGTAAGGTTAAATTTAAGAAGGTTAAAATTAAATTTGGATAGAGATATTTTTTTATTGAAAGTTGTGAATGATGTGAAATAAAGTTAATTATTATATTGGGATATGTGAGGGATGTGATATAAGTTAGTTATTATTTTAGTAATATGTGTAGGATGTGAAATAAATTTAATTTTTAATATTAAATTTTATGTATGATGTGATATGCCTGGTTAAAATTAAACTAAGTTAATTTTAAATTCTTAGACAAACGGAGCCTAAAAGGGACTATTAGGCCTCCCATAAATTGATTTTTTTTCATTCTAAAAATGCTGCACACATATTAAAAATTTAATACTATTACATTTTAAAATCAAATATGTCAAATGCAAACAATCGAAAATAAACTCCATGAGCTAAACAAATCACTAACTTACTTTACCTAAGCTCGACAACTAGCAATAAATTTACTTTTAACTTTTATATATTTTTAATCTCATATTTTATATAAACTATTTATAAGATATGTACATAATTTTTTTTAAAAAAATCTAAAATATATAGATTCATATATTGATCAATTGTTAGATAAACTAATTACTTTTTGAGTGAGCTAACTTTAAGTAAAAAAATTTAAACTGCTTTTTAAATTGACTAAAAGAAAATTAAATTTGAGTGACTTTTAATTTTTGCTCGTACTCTATTACACTTTTAATAAGTTTGCATTCTTTTTTTTTGAAAAAAAATGGAAGGGTTAATATTGTAAAACTATTGGGACATAAATTTCGTTTTAGACTTTCGTAATGACCTTTAGCCACATTGCCTATCAGTTTAGGCATTTTATCAATTATGGATGTGATGGTTTATGCCTTTTACCACCAGACTAATATTTTTCAAGCTCATATCCTTTGTCGTATGAGTTATTTGCTAATTACTTTGACACTAACTCAAAAGCATGATGAGATTTTATTTTGGTGGCCTAGCAATTTTCTTGCAGTCATTTCATCAGAAGTCATCAAAAGCAGTTGCCCCTATAAACCTCATGGCTACTGACTTTTATGATTAGGCTGCTGCTCATTTTCATATCGATCTGATGCTTTCATCAAGTTTTAAATTGATCCTTGATGTTTGGCCATAATTATGCTCCAAATTTCTTGCCACCCATACCATTGTCTGGTTGTAACCAGTTATTTTCACTAGCTAGTTAATTATTGTGCTATTCTTCGCTATAGCTTATTTATACCTATATTTAGTAGTAATGAATATTGTCTTTATGTCACACCAAACTCTTAGATATTTGGAGAGACCATGCTATGCACTGTGCTTCTCATCCTAGATTTGCATTTTGACATAATGCAGCACATAATGTATTGATTAATGTTCTTGGTTACTATGGTATATATGCAATATCGTCATGAGATTCCTTTGACTATTCTAATATTCGAGCCTCACTCATGTGTCTTGCTGATATATATTTTAATTTATAGTTAATCTAATGGCACTGACCTCTGCTTGGATATTACAAATGTTTCACCTTTGATATTTGTTATTGCTATTATTCTAGATGGTTTTCTTCTTGGGGAGATTGCTTGTCATACTGCTGCTCACAAAATGGACACATTTAACTATTTGTCAAACTCATGGTGCTGATACTGTTTGGTTCTTGATACTGTTTTATTCTTCATGTGTACAGTGTCTTTGGAATGAAAGTCAACTTATTGAGGACCTAGTAGCTTCCTCTTTTATCTTCTATTATATCAACCTAGCTATTCAAAATGACATTCTTACACAACTACAAAGCCACATGTAAAACAGTGATACTTTTTAGAGGGCATTTGGTTCAATGTTATCTTAATGTTATATTATATTATTTAGAAAAATCAATCATTTGGTTTAATGACATCTATAAATAATCTTCTATTGAATTATAAAATTATTAGTTTAAAAATAACATCTAGATGTTTTTACATCTAAATTACATAACATAATACTAAGGAGGCATTTGGTTCAATGTTATCTTGATGTTATGTTATGCCATCTAAAGAAAGCAGTTATTTGATTTAATAACATCTATAAATAATCTTCAATTAGGTTATAAAATTATTAATCAAAAGATGACATCTAGATTACATAATATCAACAAATCAAATGCCCCCTTAGTTTATTTTTGTGGTCTTATTCGTAACAATAACACCAAATGTATGTCAGACGATTGTATTCCAGCAAAATTAAAAAATTAATGAAAATAATATTCTAGTGAATTACAATTAATTTTATAGAAATATAAGAATTTTATATGTACCTTTTAAGGCTTGCCATTAATAAGATTGGAAAAATATGTAAAAAATTTTAAAAATGGAAAGTTATTGTATTCATATTTAATAAATTTATAACCGGGCGGTTTTAAATTGTCAAAGATGTTTTCTGCATCAAAATTTAATATTTGTAACTGGCAAGTTTTAATTTTCAAAGGGTATTAGTGCAATTATTCAATTTTATGTGGAGCCTTGCATAATTGAATTACTCACTCCGCACTCGACACTACGTCGAAATCTGAATGGAAAGATTGAAAGCGTTGCTTTTCATTGTTTTCAATTATATTTTCATTTAAAAAATAAAAAATAATTACCTACAAATCACAATTTAATTTTATTTATGTCTTATTCATCTATTCTTAATTAATTATACCATACACACACAAAACATTACAAAATTTTACATACACACATTTGAGTTAAAATTTAATTAAAATTTATTTAAAAAAAAATATTCTGTTAGTAAATCATTAAAATTATATTTTTACTCTTAATAGTATATATTTTTCTCTTCCTCAATATCATACTAAAACGCTGATTTGTCTTAAAATCAATTCACATCGCGAATGTCTTATTCCTTTGTCGTTACCTAAACATTAAGGTTTTAGGATTTTCACTCAAAATATATTTAAATATCTTTAAAATAATACGATGAACGGTTCAATTTTTTTGTAATTTAATTATGGTTAAGTTATTGAAAAATTATGATTACTCTTTATAATAAAAATAAGTTAAAATGTGTGTATATAAAATTTTATAATGTTTTGAGTATGCATAGCGTAATTAACTAAAAATGGACGGGTAAGTCATAAATAAAATTAAATTGTGTGGCATGTAGTTAATTATTCAAAAAAAATAAATTATATTGTAATTTTTATTTACGTGATATGCATAAAATTTTTTATTTTTGATCGAAAATAGGCATAATTTATTACGTAAGCAAAAGAATTATCTGATAATTGAATTCAACAATTTAATTCTATTATTTCTTCTCCGCTAAAATTGGAGCCGTTAACTATCCGTACATTTTTAAAAAAAAAATATGACAAATAATTACTTATCAGTGTAATGTTTAGCAATGCCATGTGACCAATTAAAATATTTTTATTATATAGAGTAAATTATATAATAATTTTTTATTATATAATTTAGTTTACGTAATATATGCATATAAGTATATATTAAAAAATAATAGAGAGGGATTAAAATGGCAGCAAATCCTTTTAAATTTTTAAAAGATAAAATATATTTTAGTTTTGAAATTGATATATTTTATTAAAATAAAAAATGTTTTCATAATTATATGTATTATCAAATTAGTAGAAGTTAGATTTAATTTTAAAAAATGAGAAAAATAAATAAATCATATATTATATATATATATATATATATATTTCAATACTATTTATAATAGGACACAATAAGTAAAAGATAGATTATATTTATGTTTATGAGATTATAGGATAATATTATATAGATTCATGTTAACTTTGAAAATTAATCACTTAAATTTATAAGATTTTTAAGCGTTATTTTTGTTGTTCTACTGTAAAATTACTATAAAAACTCAATTTTTCCTCTCCCTCTTCTTTCTTGATAGAGGAGGGGATCATATCTTTTACATTAATTTTAATATAAAAATATTTTTTTATTTCACATATTTAATAATTTTTAATAAAAATATTAACTTTATTTCACATCTTAAACTAAAATATTCAATTTAAGTATTTTGATTTAGGATGTAAAATAAAATTAATATTTTTATTAAAAATTATTAAATATGTAAAATAAAATAATATTTTTTATATTAAATTTTATAAAAAATAAATAAAAATTTATTTATTTATTGTTATTATTTTTTAAACTAATATTATGTTAGTCTTGATTTTGGTCCTCGCGCCAAATAGAGCCTAAGAGAATACAAATGTTTTCACTTCAAAATTAATTTTAAATTAGGGTAAATTATATTTACATATTTGAAATTTAATTTATCTTAAAGTTTATATTTGTAAGAGGACATCTGATTCAATAATATTATAATTTTATAATTTAAATATTATGGCTAAATTTCGTTATTTTTAAAAAGCTATTCATTCATATCATTAAATAAAATAATTATATTTTTATATAATATAATATAATATTAAGATAATATTGAATTAAATACTGTCTTAATTAAGTAAAGAAATTGTCATAAGTGAAATATTCTTTTAAAATTGTAATTATTTCTAAGATTCCATAAAAAAAAAAATCCCAACAGAAACATCCACATCTTCATTCTATTTTTTCTTCTGTAGTTTCCCTAGTTTCTCTCTCTCCTACTTGCCTCATCACCTCTTGAGGGAAAATTCAAAGCAAGCATGGAATATTTCTAATCTTCATTTCACATTAAATATATTTCACTTCATAGTATAAAAAAATTATAATATTAAAAATTAATTTTATATCAATCAAGTTATTCAAAATAAGTATAAATAAACTTTTACATTAGTTCGAACACAAGAAAATTTAACTAAATATTTTTTTATTTTCGTTGAATTACACCAAGATTTAACTTTAAGTTTATATCTCTTTGTAATAATTATGGAGATTTTAACTGGACATAGTTAAGGAAAAGTGCTTTGCTGTATGCTTTTTGCAGATCACATTCTTCTCGTTGATAAAACTAGAGAATGTGCTAAGACGAAACTTGAGTCATGAAGAAATACATTAAAATCAAAAAATTTGTGCCTTAGCAGATCAAAAATAGAATATATATAAAGTATAAATTTAATTAATATAAAAGTACTTGTAATTAAATAAGACAATTGATGATCAAGTTATCAGGAAGAGAAAACAGTTCATATATCTTGGATCACTTATACAGAATAATGGTGCAATAGATTGTGATGTTATTAGCAAAATATAAATATGATGGATAAAGTGGAGAAACGCGTCTGGCACATTGTGTGATAAAAATTTTTTACTTATACTTAAAGATAAATTTTATGGAACAGTCATTAAACTAATATGTTATATAGTGCTGAATGCTGGCCTATAAAACAAAAATGCATAAATAAAATTTTTATCGTAAAAATGAGGATATTAAAATGGATGATCAGGTACAGGCAAAGAAATAAAATAAAAAATAAATATATCTGTTAGAAGGTTAGAGTGATCAATTGAGAGGATAAACTCAGAGAGAGTAAGCTAAAATAATTTGAATATATAAATCATAAACTGATAAAAAATTCTAGTAAAAAAAATTAAATTATTAACTCAAAAGGAAACAAAAAGTCACAAAAGATATAATTAAAAACTATAAGAAAAGATCTCACATATTTAGAATTAAAAAAGTATTTATTATTTGATAGAGTATAATATAAATAAAAAATTCATATAGCCCACTACATATAATAGAATAAAAGTTTCGTTTATTGTTATTACTTTATCATTTATTTGAATTTTAGCTGAACCATAAAAATAAAATTTGTTTAATATTTAAAATTTGATATTTATCCTTCAAGGTTGGACTAAGTTACCCTTGAATGATCTACAGCCTAATTTCAAAGAAAATGACAATTTAGTCTTTGATTATTAATTAATTGATTTGGCATTTATTAAGGGATTTATTAGAGGAGTGGGCAATTATGATGAATCGTGCCTGTTTCCTACCCTAGAGTGCCTGGTTACGCAAAGAGAGAGAAAGAGAGAGAGAGAGAGAGAGAGAGAGAGAGAGAGAGAGAGAGAGAGAGAGAGG
>JAEMOT010000348.1:35345-64163 GCA_019297695.1 Apostasia ramifera
GAAGAAGAAGAAGAAGAAGAAGAAGAAGAAGGAGAAGAAGAAGAAGAAGGAGGAGAAGAAGAAGGAGGAGGAGAAGAAGGAGAGAAAAATTCAGAATTTAGAGTAATATATCTCGAACGCTTGCAAGCTGAAAGAAAATAGATTCGAAAAAGTTAAAGAAGAACTTTATATATTTTCTTAATAAACGTAAGATTCAGGTCCTAGAATTTAGATTTGTGTATTTGATAAAAAATTTTTGACGAGTATATTTGATAATTGCTGTTGTAAGAATTTGTAAATTTTTTTGAATTTGCTAGATTAAATATTCATGTGATGAACTAAGATTGGAGATGATTCAATCAAATTAGTGATTGAATCGACCATAATTTATAGTTTTGCAATATATTGAACTATTAGACCATCGAACTAGATCGTCTTGTATTAGAGAGATCTGAGATGTAGCTGATTAGACCGTCCGATAGAAGATCGAGCGTCTTGAGAAAATTTATCAGATGGTCTAATTAAATACTGGACCATTCGATCATGCAATCAGGCAGTCTGATCTTTGTTGATCTAGTACTGATGATTTATACTTTTTTAACTTTAAAATGATCTATTGATAATGCTTCTAGGCTATGTTGTGATGAATAATATATGGTGAAATAATAGCGAATTTAATGGTGATGATGACGACTAGGCCAATGATATTAAAGATAAATTTGACTACTGCAAGTTATAAGAGTTCTATCATGAGACATGTGGCAAGTAATAAAACTTATTTTATAATAAAATCTATATTAAAATGATTGTCATTCATACTTGCCCGATAACACAACAAGAGATAAGGAAATTCACTATTTAACATGTTTGTCCACTTAAACGGTTTGACCTAAAGGTGACCTTATCACGTAGCGACTTGACTTAATAACTCACCATTTGATATGATACATAATATTGATCTAGAGGTGACTCACTATTATGTATTAGACTTGGAGGTCACATACCATGGTTTATTGACTTTGAAGTTACGACCTATATAGGTAGATAGCGGAATACAAAATGTGATTATACAAGAATTTGAGGGCCTCTAACAAAAGATGAACTAAGAAAAATAGATAACTCTGGTTAATTTTGTTCATTGCCATTAATATCTTCCATCAGCTTACATTATATGCCTTGTTTACGAAGACGTGCGTTTATATAATGATGTTGTGAGTAATAAAATTTGCAAGTGCATGTTGACTTGAACTATTTTATTACAGTAGATAGACGAGTTTATGGTTTAAAGTTTAGCATTAAGGCCCCGTTTGTCTGAGAGTTTAAAATTAACCTGGTTTAATTTTAATCAGTCATATCACATCACATAAAATTTAATATTAAAAATTAACTTTATTTCACATCCTCTTTATATTACTAAAATAATAACTAACTTACATCACATCCCTCACACATCTCAACATAATAACTAATTTTATATCACATCCCTCATATATCTCAATATAATAACTAACTTTATTTCACATCATTCATAACTTTTAATAAAAAAATATTTCTATCCAAGTTTAATTTTAACCATTTTAAATTTAACCTTACAAACAAACAGACCTAAGTTTTAAGTTTTACAGTATTTTGTTTTTCTTAGTATTAATGTAATTTTAGAGTATTAATCTTTTATTAAGGTTTTAATGGTTAGGATTTAGAGTAAAATGAATTTTCACAATATTTTTTAAAATTGGTCTGAAATAAGAAGGCTTTGCATATTTCTGTATCTGTTTGTAAATGTTCCAAATTTTTAATATTGTTAATGCACTGAAAATTATTTGCTTCAGTTTTAATTTAATATTGTGCTGCTGGGTGATCTGAAGTTCGGAACTCTCGCCGGCGACGAGTCGGAGACTCTCGGCGGGTGACGATCATCGAAACTTCCGTCTAAAAATCCGATCTTGGAGATCTCGAAATCTCTGATCTTTGGGTTTGGAGCAGGTATAGCGGATTCTATGAAGGAGTGCAGAGTGCGGGAGCGGCGGTTGCTTGGCAGGTTGACGAACGCAAGACTCGGTTGACTACGCAGTTGATAATCAACTGGGCGTTGACGACGACAAGCTATCCGAGGCTGGCGGCGCAGCCGATGCTGGCGGTGAAGGACGAGGAACAGAGCGAGGGTTTTGGCGGAGATGGTGGAAGGATGGGGCCAAGGGGAAGGGGAGCTGGAGGGCATTGCAAGCGCAATTAGTCAACGCTCTTCCTCAAATGCTGCCTTTTTTTCCATGACGAACTTCAAATACAACCAAAATTTATCATTTATGTTAAGAACAAGTTGGCTGCTAGAGGATTTTTTTTTTTTGTTTCTATTTGATTGAAAAAATAATTGGGTTAAATTAACGGTTAGCCTCCTATAACCACCAACTCACCAAGGCAGCACTTGGCCTATAAAAACTATTGGGTCCAACCACTACTTGATCGTCTAAATTAATCGGCGGCCGCACTCAATGCGCCGTGTGATGTGCGAACAATTATTCAGTTCAGCTAGCCAAACATTCGGCTGGCTGGTCAGTAGGGGGTGCCACATCAACAGTGGGGCCCACCCGCTACTGACCTCACGACTCCGCACTGGTAGTACATAGTAATACGATTGATATAACAAGATATAAGTAAGAATAAGTAAAACCAATATTTTTATAATTTTGTTTTTTTACTTAGTATTATACTTAATACTAAGGCAAAAATATAGTTATGAAAAAAAAATTAGAATTTTAAATTTTTTATCTTAGTAAATTAAAAATCAAATATATAGGGCTTGTTTGGTTGGAGGATGAATTTGAGTAAGGAAAGAGAAAATAATTTATTTTATAGAGTTGATGGGAAAGAAATTTATTTTAATATTGGGAGGTGTGTAGGATGTGAAATAAAGTTGATTTTAAGGTTGGAATTTGTGTTGGATGTGAAATAAAGTTGATTTTTAAGGTTGGAATTTGTGTTGGATGTGAAATAAAATTATTAAAATTTATAATAAATTTAAAATATCATTAAAATATTTTTTTGCCCATTTTTGAGCTCATGCCAAACAAAGCCATAGAATGTAAATTTAGTCAAGATAAAAGCACTTGTAGTGAAGAGGTGATAATTGATGCTCAAGTTATCAAAAAGAGTGAGCGATTTAGATATCTTTGATCGATCAAACAGAATAATGATGCAACAGATATAATGTTATTAGTAGAATCCAAATAAAATGAATAAAGTAGAGAAATGCATCTAGTATGTTGTGTGATAGAAAAATTCAACTCAAATTTTAAGGAAAACTTTATAGAACAGTTATAAATCCAGCAATTCTATATAATGCTGAATGCTAGCTTACAAAGTAGAAACACACAAATAAAATAAGTATTGCAAAAATAAGGATGCTATAGTGGACGAGCGGGTATACGCAAAAAGACAAGATAAGAAATGAACATACTTGTAGAAAAGTTAGATTAACCTCAATTAAAGATAAGTTAAAAGAAAATCGACTTAAGATGATTTGAAAATATAAATCGTAAGACAATAAAAACTTCAGTAAAAAGAGAAAGATAATGACCAAAAACGAAGGCAAGATAATATAAGGAATGATCTTATATATTTAGAGCTAAATGAGAATTTATTATATGATAAAGTATAATAAAAATAAATGATTCATGTACCAATTCTATCTAATGAGGCAAAAATTTGGTTAGTTGCTTCTTATGTTGTTCACACTGTGATTTTACTCATTAATTTTTTACTTGAACCAACCTATTTTTATCTTCAAAAAAATATTTATGACATTATGGTGCAAGGCCCACTGCACACCATATGGTGCTTTGAATCTAGTCAACGACTAAGCAGATCAGGTAGTTGTACCCAATAATTTTTTCATTTAGAAAATATTAATTTTTAGTTAAATATTATTTATGTTTCTGAGGTTGAATTCCTATTTTACACAAATCTATAAATTTAAATTTCTTTTTAATGAGTTCTTAAGTTTAGGCACTTATTTCATACAGATTCATGAATTTAAATTCATTTCTAATAAGTTTATGAGATATATAATATCTTTCACCCAAGTTTCTCTATATAAAAATGAAATATTCAAATTGAGTAAACATATATTGAAGTACAAGTATTATAAGTTTAGCAATTTTAAAGAAAGTAACAATACTGTGAGATTAAAAAGAACAAAAATCCTTGAAGGTAATAGCCTAAAGAGACCTACTTTCATGTCTGTTGTGGCCACTGTACCTAAAACATGGATCTATTTACTATATCAAGAACAAATGGTTGACAACCCCGAAGACCAGCACGACCTTATTTGACCCGATGTACCATCTTGGGGCCACTCATTGTATAATATCTCGTATCATATATATCAATTTGGGATATCATCGAACTGACTTCAAGCAAATCGAAGGCAACTCTAAATCGAAAGGTTTGATCTCGATTCAACTTGAAATTAGTCCGAAATCAAATCGAACATGATTCAAGTGAATTCAACTCAAATCGATTCGATTTCAAGTTAGCCCATTATATTAAAATATATAAATATTGCATCCAAGATTATTTGATCCGTAGTTTTAGAAAAAAAAAATTTAAATATTATTTATTCCTTCATCAAAGAAGGATATCAACTTATATAAGAAAATATTTCATATAAATGTTATATATATCTAAATTATCTTATTATACATACATTTTTGGGCCAACGAAAAGCAACTTTGAGTCAAAACAATGGCTAAAAGCCACTATAAGGCATATTTGATAGAGAAATGGATCTCAGGCATCCGTACAACAAAGATCTAGTATAACAAAATTTATCATTCTCATCTAAGACAAAATTTAGAAACATGTCAAGCATACCAAATTGTAAAATTGTGCTTCCATTTCAACAACAATAAAGTTAAAATCCATTGATGTACTTATTACACTAAGAATCGCACGATCCTCGCTAAGAATCGCAACTATCATACTTGATGTACTTATTTTACTTCTTACAGTATTCTAGACTTCAACCGAGTTTCATAAAGAAATGACCAGGAACTCGAACTCAGCAACACTTGCAAACCTCAATTCAGCAAACTCCTTTAATACTACTCATGTTTATTTGAGAGACTTTTCAATATCTATCACAAAGCGATACTGGATATCCTTTTTTATCAGCCTTTCCAATGCCTCATTCACATATGTAACAGGAATGACTTCAATCTTGGGGTATACTTTATTGGATGCACAGAACTCTAACATCTCTTTAATTTCCTTTGTACCACCTACCAAGCTCCCTGAAATGCTCTTCGAACCTATTATTACAGAAAATTATAAGTCAAAAAGTAATTTGATTAAATGTTACGCATCAAAGGAATGCATATACCCCATCATCTTACCAAATAGCTGGTGAAACAGTAGTTCTTTGATGTTTCCTTACAATTCTCTTAATTAGTTTAAGCACCTCTACCTTCCGTTAGTAGCTCTTTATCTGACTTAATTAACAAGAATCTACTACTTTTCGTAAATTTTCTAATCTTAAAAACAGTAAAAGATTCTTATTGTAAATAGTTTAATTGGGTCTAATCTGAGGTCATCGTTTCGCAAATTACAGTGCTAACCTTAGATGTTGGTTAACTCAAATCATGTTTTGAAATTGTGAAAGTGATTGAATGGTCATTCTACCCCAAAACTTAGGTTAATAAGAAGTAAGAACTGACACTTGTATATGAACATCACTTCTTGTTAATTACTCAACATGAGATAATTCTCGTATGTATTCCAAGCAACCTCTCATTTACATGAGAATTCATCTAACATCAAAACCACTCACTCTCTAACAAGCTATTTTTAACTCATTAAGTCCATGCACACTATGAGCACACTCAAACATCCCAAATAGTATAGTGAGTCACCCGCTCTTAGAATTTTCACTCAATTATGATGAAAAGCTGACAAGACCTATGAGAGTACAACTCGTATGAACCACTTTATTTCAATCAAAATCACTAGATTTGATACTATTAGTTAGGGAAGTAATACCTTGAGGGGCCTAGGTTAAGGCCAATATATAAGTGAATGAACACTTATTCTCATGTGCACTCCAACGGACTTGCATTTTATAATAATAGGAGAAAGATTTTATGAAACTGGTGGTTGAGCACACATGAAAGCAAGCCTATGTGTTATTCCACATTTGCTTTGCTAACTTAAGATTAATTTGTTTGATTCAGATTTAATATGATGAAATTCTAAGCTGATTGGAAAGATGAAAACCGGCTACATTTAGCTGTCGTCGTCGATGATTGTTTGCTTAACTAGATTAAAGATCACAATTCAATTGTGAGAGGAATATTATTAGCTCATTTTATGAGCAAACTGCTTAAACCGTGATATTTTGAATTTGATTTTTTGAACTTTAATTGACAAGCTTTGTAAACTACTATTTATTGGGCGATCCAATTTAGTTTAAATTTTAAAATAAATTTAATTTATGAAATTTAAATTCTGATTTGCATATAACTATATTTTAGAAAATAATTAAGCTCGATTGTAGCAAACCACAATTGAAGTTATTCAGAAAATGTATAAATTGACTTTTCCATGTGTTCGAATACAGAAAGATTTGATTAAGAATTTTCCTATTTCAGTTAGATTACATCAATATTTAGCTTCAAGTTCAAATCTTTTTGCATTGAATACTGACATTTTGATTCAACACATTAAAAAAAAAAGCCTTGGTATATACTTTTTATAGATAATATTCTCCTTATTAATAAGACTAAAAATAGGGCTAAAGCGAAACTTGAATTATGAAGAAATATCTTAGAATCTAAAGACTTTTATTTTAGTATATCAAAAATTGAATATATAGAGTGTGAATTTAGTCAAGATAAAAGCACTTATATTGTGGAGAGGACAATTGATGATAAAGTTATTACGAAGAGCAGCAGATTGTTTAGATATCTTATATAAATTATACAAAATAATAATAAAATAGATAGCGATGCTATTAGTAGGATTCAAGTCGAATGAATAAAGTAAAAGAATGCATTTAATGCATCATGTAATAGAAAATTCTACTAAAATTTCAAGATAATTTTACAGAATAATTATAAGACCAATGATGTTATATAGTATTGAATCCTGGCCAATAAAGCAGAAACACATAAATAAGATAAGTATCACAGAAATGAGAAAACTAAGATACATGAGTCAATATACGCGAAAGGACAAGATGAGAAATGAGTATATATCCGCAGAAGGTTGGAGTAATCTCAATTGAGAATAAGCTTAGAGAAAGTCGACTTATATGGTTTGAGCATATAAATCATAGGCCGATAGAATTTCCAGTAAGAAAAATTAAATTATTAGATGATCTTAGGTATTTAGAGCTAAATGAGAAAGGAAAAGCTAAAAAAGATATGACAAGAAACTATAAGCAATGATGTTAAATATTTAGAGCTAAATGAAAATTTGTTATTTAATAGGATGCAAGGGAAAGAAAGAATTCATGTAGCCGACCCACCTAGTGGGATAAAAGCTTGATTGTTGTAGTTATTATTGTAGTAAATCACAATTCAAAAATTAATGATTTCAAACTTTACATATTACTTACAATTCGTCCTACATAAAAAACTAACCCAAAACTTATTCTAATAGTAATCATTTTATTACTGTAATCACGTTATTAATTTCAAAAAGAAAAGGATAAGTACAGTTAGATTATAAGAGGGCAGAACCATACCAAAACATAAGCTTGCTGGTTGCAGTCGAATTTCTCCTGGAAAGCCAACTAAAACTAGAGTGCCTTCTGTCTTCAGAAGAGACATGTAAGGATCAAAGGGATGGGGCCCAGACGCAGTGTCGATGATGAAGTCTATGGAATTCGACCAGGACTGAAATTTATGTGAATAGCTAGTTATGATCAAATAATAATCAAGAAAAAACTTGAGTATAGAGAGAATAATGCAAGGCAAATGATGCAGCATATATCATTTATATTTAGCAACTTTAGTTAATTCATTGAGAGATCTAGCAGCTGTTCTCAATATTATGAGAACTACGGTGGTTTCTGCATTATGCTTAGCATTGAGACCATTTTGAGAATGCCAAGAAAATTTTATATTTGCCTTGAGATGTGTGTATGATAGAAAACAAAGTTTATTAGTTAGGTTAAAAATTGCGCAAAATGTGATAAAATTAATGATTATATTGAAAACGGTGGAGAATGTAAAATTTTATATTAAAGTTTGTGTAAGAAGCGATAAAACATATTTATTATAATTATTGTTATTTTTTTAATGAAGTGTCTGTTTTAGTCTAAGGTAGGCTAAAAATGGTAATAGGAACCACACAAGTCATCTCCAAGTGATGAGTAGATAACCATATTATCATGGTATTGTGGCAAAAATTTAAGAAGGAACGAGAAAAATCACATATATAAGTAAGGTTGTATGAACTTAACTTATGATCCATAACCACACAAAGTAATATTTATTTTAATATACAAGATATATATAAATGTTCAACCCATTATTCATAAGTGTCACAACTTACAAAAAGTAATCCTCAACAATATACAGATTATTTCTTAATACTGTGAAATTCAAATATTTCATATGTTCCACAGATACTTCGGCTTTCAAACAAATTGAGAATTAGCCTTCACAATCTATCTCTAGGCTGTAGCAAGACATACACAAGATAAATGCAACCTGGGAAAAGCATAAGCAACTGAAAGCTAATTAAAAAAAAAGGTAAAAATAATTCAAAATGTAGCTGACAATTTCAAAATATAGATCTAAAAGTATTAGAGAGATCTCAAAAGGTCATAGCAATAGTAACTCTTCAGCATATGTCAACTAACTAAAAGGAAACGGATTTGAAGCAATAATACCTGCATGTGCTGTTGGTCTGATGATACCACAAATTCATCTGCACCGAGAATTTCCAAGGCTTCTTTTTTCTTCGATGCACTTGTGCTGAAAACAATCACCTTCAAACCAAAAGCTTTTCCAAACTTCACTGCCATATGTCCAAGGCCGCCGAGGCCAATGACTCCAAGAGACTTTCCTGGTTGGTTCATCTTATGATGCATCATTGGAGCATAGACAGTAATCCCAGCACATAGTAATGGCGCTGCCGATTCTGGAGGGTAACCATCAGGTATCTTGAAGCAATACCTGCACGTTCATAACCAAGAAATTGTCCATCATTAGAATATACTCATTTTCTAGCTAAAGAAAAGTATTCAAGAAAGTTCAAGAAAAATTAATGGTGATGATTAACAGGCATCTATATTGTATCCCACGGAGATTTATTAAGTACAACAATTATTCATCTCTTCACTTCAAGATACGATGTGAAGAAAATCAGATCCAACAACATTACGAGCCAACTAAACCTATAATTATTCATGACCTATAAGTTTGTAAGATACTTCAATGACTGACAGCAGGAAGCCTCATATACATAATAACAGTCAGCAAAGCCTTGCGGACCACAGTAAGCTGATTTTGGACGATGCAGCCAGTTCAGGTTCTGACATAAGAAGTAACTAATCTTCTAAAGATGTCTCCCGCTTTCTACGCAAAACACATGTTTTTGCATCCTAATAATTTTATTTCACATTTAACACAAATACGAATATTAAAATTAAAAGTATTTCATACTTTACACACTTTATAAAATTTAAATATTTTTTTTCCATTAAATTTAAAAAATAAAATATATTTTTTCTCTTGTCAAAAAAAGCCTTGAACCAAACAAGAAAAATCACTTTATTTCACATCCAACACAATTTTTAATATAACTCACTCACTTTATTTCACATCATATATGTTTTTTAAAAAATTTTCACAAAGATTTTTCAAATTATCTTTTTTTTCTTCCAACCAAACAAAGCCTCAGATTTAAAGCTGTTAATAGAAGCTAAAACAAGATTGTTTTGTCTTACGTAAAAGATAGGAAAGCTTGTATTAGGATCAAAAATTATGGGTAAACTATTAAATTTACTGAGGTTTCAGCTGTGTATATATAATAACCTAAAAATTTTAAAACTAAGCCACAAATATAAAGATTCTGGATTTAATTAGCATACTTAGGACCAGCTTCATCCTTGCATCACGGTTTCACAGACATTGCATATTAAATGCCATGGTACATAAAGAATTAAAAATATGTAATATTAACTATCTGGTTTGAAGGAATGAAAAATAGAGAGAAAGTGGTGCTAAACTTGCCTTTGATGGACTACTATGTAACTGGAGTATCCTCCTTTCGTCACAGTGCCATCTTTGTCAATACCATTGAAGGTATGAGTTACACCTAATACACATTTATTTTCCTTGCAAGCATTACAGTATTCGCAATTTCTGCATGAATCAACATATGTTCCCACGCCAACAATATCACCAATTTTTAATTGTGAAACAACAGAACCAATTGAAGAGACGACTCCAACAATCTCATGCCTGAAACATAAATCACCAAAAACAAACAATAACTTTACTTATAATGAATAGACGTTCCCAACAATCCTTCAAAAAGACAACCAAAAACAACAACAGGAAAAACAGTAATAACAATATCTATAATAGAAAAAAAAAAAAAAACAATAACAATATCTATAGAAATAGTAATGAATCACAGTTTATGACCTAATAAGGGGCAAGGGGTGAACTTTGGTGGTCTCAGCCATTTACATGGCATATTATTTTAATGCATGGTCAACAGTCAACCAGTTGGTCAAAATAGTCAAGTTTTTCAGCACTCTTTCTTCTACTCGTAGAAACCTAACCATACTTGTAAAATACAAGAATAATCACAAGGAATCTACGAGTAGATAATACCATTCTACGAGACAAATAGAGATGTTTAAGTATTGCCTTCTTTCCTATGGGAAATTTGCCTAAGTCCTCCCAAGGCCTATCATATTAGGAATTCAGCTATCATTTGGTGGACCCTCCCATCATCCTGAACAGTTTGATTTCCCCTACATTGGAGAGTATTTAGCTATCATTGCCCCTAAGTGATGTGATTATAGAAGGACACATGGCAGAAACTTGGGCGTTCTCCCTCAACAGATTGCCAAAATATGTTCCCCACCACCACATTATAACCTCCACATTAGCTTTGTGGTTACTAAAGAATATGCCTTTGGTCTTTGCTGACTAGGATTTTTTTTGCCTATAAATAGATGACTCTGCTCCTTGATTGATGAAGTCACCTTCAAACCACCTTAAATCCTTACGAGAGATCTTCTTCTCTATTATTCCCTTTTTCATTGTTTCTTTTCTTCTTTCAATAAGGGTATGCTACGGCTTTCCCATTTTCCTCAAGATCTATGCAAATGGATCTCTCAATCAACATCTTCAGTGCCTTCACATAGGAGTGAAAAGATGGTGAATACCTACAACACCACTCCCTCATTTGCATCGCGAGTGACAACCAAGTCTACCGGGTAGAAATAGCATACCTTCGTCTCTCATGGTAAGGCACATACTAATACTTCCTAACAGATCTCCTGTCTTTTCCCATGATCAATAGGTGAGCCACTTGGAGAAGATAGTCAGCGAGCTCCAACAAACATTAGGAGAGATGCTAGCCACTGCATAGACCAGCTTAGTGTCAGAATTTAGAAGCTACATCGCCGCTTAGACAAGTGAAAGACTGCAACACCAGTGGCTCCTACTCCCCCCAGCCGATAGTGTCGACATGCTCAACACCACCACCATCTAAGGCGTGCCTAGTTTGTGGAGCACTAGCTACTTCTACCCCCACACACCTTGAGCCTACTCAAACGTGTATTGCCCCTCCTCAATGGCCTGCAAGCCAGGCTCCAACTCAAAACATAGTTACTCCTCCCATCCATGATGGGAACGCTTCACCTGCATTCCTCGCAGCTTCAATTTCATCTGCTCCATAAGCTCCTCCACCTGAAACACAACCCATCGTCCCTGCATCAAAATCCACAACCATCTTTCTCTTCTCCATCTCTCCACACAACTACATCCTCCACCATATCTTCCACCTTATCAACCCCTTTTCCCTCAACCACCTGTTGAGAATGGCTTCTTCCCAAGGGTGAATTTCCCAAACTCTACCCTCAACCACCTGTTGAGAAATTTTCCTTTGCATGGAAATTAGGTCTGTCTCTTTATGCAGCTATTAGCCAATGATCAATTTGGAAAATAAAGCATAAATTTCTAGTTTTACACATCAATAATGTGGTAAGAAGATGATGTCGTATCATGAAATCATTTAATCCACATGCCACTTACAATTCAGATTATCTGACAAAATTAATGTAAGCTTTATAATGTCTGTGCGATTTCGTACATCGTTGAATATTTCACTTTGTAAAAGACCTACAAATTTAATAATAAAGAAATTAAAAGATTGATTTGATTTCATTATGCTGGATAGATATAACGCAATTAAGAGACCATTTGTTTCTCTATTTGCGTAGTTAATTGTTCTGTAGACCCCACGTGCTACCAAAAATGGATGATAATTTTGTAATTATTTTTTCCCCAATTTATTATTTGTGAATTTATTCTTTGCCCAAGTTAGCTTTTCACAAAACATCTCACAAAATTGACATGTTCACTAAATAACAAAAACTATATTTCAAAATCTTAACAAAAATGCTTACAAATAGAAAAGTTTGAAAATTTTTTATTTGCAATGAAACGGCTAAATTGACCGTTGTTTACCTAATTATAGAAACGAAGTTACACTTTCTTATAATTTGCGAACTCGGGCATTTGATTGAACCTTATTTGTGCTTTCCTCTTATTCTTTTTTCTCATATTCATGATTGCATCCAATTTGTGCTTTGAAAATTCTCAGTTCAACTTTATCGTTCTTCCGTGTAATCAATAGGATTTTACAAAATTCACTATTGATATCAGAGAATACAAATAATGCTGTCAAACTTTGTATTTTGTGTTGATAACATATATATCCATGTCATAAACTGTCTTGTAGTTTTTGTGAAAAAATAAAAACTTTAGCTGATCATATATTTTTTCAAGTGAGCCTCATTCAAAAATCTACAAACCGACTATAAGGCTTAAGACTTGAAGATAATTCGAAAACTATTTACTAAACCCGATTTTTTATGTACTTAATTACTCCATGTAATATTGCTTCTTGAAACATCCCTAGCATCATGTAACTCTAACTGTTTAAGAGCATTTAAAATCACAGAACACATGGCAAAGTTCTAGAATGTGCAAGCTGAAAAGTATTCAAAAAAGAGGTTTTGCCTTCACCATCAGCAAGATTTCTACGAAAAATTTGAAAATCATAACGGGACAAAAAAGAACTCACCCAGGCACTACGGGGTAATTTGCATTGTTCAGAAAATTTCTCGTCCAGACTACATCAGCATAACAGACTCCACAATGTGTTATCCTTAAACATACATCATCATCTCTTGGAGCTCTGCATTATTGCATCAGTAAATTAACTTTGAAAACAATTTTGCTTTAAAAATGAACTAATTACTGAACCATCCTTCTTTGTACTAAATGTCGAAGCATGTAATTCATCTAGTCATTAATGAAGTTTTCATACACAGAAAATAGAAGATGCAATTGGTCATACATGGCTCATCTGTTTCCAAAAACTGCATGTTGTCATCTTGAATGATCACAGGGATGTTACACTAGACTATTTGGTAATTCATAAGTTCTTGAATGATCACAGGGATGTTACACTAGACTATTTGGTAATTCATAAGTTCTTGAATGATCACAGGGATGTTACACTAGACTATTTGGTAATTCATAAGTTCTTGAATGATCACAGGGATGTTACACTAGACTATTTGGTAATTCATAAGTCAGAACATTAATCCTCAATTAAAGATTGTCACATAAATCCTACATCAAAGTATATAGCATAACTACCAATCATATAGTTTAGACACACACATGTCTGTCAGGTGAAATTATCCACCACCAGCATATTCCAATTCCAAGAAGGAAAAATGAAGTTGTTTTAGAAATAAGACCTCCTTGCTACATCCTAAATCTTTTGTTTTGACAATCAGGACATTGAAATATTTATGATCAGTGAAAGATTAAAAAATGTTTAGAACCTTCGGCTGAATCTGTAAGGTGAGAGAAAACCAGAGGTGTCTCGTGCTGCCCACCCAAAGCAATCTCCAGTCTCGCTCTCAGCGGCCATGTGTTCTGCAGTCTATAAAGGATCAAAAAGGTTTTCAATCATGTTACATAAATCCAATATACCAGAATACAGGGAACCCAACAAATTAATTGAGCACTAAGAGCAAGAGAAACTGAAGCATCCCTAGAGCCTATATGACTAGTCCTCAAGGAAAGTAAGCAGCAAAGCTGCCAAAAACGCGGAGAAACGGAGATGATCAAATAAAGTCCATGAACATGAAAAAGTAATGAGAAATCAAAACAAAAATCAGCCAGATCCTACTGGGCTCAATCCAGCGAGTCAGTAAAAAAGAAACAACGAAATCGATTTCGCAAAAGACAAAAAAAATGCTAAGATGAAGGATTCTCTTACAAATGAAGAACAGCGTTTTACCCTCGCACGCCGCAGAGGAATGCCCCTATCTTCTCGACCCAGGCCGCCGGGCGTGCTCCGCACTCTCACAGATCCGTCGGAAAATTTCCCAATTTATCGTGCGTAAGGGGATCTAGGGGAAATTGCAATATTTTACCCTGTGGTCGAAACGCTGTTTCAAATTGATTCCAATATTTTAAAACTTTAATTTAAATTTCTGATATTACAAAATTTTTATAATTTTGATTTCAATTAAACTATAAGAATATTTTTATTTATTAATTTATGCCTTTTAAAATATAATTTTAAAAAATTGATATTTATATTTTTAAATTTTGTTAAATTTTTAAAAAATAATAGGATTAGAGAGGTGTAATAGTTTTTAAAAATATATAAATGATTTAAATTAATAAAATAATAATCAAATTTCATATTATTTTTTTCAAAAAACTCAATGAAAAAGATGATATTTTGAAAAGAGATTAAAATTACAATGCTTTTACACCTTCAAAGTTTTAAATTAAAATTTTTTAAAAAATTAAAATTAATTATTTCAGATCCCAGAGGCCCAGATGCAATTTATCCTAAAATTTAAGTAAATCTCTATCCAAAACGCATCATGCATGACATGGGCGTGCATTTTTTAAGGGCCGCAATCTCATCAGATTTAAACGCAAGTTGCTTCAATTCAAACACCAAATTTTTAAATTCAACTCAATTTAAATTTAACTTGAACTCAAAATAATTTGAATTTAAATCACAATTCAAAACGGTTTAAATTTGAGCCGAACACAAAATAGATTACAAGCTAGCTGAAAGTGAGTATATTTTTATTTTATTTTAAAACAAGATATTATAAATACATATAAAATTTTTATAAATATAAAATAATTTATATATTTAATTATTTAGTTTAAGTCTATTTGAGTGTAGCTCAAATTTGAGCAAGCTTTGACTTTCGACATATTTTTATAGCGATCACATTAATTTTAATCTTATAAAAATTAAATTTAAATTAAAAAGTGGTTGTTTTAGTTCAATTCAAGCTAAAAATAGAGCTCATTATTACATCTACTATAAGTTTCACATTGAACTCATTGTTAACCTATCGGAACGTGCTTGTACCAATTCATTAATCAAGCTTTTTCATAAACAATTCATCAAACATTAAATTGAATTATTTGTGAAAAATAAAAAGTAGAAATAATATCAATTGTACCATATTAAATAGTAAAATAAATAAATACTTCTCATGAAACTCATAATCAAGCTTAAAATAAGTACGTTCAAAATTTTCATGCTCATTTATCATGAACATGACTAGATGTACATTTGCACATTTTTTTATAAGAGCTCTTATAAATATATTTAAATTTATATGCACTATTGAGTAGCTCGATGAAATTTGCACTTTAATTTTTTTATACTGTTACTTTTATCATCCTGCTCACTAAAAAAAAATGCTACAAAAATAATATAAAATAAAATTATAAAATTTAAAATATAATATATAGGCCTGTTTGTTTATAAAATTTAAATTTAATAAATTTAAAATTAAATTTGAATAGAGATATTTTTTTTATTTAAAATTATGAATGATGTGAAATAAAATTAATTATTATGTTGAAATATGTAAGAGATATGATATAAAGTTAGTTATTATATTGAAAAATATGAGAGATATAATATAAGTCAGTTAGTATTTTGATGATATGTGTAGGATGTGAAATAAAATTAATTTTTAATATTAAATTTTATATATGATGTGATATATTTATTTAAAATTAAAATAAATTAATTTTAAACTGACAAACATAAAGTAATATTTCTTAAATGGCGCATGCCCTTATGCAATGCCAAAGCTTAAGGAAAGGCAGATTGGAAGGCATTTTTACTATTTTAAATATAAAAAGTTAATTTTAATAAATTTTATTAAAATAATGATAAAAAGACAATAAAATTACAGTAAAACCTGATTAAAATATTTATACTGATCTTATGATACCGACCAAAAATTATTTGAAAATCTATAGAGCTAAATAAAATATTTTTAAAATTATAGATCTTGTATGATATTATTTTTAATCTCATAACTCAATGATATTTTCTTATATTATATTATTGTTATATAATATGTAAAAAGTTCACTTTTTTTTAAGATTGTGCAGTATGTAAGCATGCTTAATTCTAATTTTATTTAAGATAATTACGTCAGGTTCTTGAGTTTAAGGCTTAATAATATATAAATTTATATTTTTAAAATTATAACTTCGAGTTCTTGAGATTTTAATGAATTATCAAATGAAATTTTTTATTTTTTTATTATTAAAATTTTTTAAAATTACCATTATATCTCTCTCCTCTCTCTTCTCTCGATCCCCGCGCACGCACGAGGCCGCACACGTGCACGGGAATGGGGAGGAGAGAGAGAGAGGCTGCCTCTCTCTCTCCTCCCAATACCCTGACGGTTGCGCGGCCTAGCGCGTGCACGGGAATGGGGAGGAGAGAGAGGGGAGGGGTATAATGATAATTTTTAAAAAAATTTAATAATAAAAATAAAAAAATCAATTTGATAATTTATTAAAACTCAAGGACCTTGATGTTAAACGTAGACCTGTGTGTTATTAAGTCTTAAACTCAAAAACTTGGGTGTAATTTACCCTTTTATCTATACTATATATAAAAGCCGGACTTAGAGCTGCTAAAATTTTTTTGTCTTCTTATTGAAAATTTTTACAACCGTTCATCTGTATATCGGACGGCTGCAGGTTATTCAAGCATTTATCATGCGCTACTGGCTAACAGCGCAGTCGCCAACATACAATCCTAATATGTAGAATGTCGCGTGTTATTGCCGCTTAGCTTTTCGACTATTCTCAGGAAAAATTTGCCTACGATCGTCGCTATTGTTGCGGAAACGTTCGCGTGTTGAAATCAGGGCAAATGACCACCGTCTTTCGTTGCGCTATAACCCTTATTTAGACTCTAGTCTCTGAAATCAGGGCAAATATAGGGATTGCTTGAAAGCTTATGCACTCATTAAAACCTCTCTGTTCAGTGTTTTTTTTGCAAAAAAATTAATACAATTAAATGTTAAATTGCACCAAAATTTTTTGACATAATATGATTATCAATTTTTAGAGCATAGATAGGGACTGTTTGAAAGCTTATGCACTCATTGAAATCTCTCCATTCTTTGTTTTTTTTCCCAAAAAAAAAAATATAATGCAATTAAACGTTAAATTGGACCGAACAATTTTGACATAATATGATTACCAATTTTTAAGAATATGATCTTAGATCTATTTGTGCTTTATAACTAAATTTTAGATGAGTTCTTTAGTCTATTACATAATTTTTTTTATAAATTCAACTATTATATAGTTAGATCACATTCTATATAAAATTAATATAAATTTAATTTCTAATAACACAATAAATAGTTTATATAAAACTTTGATGTTTTATTTTTATTTTTTTTGATAAAAATTTGATGTTTTATTTAAGAACAAGATCCTGCAATTATAAGATGTAAAGTGGAAACTTTTTTGAGTAATTGTTTGAATTTAGTTGAATTTTTTAGTACTATCTGCAGTTCTTTTGTCCCAAATAAAAGTAACTGAACTGAGTCCATATATATTTATACATATCATAGCACAATAACTGAACTGACTCCAAATGGTACTTTTCATCTGAGAAGTGATCTCCTTTTCTGGCAGTCATTGCTCCTTTTTTATTTTGGTGGTTAAAAGTTTGGATGCTAGGAGGTTCTCCTTTCTCTTTCTTTTTTCTTTACTTTATGTGAAGGAGTAGTACTCCTTTTTTATTCCTTGTTCTTGCTTGGTTAGGAGTTAAAAACTCCTTATTTGTTCTTTTCTTTTCTTTTTAACTTGTATCTAGGGTTCTTATTTGCCAGCAAGAGGCTGGATGAATAAGATTCCCCCCATGTGAGGTTTCACAAAAAAAAATAAAATAAAATATATATATATATTTATACATATCATATATAATAAATTTTATGTATTATGGTACATACAACGCATACCTAAATAAAAAAAATAAGCATAGTAATTGATAAAATAAAAAAAATAAGCATAGTAATTGATAAAGATAGTATGATTCGATGTTATTTTGACATTATATTATATTATTTAAAAAATTTTATTATTTAATTTAATGATATATATATATTAGATAATATTGTAAAAAAATAATGAAATTATTTCTAAAAAAAATTATTTAGTGTGATTAAAAATTAAATAACATCTAAATAATATAATATAGTATCATTAAAACAAACAGTCCTAAATATTATTTGATTAAACTCAACTCACAATTAAAATACAAGTTCAAATTCGATTACTTGAAAAGAACTTCTTTGTGACGCATAATTAAAAATTTCTTATTTTATTTAAACTGCTTAAATCAATCATAAAAAGATATTCAAGCTAGCTCATTTTTCAAAAATTATATTTTTCTAGCTCAATTTATTTACGATTTGTGAGCTTTTGTACCACTTGTTAGAATTTTATTAATGATGTTAGTTATTAGTTCTGCTGTTCATCCATAGCCTAAGAAATGGATTTTAGATTTATTCATAGAATTTAATCCAGTGAATAATTCATATTATTTGTTTTTTGAGACAGTAAATATTTTTCCGTAAATATATCAAGAGTATTAGGTTACAATTTTAGATATAATTAATTATTTTCTTTTTGTCCAAGTGGTAAAAACTTATTATTTTGGGTCAAATTATGCTCTTAAGTACTCTCGAGACTAAGTTGTGAAGTGATTTTTATAAATTTCCTCAGCCATTTTTCTTTCTATTGCACATGAAGTTTTTCAACCAACATTCATGTATGATTTCTCTTTTACAAGCTGAGCTTTAGTTTTCAAATTTGATTATTTGGATTTACACTTAATCTTGAGATTTTTGTTTGAGAAAAGAAGCAAAGCGTTGAAACGATTTAAACTCTTGAAGATACGTCTATCTACTTTTACTAGATCTTTCCTTTTTTTGAGAGGAAGTGGAGACCCTTTGTATCTGATGTACTTCTATTTCTTTTTTAATAACATATAGGCTAAAGTTGAATTTGATGGAAAGTAAGACTGGTCATTTGTGGAGTTGATACAAAGTAGAAGATGAATTGGATCTAGGTGAGTTGCATTTAAGTAAGTTTGGAAGAGATTTACCTGACTTTTAAGTGGGCAGCAAATCAAAAATCCATACCTAACCAGATCAAAGGTTGTGCTAGTCTTTGCCAATCCCTAGCAGTGATCTACGTCTTTGAGTGTGGTCGATCCTTCGTCGTGGAACTCACGGAGTCAGGATGAAGCCGAGACAATGATCTCTCAGCAATTACTCCACATTGCCAACTTTTTGAGAAAGAACCACCGCACGATCAGTCCTTTTGCATATAGACTTCCACTTCTACAAATCATCCAATTGGCAAAGGTGCAGGGGATGTTGATGGTTGATTGTATGAGAGACTCTTGGAATTAAGTCGAGAGCACAGTGGGTATCCTCCTTGAAGATTCTACGCAGTGCGCATCGAATCAGATGGATGGCAGAGTAGCTGCCAACCATGGATGTTTACAGAAGTCCATAGCGGATGAGCTTGTATATTCATTCATCTTTCTTTTCATAATTAAACATTTTTCTTCTTTTTATTCATCGGCTCTTGTTGTTTCCTCATTACTTGTCCTGAAATAGCATTTTCCCTCTCCAGTGCATATAATCCGAAATTACAGTATTTTCCTTCATAACTGATGAGTTGCTCTTATGTTTGTTCGGATTGTTATTGTTCTCCGTGAAATATATATGCTATTTATTGTCATGATCTCAAATCATTTTATTGAATTTTAGATAGAGCAGAACTTTCATAGCTCATTTATGCTAGTTATCTGCATTGGATTCATTCGCCTAACAGTGATGGGATCTAATTTCTTTAGTGTAAATTTTGACATATCATGATCTTCCACAACTTCATTGAAAATCTTCTCACAGTTAAAAGAACTTCAGTCGAAATCTCCTCAAATTTGCATGACTTCACTTGTTTGTATGAGATTTTATTATTTTCTTGTTGAATGCAAGATTGCTGGCATGCTCATTTCAATTTCTTTCACCTACTGTTTGGTTTTAAGTTTATTTTAAGTGTAAATCACTTATTTATAATTCCTTTTTCTAGGTAGATAGCGGTTATATCAAAATTTTAATTTTGATTTTTCCGAGTCATTGATTAGTTAAATAAGGATCGACCTAATCACAAGTTCGTATTAGTAGCTTGAGATTTACTCGTTCACCTGTAAGGCAAATTTTACGCTGTTTCAGAATTTTATGAAACGTTTCTCTCCAGCCCAGTCTAAATTCTCTCTTCTCCTAGCATGCTCTTGAACATCTTTCTTGAAAGAGACTAGAAAAAGAAAGAGGATATTGTTCTCATATTGTTCCTTTTCAACCAACTTATTTCAGTATTCTCAAGCTTTACTTCATCTTGTTTGCTCCTTTTTTTTCTTTAAATCTTTTGACTCTACTTATAAAAGAGCTTTGATTTTGATCCGTAGTTTAAAACAAGCTTTTCGCCCTTGCTTTTAAGTTTTCTATTTCCTCCTATAACCTGAAATCTGTACATTTCATCGAGGAGAATTAAAAGGAGAGAGAGCTTTTGATATTCTACATAAAGTTTGAAGCTAAACAAGATATTTTCGTTTCAGATTTCTGACTTAATCGTAGCAAATAGATCTTATTTTACTTAAATATCCTTCGTATTTCGTTGGTGTGAAACGTGTAAAGAAGCAAGCTTTTATTGCAACTTGTGTTATCCTTTAAGAACTTGCTTCCATCTTGTGTTCCGTACAAATTTGCTTCTCCAATCTTTTATTCTTTCTTAGCCTCTTAAGACTTAATTCTATACAAAGATTTCTTGGATTTACATGAGTTATTTCTTAGAAAAATTGTGGATGCATAGAGCTTCTTATTGTATTTTTTTCTGTTCTTAATTAGATTGTAATAAAGCTAACTAGTCTTAGCAACTTTTTCTAGTTTTCTTCATCATTTTCTGTAATATCTCAGTAAAATTAAAATTAAAATTTTTATTAGTTTATTTTATTATGGAATATTAAATGTTTGTTATGTAATTTAAAATTTTAAATGACTAAAATTAAGATTTAATTTGATTAAATCCGAATATTTAAAATTTAAATCTAATAAATTTAATTACCCATTAAATTTTCATAACCACCTCTTTAAATTAAGACTCGATGGAATTGATTAAACTACACTCAAATTGTGATTTAGAGTAAGAAATAGAGTATTTCACCCTAATCATCGACTCAAACCTTCCCGTCCCATAACTGTCGCCGGCCTAGAGATAGGAGAGAGAAAGGAATGTGTGGGAGAGGAAAAGAAGTCGGATCTCCCTCAAAATCGACGATTTTTCTTCGTTGTTTTCTCGATCTACACGTTTCTTACGCCATGGACCAGACCTATTGATTTTGGAGCGATTTTTCTCTCCAGATCTCAGAAAAATCTAGAACCACGGTGAATTCGATGTTAGTTTTACCCTAACTTAGCTTGAATAAATCTAAATTCAAAATCAAGTAAGTATTTTAATATAAATCAATTTTTTTCTTTGTATTGTGAAAGATCATGAAATCGCCATGAAATTCGTTCAATACCTGATTATAGTGCTTTACTTTTCTGATATGTTAATAATTGTAATTGAAATTCCATGATTTAATTATCATTAACAGATAATTCACACTATAAAATATGATTTTTAGGTTTAGGGTTCAGGGTTCAGGGTTCAGGGTTCAGGGTTCAGGGTTCAGGGTTCAGGGTTCAGGGTTCAGGGTTCAGGGTTCAGGGTTCAGGGTTCANGGTTCAGGGTTCAGGGTTCAGGGTTCAGGGTTCACACTATAAATTTCATGATTTAATTACTTAAATAGCCTGATTACTTGAAATTTTTAGTATAAAATTACTGTGAACTTGTGATCTCTGCCATACCAACATATTTTAATTTAGCAGTGCTGCTGCAATTATTTGAACTATAGTGTTCTTACTTGTGGGGCATTACTTAAAGTTTGCTTGTTTGGTTGTTGCATGATTCAATTCATGATGCCTATGATAGCATGTGTTGCATGTATATTGCATCCATTATTGTATGAATAGCGAGCCATGAAGGTTGGCTAGGACTGCCATTGGTGTAGAAAGTTGATTTGCAATACACACGCGTATATGCACTTAAAATGACATTATTTTATTTTCAAAAAAAGGAAAAAGAAAGAAAGTTTAAGGCTGGACGTGATATTATATGAACCCTAAATTCGTTTTATGCGTTGATCGAACCGCCCGATCAACTAAACCTATGCAAATCAAAGTATAAAGATATTTAATTGCTTCTATAAAAAAAAATATTTAATTGCAAAATATATAAGTGTATCTTGATTTTAGCACTTACTAGAAGAGCAGGTGTACGGACTTGCGTGGGAAAATAAGCATACAAATTGGTTGTCATAAGCAACGAAATTAATTAATATTTGAGTAAGTGTATGGACTTGATAATTTAATAAATTATAATACAATAATTTTAATGCGACAATGGATTAAATTTAAATATGATTTCTTTGGGATTATGCACCTGCCTCAGCTCGAACATATGATATGATATTTGGCACGGTGGTGTCTATTGCCGTGTCTATTGGTAGTTTCCAACTGTCATGAGAGGTGAAGATTCCCAAAGCAGGTACGTGTCTGCTGTGAATACGTGTCTTCTAGAGGTCCTTACATGATATTTGGCACGACGACGTCCATTGAACATGCCTGCGGAGAGGGGGATGATGATCCTCAAATATGTAAAAGATAGCTAAGGTGTAGTACGAGAAATCACAGGCCCAAAAGATAAAAGTAAAATTAATAAAAAGAAATTTGCTCATTACTTATATTTTTATCATTTCTGTTTATATGCTGATGTTATACTTACTATGCAAATCATGTTATGTTTGTTTAATATTTACTGTTCACATTATCTTATACTATTTCTTTATCCTACATGCATGCTTAATTGAAATCTACGTTATACATGTTTAATTGTTCGCTATTCTTATTACATCATATTACTGTGCTATTATTATTATGATCATCATCATCATTATTATTATCATTATTTAATATTTAAAAATTTTGTTAGTGTACAATCTACGAGTCTGTTCTAAAGGACTGTCACTAACGTGGCAGGTACTGGAGCACTTGATCACGAAAATGAGGAGAATTTCAGACAAGAAAAGAATTAGCTTATTTCTTTAGTTCCTTAGATAGTGACTTACGTATTTAGTTGAGATTTTAGTGATTCTACTTTATTTGCTTTAATTGGATATTTATTTTTATTTTACATTATAGTAATGCAAACTCTTATAGTAGCATCTGATCTATTTAATAACTCTAGTTAGAGGGGAAATCACATTATTTATCATTTCATTCAAATTCTAATAGCCTACAGGGTCTTATTCATACCTGCCTATTCAATATCTGTATACATTTTTACTCTATATATCATAGAGAATAAAATAGAAAAAAAAAATCCTAAATCTCCAACTCTACAAATTTTACAAGCCAGGACTCAATAAACCCCCAGAGTCATTAGCAAGATCAGCGGATCGATTGGGTGCAAGGAATACTCACAGGAGAGAAGACAACAGTCAATGGAGCATGATCAGACAGGGAGTAGTTCTCTGGCCACATTCCTTTCTCCACTTCAGGAGGAAACAGAGCTGCGTTCTTCACATCAAATCCAAAGGCCGGGCTCTCGCCGCCCTCGCCATTACTGCTCTCACTCTCCTCCTTGCTCACCTGCTGAGGCTTCTCTAACCGCGTCGGGTTCCAAATCCGCTGCAGCAAATTGTAAGATAATTAGATAAATTATATTTGCTTTGATAATTTTTTAACAGTAATGTTAGATGATTTTAATAAATTAGTGAACCAAAAATCTCAATCACGCGAAGGCACCAGTGAGATGACAACGGATGTCACATATTTTGTAATGATTTACAAATGTTATCTAAACATATCACCAAATTAAAAAAATAATTTATTTGAATAACATCACACAACATCACAATAGAATTGAATCAGACAACCCCCGAGTAAAATAAGCAATTCACTGTTTCAGGAATTAGTACAATAAGAGCAATAAAAGGAAATTCATAAAGCCAAGCTGTTAGAAAAGCACTTTATGGATGAGGATCATATCCAGTCAAAGCGTCAAACCAAATGCAAGAAACGTTTCACAATGAAACAAATGTAACATCTACTTCGACAGCACGCTAATAGTATGAGCACACCTCAAATTCTCCGCAGTCAACTACGCCATTTCCATCTATGTCAGCTTGGACCCACAAATCCTCAATCTCTTTCGCACAAAGACCATGCGGATGGCCAGTTAAACCCAACTGTAACATTTAACATAAGGTTTAAATTTCAAAATACCCGAAAAAAATCATTTGCCCAACCAAGAGTAAAAAAATGTAGCTCAATAAATTGACCAATACACAGCCCACTCGTGGATTTGGGATGCATTATCTAATGGATTAAGAGTTCAATCCACTAGATTATCCAGGGGATTAAGCCTAAATCCATCATTGAGCTATGTATTGATCAATTAATTAAGGCTGTGTTGCAGGGCTCCCAACCAAAGTAATGCCTTGTACCTGGCACAATGCTTGACAGAAGCCAGCACATGTAATATAATCTCCGGGACTGTCTCCTTTAAAGAAGGCAAATGCATTTTCCTCTGTAAGAGAAGCTTGATAAAGAAGATGCTGGAACAGTAAAACAAGTTGCAGCAGATATCTTTAGTAAAAAGTAATTGCTAATTCAGCAAATCAGAATAGGAAAACATAAGTCCATACATTTGACAGGTAAAATAATATTCTAGATAGGATGCAGTAACAGAAGAAAAAGAAAACAATTATTCACCAAGAATCCATGAAAGCAACCATCCTTGATATAAGAAAACAGGCCCTTCAAAAAAATAAGAAAACAAGAAGATATCTTCTAAGCGTCATGTTTGTTCAACAAGCTTTTAGCTATAACAGTTGACTACATAATGCAACTCTCTAGATTTTTCATCCCCCTTAAGATATCTTCTAAGCATATTTAAAATAAATTAAAATATCCTATGACAAAGAAAAAAAGATTCAATAATGGAAATCTAACCTAGGCAAATGCAATTAGGAACTAAAAATCATTAAATAATATGGACAAATTTTGACCAAGAAAGTATGCAACCTTGGTGATTCCAAAAACAGCTTCAATCCAGCTAGTCCTCAAAGGCTTCCGACACTTACTAGGATTCAGAAGCCAGATAAAATCAACCCCACAGATATTGCCGCGATGATTTCGATGACTAACCCACTGCAGGCCAAAAGCAAATTTCAATACAACATATGCAACCTTCAATATCCCACAATAAGTTTAAGCAACATATATTTCCTCGAACGACTACCTTATGGGCATCTGCATCACTATCACTATATTGATGCGCTACATCATATGATGACACAAAGCCTTGGGACCTAAGGAACTTGTAAACATGGCCCCTTTTGCTTCCATTCCAGTCACTGCAATCAAATTTGACTAAAGTTAAATTTTTGATTCAAGTGGAATATCAAGGAGATATCCTTTTCAAAAGTTGAACCTACCCACAGAGTATAACTGGAATAGGCTTGAGCTTATGTTCCCTCAGATAAGATTCTACATACTGAAGGATCTTGTATACCTAATAGAATGACAAAAAAATTGTAGCACGCCATGAGCAGAGTATTCAATCACAAGTTGCATATTGGGGTAAGGCAAACATTATTTACCTGATGCAAACGAACAATGCAAAGGGTGTAGTCATGAGGAAACAATAAGTGGGTATTTACAATGAGAATTTCCTGCTGTATGTAGCAGCTTCTACTCTGCCAAAAGGGAACAACTGATTCAACATGTAAAAGCTGTGCAACACGATCGCCAAAGTCACTGAAAAGTAGCTCGCGATAATTGAGAATCCTAAAGCAGTCTCTTCGTATGGCAGTAAGTAGACCTGCAGAGGATACCAATGAATCACAAAATCAGCCACAAGGACTGATCCTAGAACATATGCGATGATCATTCATATGTAGTAACAAACATGAAATAAATCAAAACTCTTCGTTTAGACTAAAATACTGGGTTTAACTTTTACAAGATAAAGGACGAATCATTATAATCAATTACAATGGAACAATGAAATAGATTCATCACGTAAGAATCTTCATTTGGACTGAAGTAAAATGAAAATGGAAACAAAAATCAAAATCAGCATTTTCTTCACTCATTGTATTCTAGGTTAGCATTAAAAAAATAAAAAGTTGAAAGGACAACTTCAACAATATGGACCCAGAATGAACAATCGCATCTTGCTAGATAATCTCCAAACTCTATGTATCAAACTCTATGTATCACACTCTATATCATGCAGTTTCTTCCTAAAATCAAACTACAAACGAAACTTTTCCTTGTTCTCTACGTGATCACTGTTTAAACACAACAATTATATTCTTAAAGGAAAGGGAAGATAAAAAATACCGTCTCCTCGATTATTTGTGCGGGGAAGCTTGACACTCGTATAACCAGAATCACCCAAACGCTTTTCATACATTTCAACAAGTTCATCATTCCCTAACCAGACCTCCTACAACAATACAATTACAAAGGAGAAAACAATCAGTCCCTTGCCAACAGAAGATTTGTCAAAATCAGAGAGCAAAGACAAAGGGTAATCCACCTGAAGGCAAATAATGGAGGATCGCTCAACCAGTAGCCGATCAATGATGCCCTGGTTCCTGTTCAACCAATAACCCCGGTGCTGGCTCTCCCTACGACTCTGATCCTGCTTCTCACCAACATTAAAAAACAGATAGAGAATGCAGTCATTACGTTGAACAAATAATCCAATGACAAAGGGCAAAGGCGAACAAGAAGAGACGCGACCAATCAATCGCGACACTCACCTCCTCGTCAAGCCGCTTGTAAATAGGAGCAAGGATGTTGAAGGTTGTGCAAGAAACGCATTGATCCGCGCTCATCATCGCCACCCCGTAACCCAAAGCTTTACTGGCTCTGCGCGAATCTGCCTTTTTATTCTTATTCTGCCACAGCCGCTGCCGCCGGGAAGAGATGGTCCCCTCACCAATCGCCTCATTTAACTCCTCCTTCTGCATTCCAAACGCCAACCAATTCCGATTCCGTCACATCCTTTTCACAACAGATAACTAGGGATCCAATCTCGAATCCCAAGACCCATTCGCACAAATGCTCAAGGAATAAAAAAAGGATCGAAAGGCACAGATCCCTTACCATCCCCACCGCAATACAGAGAAGACGACGACTCGCGAGATGAGGCAAAGGACTCACGGATTCGAGTTGCTACCGTTGCGCTTCCTCCCCTGCTGTCCTCCTCGAATCCCCAGAATTTCGAACTTACGAGAAGGGAGAAAGCGTAGCCCTTTATAAAAGACTAGGGGCGATGATAAGGTAACCGGCAATCCCCGGTGGTCATCAGTCACGATTCACGAATCAAGACGAGATCTACTGCAGTTTGCCTTCGGGGCCCAATGGGTTTCTTATTATTTAAATCTAATTACATTTTATTTTACTTTAAACGTCAATTAAGATAATAACTAATTATAATTTACATCTTATATATCTTAAAAAATAACCGATTTTTATATTATCTCATATATTTTGAAGATTAAAAGAAAATTTTTAATATATATATGTTTAGTGCTTGCTTTTGATATTTATAAGTCACATAAATTTATTACAATTTAATATAGATAATGATTTTTGCAAAGAAAATATATTCCTTTTTGACATATGTAAATATTTAAATTTAATATATAAGATCTATGAATTTACTTATAAGTATGAATAATCAGATTTCTTCCCTATGAAATTAGATTAAAAATAAAAATAGCTCAATTACAGCAATATAACTATCATGAGACAGGATGAAACAGCTAAAATGAAAATATTTTCTTTCTTAAATTCATGGAGTACATTTTGTAATTTATATGATTAATGTCAATAGATAAATTTATTTTCAAATTAATATAAAGGGCAAATTTCACCCAGGTCCCTGAGTTTAAGGGTTATTATCACACAGGTCCACGTTTTTTAAATTATATCTTCGGGGTCCCTAGGTTTTCAAAAAAATCATCTGGGTCCATTTTTTATTTTTTTATTATTAAAAAATATAAAAATTACCATTATACCCT
>JAEMOT010000348.1:64261-100652 GCA_019297695.1 Apostasia ramifera
ACCGCGAAGATATAATTTAAAAAATGTGAACCTGTGTGATAATAACCCTTAAACTCAAGGACCTGGGTGAAATTTGCCCTAATATAAATCCTGAAAGGTATGGTATTATAGATAAGCAAGCATGTCGCCGGCCAATTACAACTTTTTATTTTAGGTGATACGTTTTTTAATAATTGTATTTATTACATATGATTTAAATATTTATGTAAAATTAGTATGATCATATCAGCCTACGTATCCAAAATATATTATAACTTAATTGTTAGATTACATAAAATATGATTATGCTTTTTAGATTGTTATAAAAATAAATAGTTCTGATAATAGTTGTAATTTATATATATATATAGACATACGTATATTTTTGTTTCTATAATATTATATAATAGACATAATTTTATTTAGGCTCATAATGTAGAATCTCAATTTTATGCAGATCTATAAAATAAAAAATATGTCATTTAGGTTTTTTTCGTACAAAATATTTTTTATTTGAGTTCTTTTGAATGAATACTGATAAATTTGACTATTACATTATCATTTTAATTTTTAAAAATATTTTTATATATTTTCAATTATACTCTAATCTCATTTTTTATTTTTTAATATCCTAATTTATAATAATAATTTTTAATATTTAAATATATATTTTAAATTTTTTAATAACAATTTAACAATCAAACTAAATGAAAACCATTTAAAAGACTAATAAAAAAAAAATTGAAAAAAAGAGATTCATACAATATATTTTTATTTTGGGATAATTACACCCAAGTCTTTAAGTTTAAGGCATATTATCACACAGATTCACGTTTTTAAAATTATAACATCGGAGTCCCTAGCTTTTAAAAAATTATCATACGGATCCTTTTTTTATTTTTTTATTATTATAAAATTTTAAAATTACCATTATACTCTTACCTCTCTCTCTCCACCNNNCTGCGGGGGGCCGTGCGGGGTGGGGCAGCTGCCGGATCGGGTGGAAAAAATTGGAGAATTACCTAGCCCGACTCATAATAGTGGCCGGCCTTACCAGCTCGTCCATCGATCGGGCGGCGTGGATCCAGTGGGCGGTAGTGGGCCGCGCCGGTCCGATATTCATATCACCAACTGGGATCAGTCAAATTGGCGGTGCGGCGCGTTCGAATAGCTGATCTGACTTCGAAGCAAAATCGGACCGTTGACGGATAATAACGAGTTTTTTTTTTTTTTGATAGAAAAGGATAAGAACGAGTTAAACCGTCGGCGATAGTTGCTAGAATTCTATTTTTTGGGGACCACCGGTATCAGTCACTTGAACGGTTACACGTGTCACTAAGAAAGCATTGCGAAGCACGTGGAGCCCACAGGAGCTTTTATTATTTTATTTAATTTGAGTAATACCTCCGAAGTTAACTCGAAAAGTCATGGTGTTAATCCCTCGAATTGAACAAAATTATTTTTTTTTTAAATAAAAAAATTTATATAATTTTTAATATATTAATTAATTTTATTTTATATTTTCACAATTAATTAACTTTATTTCTCATTATATATTTATTTCCAAAAAAATTTTAAATATAAATCAAACATGAGCTAATATAATTAAGAATTTTAGCATTAATTTAGCTCAAAAATTAATTTAAAATAATAAATAATAAATTTGAATTAAATACATCCCAAAATTTAAAATTTTAATAGTAAGACAAGCCTAACTTATTTAAAATCAACTCAAAGCCTCTCCCTATCACTGTATGTATCATGAATTCTTAGCCTGCCTTCAATTATAAAATTATTACATTTAGGCATCATTTAATTCGAGAGTTAAATTAAAAAAAAAAAAAATTTTATCTTATAAATTTAATAAAAAAAATTAATTTAATATTAAAAAGTGTTTAAAATATAAATTAAAGTTAATTCTAATGTTCATATTTGTGTTTGATGTGAATTAACTTTAATTTTTATAATTAAAATTTGTGTTAGCCGGAAAAAAATGCCCGAACCAAACGAGCTATTAGGGTCAATTGCTCAAGCCCTTTGATATCGAGAGGACATTGTAAATTTTTCTCAATTTTTTAAGAGCTTTAATTTTAATCATTGAGAGTATATTTACTTGGGTGAAATAACTACTCCATTCTACTCTTATTTTATATGAAATAGCTATTCTCATATTTATTTTAATAGAATAATTATTACATAAAAAATTTTCATTCCACATTTTATAAAATAAGTGTTTTTTTGGTGAAGAGAAGGAATAGCTAGTTCATAAAATGCAGAATAGAATAAATTGCATTACTTTGTCAGCAACCTTCTAACATCGATTAATCGTCTAAATAAAATTACTGTCATCACCTTTACTTTTAATGATCATATAAACTATTCCCCTTTTTGTTTAAAAGATAAAAATTAACCTAATTTAATTTTAACAAAATATATCACATCACACATAAAATTTAATATTAAAAATTAACTTTATTTTATATCCTATACGCATTACTAAAATAATAATCAACTTATATCATATCCCTCGCATATCCCAACATAATACCTAACTTTATATCACATCTCTCACATATCCCAACATAATAACTAACTTTATTTCACATCATTTATAATTTTCAATAAAAAATATCACTATTTAAATTTAATTTTAACCTTATAAATAAACAGTCCCTTATCGTTTAAACTTACCCCGAAACATCTTCCCCTATCCTTATAAGTGTTCACAAAAATGAGTAAGGGAAAAGGAATGAATATCGAAACACTTTTCAAGCAAACAGATACACTTCTCTATTAAGTTTATTTTCAAATTCAATTTTTTTACGACATTTAGTTATACTTTTTTTTCCCAAAAAAAGAAATTTAATTATATTTAATACTTAAACATATGAAGATCATATTCACATTTAAATTTGTTTAGACATTTTATCTAGTTATAATTTAAAATCTGAATAATTGTACAAATATAGTCATTAATACAAAATAAATATTATACAAATATACTAATTATTATAATAAATTATAATTTTTCATACTTCATTCCATATAATAATTATACACTATTACAATAATAATAAATGTGAAGTTTGTATTTTATTAAAAAATTATAATATATAGCTTAATTTCAATCTTAATTACAATATATTCCTACCTAGCCTGTTTGGTGCGGAAAAAAAAATCAAGACCAAAATGGTACTAGTTTAAAAAACAAGGTCGACAGTATGGAGTCGATTATAATATTCTGGCCCAAAAATCCACTGAATTTCACTACAGCTCACCTATAAGTATCTTTGGGCGGTGCTCCAAAGGTAGAGAATATCAAGGAATCATCAGAGAATCATCATGATGAATGACCAAACTCACAATCTTCAAAAACAAACTAAGCTTGTATTCTTTTCTTTCCTTTTCTTATATTGGTCCTCGGACCAAACCTTTTCAGCATTAATGAATTCTTTTTTTCTGATTCTCTGATGGACTTAAGGAAAGCTATCCTTGAGCCACCTTACATCTTTGTGTGTTTTTCTGGATGATTATTGGCTCATCCTCTGAGCTAGCATTCTAGGCTAGAAGCATCGCGTGCCGCTACTTCTCAGGATCCCTATCTTTCTTCATCAATATTTTTTGGTTCTCTAATTGAGAAAGAGAAGATGGTAGGCAGAGCGTAAGACTAAACCTTTGGCTCAGAACGCTCGGGTCGTTGGAGAGCCTTCTGTTAGGGCTCTTGGAGATGAGGATTCGACCTCTACCTCCAGGCGTCACGTCGGATTAGCTTCTTCATCAAGAAGCACCAGGGTGATAGAGTTGCATAAGATACTGGCAAAGCTCACCAATCTTGTCATTGGACTCACCGCTCGGCAGATGGACTCAGCCAGTCAACGTCGTTGCTGACCCAGTCTGCCAGCCGGTTGCGGCGGCTTTTGCTCCCATTTCGTCGGTTGCGGCTCTGCTGATTGCGATGGATCAAGTTCAAGTCCCCTTACCGGATATAGAGGTCCTAGCTCAGAATCCTCCGCCAGATGCGACAGTTCTTCCACCACCTCCATAAGAACAGAGGGGGGGCTCCTCCCCCTTCAAGAACTCCCTCTGTTCAAACTTTTGGCTTCTCTCAACCTCCTAGGCGAGATCTTCCTCGCTAGGAGGCTCAATCCAATCTCCCTCCTCTTCCACCTCTTCCTCTCTGTCCTTCATTTCCACAACCTGCTCTCCTCCCTTTAGCCTTCCCTCATTTGCTGGAGAGAATCCTTTCTTTCTTAGCGCTCAGGCTCTCCAATATGAGTCTGACGTCTTTTTTGGTCCTCTTGACAGTAATGCCCCCTTTAGTGACACCATTCGTCGGGCACTTATTCCAAAAGATTTCCGGTCATCACACCTTGAAGTTTACAAGGGAACTATAGACCCTCGTGAGCTAGGGGTTTGAAGCTTCCCTTTGTTATTGTCATCTTAACGAGGCGACGAAGTGTCACCTTCTTGCCAATACTCTGAAAGGGGCAGCATTCAGCTAGTTCATTAAACTGTCGAGGCTATATCTGCTTTTATAAGCATCTGAAATGGGAATTGATCGTCCGTTTCATTGGACGAATGCGGATTGTTGTCTCTGACATGGTGCTCATTAACATTAGGTAGAGAAAGAAGGAAAGCCTGCGGGATTATACTAATTACTTCTTTGCTGCCGCGACGGAAGTCGAAGACATTAACTTTGTTGTCGCCATGCACAACTACCGCATGTATTAAAGGATGGAGACTTGTACAAGTCTCTGCAAATAGTGAAGCCTAGAAGTTATCCTGAAAGGGAAGTTACAACATAGTGGAAATCATGTAAACGTGGCAATCCCCACTAGGCTGACAGCGACAGCTGTGAATGAACAAACCTTGTGGCCAATATTACTGGGAGCTGGCTGTGGATGGCCAAACAATGTGATCGATATTTTTGCAGGAAGGTATGAACCAAATATCGTCGCTGATGGTTGGAGATTTGTAAAAGAAAGCATGTTTAGATAAACATCGTCGTCGATGAATCAAACATCGTGCAGAATGATAAGAGACAATTTGAAAGCCTTTAGCTGCCATGTGTATGACTGAGATTCAACGCTCAATGCAAATATTAATAAATACTTTCTGGAGGTACAAGAGTTGAACCAAGCAAAATGCACATTTGGGATCTCTTCCAGCAAATTCTTGGGGTACTTGATCTCGACGAGGGGCATGGAGGTCAATTTGGCTCCAGGACATGTCATCCGCAAACAGTCACACGAAAGTACGACGACTCACAAGCGAGTAGTAAGCTTTAATAGGTTCAATTTGGGAAGTGGTGGCCGGCCTTCTTCAAGGCTTTGAGAGGACATAGGTCAACCGAATGGACAGTGGATTGTGATGATGCCTTTATCTCTCTCAAAAAACACCTTACATATCCACTATGCGAAATCCTCTTCATCTTCTTTGATGCTTCGGACACCATCGTCTCAACAGTCCCCATCAAAGAGGAAGACATGGTGTAGTGATCCATCTTCTACGTAAGCAATATATTAGTGGATTTGGAGATAAGGTACTCGGTTATAGCGTAGCTCGCCTGGGCCCTGATCACTGCCATCAAAATGTTGAGATCGTACTTCCAAGCCCATATAGTCAACATCATAACAAACTTATCCCTCTGCCAGGTTCTATATACCCCGAAGGTTTTAAGGTGTGCTAAATTTGGAAAAGTTTGACCTCAACTTCACCTTGCGTGTTGTGATCAAAGACTCAAGCTCTAGCTTATTTTATTGTAGAGTTATCCACAACTGAGCCACCCCCGGGGAACGTAAGCACACCTCATGAACTCTACGTGCGACTAATGACTTTAGAGCTACCTCTCTTAAGGAGTAGGAATATTACTCACTAGTCCAATTGGGAGTGAAGTTTCACTGTCTTACTCGATTCAGTCACTAACAAAGCTTCAAAGTTACCAACAATCAAGTTGAATATGAGGCTCTCTATGTAGGCTTAAAGTTTTTCAAAAGCATAGGCACAGAATCTCTTCAAGAATATAGTGACTCCCTATTGGTGTAAAACCAAGTCAAGGGAATCTTTGACGCCAAAGAGAATACGCTGAAGAAGTATCACCGCAAGGTCAAGGACGCTATCACCCACTTCAAGGAGTTTTGCATTAAGGTTGTAAAAATCAAACCAAATTAAGATCTAGATCAATCTCTAATTTATGGTCGAGCCAATCAGATTAGTCATCGAACCAATTGAATAGATAAATTATTACTTTTTAAAAAAATTTAAAAGATATTAATATCTCTTGAAAATATTGATAAATAATTAAAATAATAAATTTATTCATCATATTAATTTATTAGATAGCACTAGGGGCACTTCTATACATAATCCTTGGTGTCGCAATAAATGTTTGGCTAGAAGTAGCCTTAGCTGAAGATGTTAGCAACAAAACTATGACTGCGAACATGGTAGCCACATTCTGTAGCATAAACCTCCTTCAAGACTTTGCTGGCTTCCTTCGAGCGTTATTATTTAGTGTAGAGATGCGACGAGGAGTGTCTATATAACTCCACATTAATGAGTTGGCATTTGGAGCACTTGAGTTTAAGGTCCCTAGTTTCCTTCTAGTTTTGAGGTTGTACATTGTCTTTAAAGTAGAAAATGATCTCGTTCATCCAACACTGTGCTTGCTCTATATTAGTGACCTTCGAACTGTCATAGATGGGACAATCGAAGACCGAGTGTTTTTGGAAGTCTAGGCTGTCATTTTTAGCCGGGTAGTTTGCTATCCTATTTTTCTAATGAGGGACGCAATTGATGCAAAATAGTGTTATAAAAATCGGATCAAACTACCCGATTTGATTAGTCTGACCATGAATCGACACGTTATCTAGTTCGGTTCTACACTAAAGTCGAATTGAATATTAAATTTGATCAAATCATAAAAAATTAATCTATTAGACCTCTTCAATTATCCGACAAACATCTTGAGATCTATCAACTCTTCATGGCCCTTTGTCGTCTAAGAGCTAAACTTCATTGGCCCTATGCCCCAAGTAAAATGAGGGTACTACTGGGTATTGCTAGCCGTCAATTACTTCACCAAGTGGTTAGAGGCAATACCCCTAACGTAGATTACTTCCCACTAATTGAAGAGGTTCCTCCAGCGAACATCATTTGCTACCAACCACGTCAGAGACTTCTATAACAAGTATGACATTCAACTTCAATTCACCTTCGAATGAACCCACAGATCAACGGACTAGCTAAAACTACAAATAAGAACCTCATGAATATTCTCATCAAACGATTAGATAAGAGTCAAATTGGATGTCCTACCAGAGGTTGTATTTAGACCTCGTTTGGTTCGAGCTTTTTTTTTAACAAGAAAAAAATATTTATTTTATTTTCTAAATCTAATAAGAAAAAAATTTATTTTAATATTAAAAAATGTGTAAGATATGAAATAAAATTAATTATAATATTTATATTTATATTAGAAGTAAAATAAAGATAATTTTTACAGTTGAAAGTTATATTAAATCAAAAAAAAAAACCTGAACCAAACGAGGCATTAAGAGTCTCCGTTTGCATTATCCTTCGACATGGATGCAATAATTCCAGTGAAATTGGAATACTATCTCGGGTGAAAGTTGCCATTGCCCATGAACTCATGTAACTTTGGAAAATGGAATAATGACAATGGTGATTCTCAACTCCTGAACTGGGACCTTCTAGAAGTATGCAGGTAGAAAGTAGCCTGCAGGAAACTGGAGCACAAGCACTGTTACAACAAGAGAATTCACCTACGGCATCTCCACAGATGGTCCTTAAAAGACCAATTAGCAAGATACCTGAATTTGAAGACACATGAATAACAAATTTATGAGACCTAGGCATGACTTTTATGAACAGACTAAAGTGTGCCACCGGCTATAAGTATTATCACTAATTAACAAGAAGATTAACAACATTTTTACGACTGGCATTTTAAGTTTAAAGAAGAAACATGCAGAACAAAAAAAAGGAGAGAAATAATTAAGCATTATTACTAACTAACAAGATTCCTAAATTTTAATCCACTAAAGTGCGCCATCCAGCTTCCAACATCAGTATGAAGCTAAACGCAGCCCAATTTTTGGGTATTTGGCCTCTAACAAATACCCAAACTTATTGGACATCAATAATCATGCAACAAAACCTTCAAACTTGTATAAGAATCATATGAAAATAAATGATGCAGATGGAGAACAGTGGGCACAACAAATTCTGGACAAGTGGCAAACTTAGAACCAATGGACCACACAGAAAGAGGACATAAGGAACCACACTGGCTACTCAAGAAATCATACCTTCGCCGTTACCCAACCGGAGCCTATGTAATACTTTGAAACACAAATAATACACTTAAATGTTCCTCCAAATAAAATTTGTAGCAACTCATATAATCCAGGACAAGGATAGGGAAAACAGCTGGATTAAAAACGAAGGCATTTCAATATTTTAATTCTTTGGATGGCAAGAGCTATTTTTCACCGTTTTTAGTGCCAATATCCGATGCAATATTATATGCAGAAAAATACGATAACATGTAGATAACTAAAATGTTGTTAGATACATATATAATGTCAGAGTTTAGAGACCCCAATCTTATTTGATCGGGGGTGAAGAGCTTGTGGTGCAACAATTTCAAGAAAAAAATAATGTGAAAATTGAATTTTAGGATTAGGTGGTGGAAGCGAAGTGATCAGGTTGATAGGGCTTATTTTTCTATATATATTGCTCTGTTTACTAGAGTTGATGCATTCTGAATAACTTGAAGCTACCAAAAGCAATCTCCTCTTTATACTAAAAAATTAATATAGAGACCTCTACTTTTGCTTGTGGTTTTTCTTCAACATTAGGTTTTTCACGCAAATCTGTGTTTTCGTCTTTATATTTCTTATTGTTTATCGTTTAGCTATTTCATATAACAGATAATAAACCATGCCAACTTGTGTAGCCATAAAGCTATTATTATTGTGTAAAAACAATAAGAAAATAGAGGCATGATCTGTAATTAACAAGTGCAATCTCTTCTAGCAGATGAAATATCTAAAAATTGCATTTGGCTACACAGTTTTAGTAGTTTAACTAAAACTTTATACCGCTTAGTACCAGGCTTCAGGTGGTTTCTCTTTGCCTGTGACTAAAAATGCTTAATCCCCTTCAAGATGCCTAAAAGTTCAAGATTCCTAGGAGACAGCTTAAACTTCAGGCTCTTTCCAAATATAAAATGGAATATTTATATTCAATTTATACACAAAGCATTTACACTGTGTGATGGATCCCAAAGTTTGAATTCACCTCTGTTCCCTGTACATGTCTGCTTGAGCCCCACTCATTACAGCATTCCAATATGAGCCGAAGCACAGTCGCCAATCCCAACACTATAAGCACGCCTGCAAGGATTCTAGTTGTAGACATTTTTTTTGAAAACAGGTACACAGTTTGAAACATGCACAGGTTTCCAAATTCCTAAGATAATAATCTGATGAGCATTATTTCATTACAGAAATATCAAGGACATGAACAAATACTTACATGCGCTCACTGCCTTATTTGTTTGGCAATTCAAGCAATCCAAATTCAGACCAATTTGTGTTATGTACAATTTGCTGCTCTAGATTTCGTAAAACAATAATTATTTGCATGCGACATTATTACACTTTCGTGACCACGTTCGCTAATTTCTGAAATGTGAATATCTGATTTTCAATTTGTGTATGAAGAAATTTAGAGAAAAATGCAGCAGAAACACAAAGAATAAAGAAGGATATGGACTGTTTATTTGTGGGGCCATTTCTAATTTTGGTTATTTTTAACCTTGAAAATTTGATGCTCGAAGTGATGAAGGTATTTTCTTGAAATATTCTATGACTAGTAAAGCATATAGAGTCTTTACCAAAAGGATACTTATTGTGGAGGAATTCATACATGCGACCTTCGATGACCATAACATACATCCTCTAAGAACAGACAATTTGGATGATTAGATTGGTGGATTTCATAAGATTGGAAGATAAAGACAAAGAACAAGTTGAAAAGTCTCCGGAAGAACAATAGTCGCAAGCTCAAGAATTTTCCAAATGTATGAAAATTTGCCAAAGATCATCCAAAGGAGCAAATCTAGGTAATGTGGGAGAAGGTATACAAACTAGAGCATCTCATGCACGACCTTCATTTTACAGCCTTTTTATCACAAATAGAACCCAAAACAGTATAAGGAGCTCTAGAAAATGAGTTATGGATTAATGCCATTCATGAGGAACTTAATCAATTCATTAGGAATGATGTTCGAGAGATGGACTTAAGACCTAGTGATCATCCAATTATAGGAACTAAATGGTATTTAAGAATGAACTGAATGCATCAGGGGTAATTGTTAGAAACAAAGTTATGCTAGTTGCATGGAGCTATAATCAAGTAAAGAAATTGATTTTGAGAAGACCTTTGCACTGGGAGTTAAATTAGAGGCCATTAGATTACTTTTAGTTTTCGCTTGCTATAGAGACTTTAAGCTTTTCACAAATGAACGTTAAGAGCATATTCTTGAATGGTTTAATTAGCGAGAAAGTTTATCAATCTCCAGGTTTTGAATATTTCGAATTTTCCAATGGAGTAAATAACCTAAAGAAACCTTTAGGTGGGTTAAAAGCAAGCCCCAAGAGCTTGGTACGAGTGACTTAATAGAATTTTACTAAATAACAAATTATATTAATGGAAAAGTAGTAGCCACACTTTTTGTTAAGAAAAGTAAGGATCGTATTCTTATTGCATAAATATATGTTGATGACATAATATTTGGTACTTCAAACAATAATCTTTGCCAAGAATTTTTCGAGTTTATAAGCAAGGAGTTTGACATGAGCATGTTGGGAGAGCTACACTACTTTCTTGGAGTTAGGGTTATAAATGAACTGAGTGTTTGATAAACAACTCAATACTAAGTTTGATAAAATCTCCTCTATGTTCGGTTTGTCAAGATTAATAAATAAGCTTAAAAATATTTTTAATAGTTCAATTGGTAAATGAATGAGTCAAAATATAATGGCATTCAGCTCATTAATGCTCATGAACTGTTTATATGATACTCATAAATATGTTCTGTTAGAAGGTAAGTAATGAGTTATTGAGTTGTTAATCAAGTTAAAAGGTAAGTAAAGACTTGTGAACTTAGAATAACTATGAGAAATTAAAAAAATGAATTAAAAAGGGTTTTTTGTAGTGTTTATGTCACTGCCTACACTCGAACTATATGATATGGTAATCTGACAAATTCAGGGATTGTTACTAAGATATGTAAAAAACATGCCAAATTTGAGATGATTGTACGATTTGAGAGGTATAGGATTGCTAAGGATCCAATGTATATGTGATGATGAAAAGAGGCATTTGAGGCATATTCCAAGAAACTAAGGCCCAAAAGATAAAATAAGTAAAGAATAAAAAAGTTTACAGCATATGATTATTTGAATGTTTATGTAATATGATTATCATTTGTTTATAATTATTAATTACCATATTTATATGTTATTGTTATTGAAAAGATCAATATATATTTGTATGCAAATATTTTTATTTAACAAGTTAGTGCTTACTAGGGGTGTGCAAACTATGGTTTAAATTGAAAAATCGAACCGAACCGTTTAAATTTAGCAGTTTGGTTTGGTTTGGTTTAGAATCTAATAGTTTGGTGATGGTTTGATATTTTGAGTATTTTGGTTAATTGGTTTGGGTTCGGTTTCACATGTTTGGAAACCAAACCGACCGAATTAACCGATTATTAAATATCCCACATATAAATATGATTTTAGGGTTGGGTCGGTTCAGTTGTATTATAGTAATTTTTACAGTATTAACTTTGAATTATTGAAGTGATAGTGTATATGTATATTTATGAGTTTTCATAGTGTATTTTAATAATAATTATTTAGTGTATTTTTTTTCAAATGTGATAATTAAGATGAATTCTTATAAGGGAGACTGTCTGAAAACTTGAAAAAATATTTATTATTTTTGATAAACAAATGAAATTTTTGTTATGTAATTTTGATTATATTATGATATTGATGTAATGATGTGTTGCAATTGCTTCTGAATTGTTCCACTTTTTTGTTAATTTATTTTGGTGATGTCATTAAGTTATTAAATTAAATTACTTATTGTGCTAAATTACTCTTATATTAAAGCTATTATCTAGATATTAATATAGCAATATTTAATATCATTATAAGAAGATTAAGAAAATTTTTGAGATAAAAAAATATGATTTTAACCGAACCAAACCAAACCAAATCGATATTTATTTGGTTGGTTTGGTTTGGTTTATAATCTAATTTGGTTGGTTTGGTTTCAATAAATTTAAAACCGAACTCAATCTTTTTTTTTGGTTTGGTCACCAAACCAACCAATTAAACCGAATGCACAGGCCTAGTGCTTACTGCCTATTCAGTCCTGAGATCGATGAGCTGATGTTTTTATTGGCAAGTAATGGTGGAAGAAAGAACATACAAGGGGAGGATGAACACTAAGATTAGGGATTTTATATGTTTCAGTTTAATTTATAACTTTTATATAAATCATGATGAAAGAATCAGACTGCTAAATATGATCAATATATAAATAAACTTGTGTTTTGATATGTTTCCCATAATTTAGTTTGATATTTTATTTATGTTGCTTTTACTGCAAATTTTAAATCAACTTACAATTTTGTTAAAATTATTTGATTTGACCATTCCTGTGAAATAATTTTTTTTTTCGTGGTAGCTCGAAAGGGGGACGCTATAGAGTGGTATCAGAGCGAGGTTTTGTCTTTCTTAAGGAAAGGTGGATCTTGGGAAAGAGCAAAATGGAATCACACACTCACAGTACTTGTTACGTAGGCAGCAAATATATGTTGTGTTGTGCTAACCGACTATGATTGCAAGGGAATTGTTGCTGCTCAATCTTCTAATAGCACTAGACATTTCGCAAAGCAAGAAGCAGTGCAAAGTTAAGGAGTATTGTTGAACAAAGAACAATTAGATCATGTAGCGACTGCTACAGTTGAGAGATTGGAGGTTACTCCTAGGCAACCCAGCCAATTCAGGCTCAAGGTAAGGAGGCTTGTATAGAAAGAGTAGTAGAGCTATTCCTGTGAATGAGACCTAAACATTTTGAAGACACCATTAATCCAATGGCAGCAAAAAAATGAATTGGTAAAATGAAAAGTCTTTGAAGGAATTAGATGCCTAGAAGATTATAAGATATCTTTGGCTGCTACTATTATAGATGGTATGACAGATGATTGGTGGATCGAATACCATAGATTTTTTTTAAGTGTTAGACCTATAGAAAGTATCACTTAGGAAAAAATTTTGATAGCTTTTTGTGAAAAATATGTACCAATGTCTGCTTGTCATAAATTCAGAAGAGAATTAAGCCATTTAGTACAACAAGATATGAGAGTGATAAAATATAAAGCTAAATTCACTGCTCTAATAAAATTTTCTCCTACACCTGTACCTAATGAAAAGAAGTGTCATTTATTCTGTACAAGATTTCGACGTTCAATTCGAGTAGCTGTTGTACCATTTCAACATGTGGTTATTCTAAATTAGTGGAATCAACAACAGTAGTAGAGCAGGTTCAGTTGAAGGAGCAAGCCAAGAAAGAAGCATTGGGAAAGCAAAAAACTATGGCATCTAAAGTTTATTAAGGACCAGCACCAAAGAGGTTTAGTTTTGGTGGGACTGATGCATCTACAGGCACTAGTGGCAATTTTGGAAAACCTAGATGTCGGACTTACAGAAAACTTTCTGGAGTGTGCCGAGCTGGGAATAGGATCTGTTACAATTGTGGTGAAGTAGGTCATCTCTCTAAACTATCTTTTGTCTCGGCCGTTACACAAATTTTTTTTGATCCTCAAATAATTTCACATCTTAATACAAATGTATCCTCACTTGCACTTTTACCACTCATGGGAGATCGTCACCCCCCATAAGTGGTAGAAGTGGAGCTATAGGTACATCAGGATGGGGGCGTGACACTACTACTAAAACTTATGAATGAGGTGCTCGCCTCGTGTTTATGCATTAACATGCCAAGAGGTTCGAGAATCACCAGATGTTATAATAGGTACGCTTATTTTGAATAATTCGTCTGTAGTTGTGCTGTTTGATTCTGACGCATCATATTCTTTCATTTCTAAAACTATTATACAAAATCTGCAATTAAAAATACTTACACTAAATGATGTGCTCCATATTTCACTACCTACGGGTGTAACTATAGGAGTGAAATTATATGTGAAAGAAAAATTAAGATTAAAGATCAAAAGTTCCAACCAAATTAATTGTCGTACCTAAAACTGAGTTTGATGTCATATTGAGAATAAATTGGTTATCTGAACATCAAGTAATTCTTGATTATCGAGAGAAGAATATAGGAGTATATTCCGGAATCCTGAGATATAGTATATTATGATTATGAGAGAGATTTTATTAATCTCAACTATTCAAACACACTAATTAATAAGGGATATGTAACATATTTAGCTATGACACTGAATGCTAAATTTGAGTCAGTTAAGATACAAGTTATATCAGTGGTAGAGAAGTACCTAGATGTATTTTCTAAAAAGTTATTAGAATTAGTCTTGGATAGAGAGGTAGAGTTTTCAATAAAACTCATATCAGAAACAGAACCTATTCCTAAAGCCTCTTATCAAATGACAACTACTGAGTTCATTAATTGAAGATTCCATTGCAGAAACTATTAAATAAAAATTATATTCGTCTAAGTATTTTGCCATAAGGTGCATCAGTATTGTTTGTAAAGAAACAAGATAGTCTACAAATGTGTATAGATTATTGTGAATTGAATCAAGTGACAATTAAAAATAAGTATTCTTTACTCAGAATTGATGATCTATTTGATCAATTATAAGGAGCTCCTATATTCTCCAAGATTAATCTAAGATCTGGATACCACCAATTGAAGATAGAAGAAATAGACATTCTTAAAACAACATTTAGAACTAGGTAGGAGTATTATGAATACTTAGTAATGTTATCTGGGCTAACGAATGCTCTTGCAGTATTTTTGGACTTAATGAACAGAGTATTACAATCCTATCTTGATCAGTTTGTTATAGTCTTTATAGATGACATATCCTATGTTGGCTTGAATTGATTAAAGACTATAACCTGAAAATTATGTATCAATCAGGTAAGGCTAATATAGTAGACGAAGACTAATGTAGTAGTCAGTGCCTTTAAGTAAAAAAACTAATTTAAGTATGATAGCTTTGCAAAGAGATGAACAATTAATGGTACTTAAGATGGAACAATTATCTCTGAATAGAATTAAAGATGAAAAACACATGTTCTTATGTCAATTAATAGTTAGACCTGAATGGCTATAACTTATAACAGAAGGACAAAATAAAAACCCGTTTATTCAAAAGGCTATCAAGAAAGTTGAAGAAGGAAAACAGAATAATTTTAATATTGATAGTAAAAGATTATTAAAATACAGAAACAAACTATATACCAGACATTAATGATCTCAGACATGTATTATTACAAGAAGCTCATGGGGTAAAATACACTATTCATCCAGGTATAAATAAAATATTTTATGATTTGAAATAAATAGTATGGTAATCTGGTATAAAAAAAGATATAGCTGAAGTTATTAGTAAATATATGTTATGTCAATAAGTTAACATCAGCGATCCCCATACCTACTTCAACCATTGTCTATTCCTATATGAAAATAGGAAGAAGAAGATGTATGCATGATTTTTGATTAAATTGTATAGTTGATAGTTGAGATTCTATTTAGCATATCAGATGATTTATATTTATTATGTTAAGTTGAAAATCAAATGAATAATAAGGGCTTGTTTGGTTGGAGGATAAATTTTAGTAAGGAAAGAGAAAATATTTTATTTTATAGAGTTGATTGATAAGAAATTTATTTTAATATTGGGAGGTGTGTAGGATGCGAAATAAAATTAATTTTAAGGTTGGAATTTGTGTTGGATGTGAAATAAAGTTAATTTTTAAGGTTGGAATTTGTGTTGGATGTGAAATAAAGTTAATTTTTAAGGTTGGAATTTGTGTTGGATGTGAAATAAGATTATTAAAATTTATAATAAGCTTAAAATATTATTATTTTATTGCTTGGCCCATTTTTGGGGCTTTGCCAAACAAGCCCTAAAGATCAAAATGATGTGTAATTAATGAATTATTGAGATATTTACCAAGTTAAAAGACAAATAAAGATTTGTGGATTTAGAACAACTAAGTGAAATTAATATGATGTTTTTAAGTTTGACAATAAATTAAAAAGAATTTTTTGTTACGTTTATGTAGTTGAGATATATTCTAAGAAAGTAAGGCCCAAAAGATAAAATAAATAAAGAATAAGAAGAACTACAACGTATGATTGTTTAAATGTTTATTTAGCATGGTTACTTGTTGTTTATAACTATTAATCACTATGTTTATATGTTATTATTGTTATTAAAAAGATCAACGTATGTTTGCATGCAAATATTTTTATTTAGTAAATTAGTACTTATTGCCTACTCAGTCTTAGGGTCGATGGATAGATGTCTTTATTGGCAGATACTAGTAGAGGAAATAACTCACAAAGGGAGGACGAGCACTAAGATCAGGGATTTCATATGTTTTAGTTTAACTTATAACTTTTATATAAATCATGATGAAAAAATGAGACTGCACGGTCAGTATATAAATAAACTTATATTTTGACATATTTTCTGTAATTCGGCTTGGTATTTTATTTATATTGCTTCTGCTGTAAATTTTAAATCAAGTTACAATTTTATTAAAGTTATTTGACTTGATTTTTTTTGACCTTCCCTATAAAATAAGTTTTATTTTCGTGGTAGCCTAAAAGGGAACACCATATGTAACCTAGAAATAAATCAAGCTTTTAACTTAGTTTGTAACTTAGAGAAGGGTGTGCCCTCCAGATGTGGACAACCATAGCCCAAATCGACATCATCGATACAATCTTTGCCCACAGACCTACACATCTTGTGTATATATATATATATATATATATATGAGTAGTATTGTTTATCATTTTTATTTATTTGGTAAACTTTATGGTTATGCATCTACATATCATATATTTGTATGTTGATGGAGTACATTTATTATGGATGTAATGTGTTATATAGATTGTATATACAAAAGTGTCAAATAGGTAAAATCAACTACCGAGAGGACAAACAGCTAGAAAATCCGCCTTCAACTGTACACAATAGATTGGAGGTAGAGATTTTTCAACCAAACAACCAGTCTTTAGCCAAATAGTTCTGGCCAGCATTAGCAGGACTATCCGCCTCTCGGGTCAGATAAAAGAAAACTGGATTATCCGCCACCCAACTCGAACTGTTCCCCTCCCAAGTCAGACTGTCTCACCTTGATAGTTTTTTGCAATGTACAAAAATTCAAATTTGCATTCTCCTCACTTCTTTAATGGTTGGAGGAGGTTCCAACTGAGATGTGCTAGTGAAGACTGAAGAACTTGGTGTGTTCTAGGCACTTTTTAGAGGAAGGCAGGTGGTTGATGCTTCGAGGAGGAAGATGTGTTGTTTTCTTTACATTCTAGATGCGGTTAAAGGTATCTTACATTTAGATCCCTTCTTTTAGGATTATGCCTTAGTTGTTGATGAAATTTGCCTAACACCCTCGTTTTCTTCTCATTAAAGTCCATTAACCTTGTAGTTATCAATGTTCTAGTGTAATTCTTGATTTGTAAACATGGAATTTGTTGTTTACTTGAATGATAAGTATTCTTGTTCAAAAGTAGTGAGATTATGTTGGATGTTTCTAACTTGACATAGTTTCTTCGTATATTTTCCATTTACTAGTGTCATCAGCTCTATCTTGTGTTTGAGCTTTGTTTCTGTTTTCCAAGTTTCACACATGAAAGTGAACAAATAAACTTGATTGGTTTTTTGTTTTAGAACATGCCTTTGATTTTAATTTTTTATTTTAGACCTGCTTTTGAAGCTTTTTTTAGTATATAAGTTTTCATTTTCTTGCATTTTATTCTTCTTTAAGCTTTTACATAAAGGACATTTGCAAAGTGCTCTTCAGATTTATACAAATTTTTCTCTTGACAAACTTGTACATACATTAAAGCTCCTTGTAATTTTTTTCTTGTGTACAAGTTATTTTTCTTTTTCTTTGATTAGTTAGCTAGTCACTCCACTTAACTTTTGTTTGAGAGAAGTTAAGAATTTTTTAAGAGAGGTTACGATTGAGCCTTGTAAAAATTCAAGTTGGGTTAGGAAAGCCCATGAAAAATCTAAGTAGGGTTACATTTAAGACTGGGATCAAATCTTGACATTAACCCCTTGTCCTGAAAGAAGGAACTTGTTCTAGACTGTTTAAAAAGCAATTTTAGTGGAGAAATTCCCATTCGAGGAGTAGAGATTAGAGTAGGTAGGGAGCTGAACCACTATACATCGACTGTACATTTTGATTCTCTTATTCCTTTAGTGCGCTTATCATATCAAATTTATCTTTACTAGAATAATTTTACCTAAGTCAATCTAAAGTATTTTCAAAAGGAGGGAATTACTGGAATAAAGTACGTATCCTGGTAGACTTCTAGGCTAATAAAGAGTGGTAAAAGGGGCATATGAATGAATCGTTTCACATCAAAAAGGGAATGAAGTTCCTGAACTGTATAAGTAGATAACGTGATCTCAAATAGTAAATGCGCCTTTTGGGGCAAAACTGTGAGGCTGATGATGGGAAACTCTGTAGTTAAGCGTGCTTGGGATGAAGTAGTACTGAGATGGGTGTGGTTTCTCAGAAAGTGCTTAAGTCACGTAGTTTCCAGAAGCCAAAGCAAACCTTTACGGTTGGATTACGAGATATTATAACAAAAGGCCAACATAGCCTCCATGACTTAGATATGTAGATTAAGGGTTGCTTGTATCTTGGTAACTTGTATGGTAATCAACTTACCCGGGAAGAGCTCTAAAGGTGACCACGGGTGTGCGACATCCATCACGACTTTAATGAGATAAATTTCTGAAGTTTAGCCCAAGATCTAGTACAGTCTTGGCTTGATAATGACTCAGAACAATTTCCGACCGCATGAAGTATGCTGGGTTGCCATGTGGTCAGTCCGGATCATGGCAACACTCAAGCAAACAAACATATGTAATGCCATAACAGTTCAAGAAGATCTATAGCTAAAAGTGCATACTCAAGTTATCTTACAATAATTTATCATGGCCATTAAACTGATACAGAGAACAAAACGCTTAAGTTTTTTTTATTTCTTTTTTCAGTTCAGTAATGATTCAAAAATATAAATCTGCCCAAGCCCTACCTTAAAAAATCAATTTCCTGTGACTGTGTACCATCAAAATAGAAATATTTCCGCTTTTCAGAAAAAAAAACTTTTTAAACAATAGAAAAATTTACAATATAAATCTGAAAATGAGCATAATAAGTAACAATAAAGCTTCAAACTCGACTAGTCATAAATAGCTACATGAAATTCTCTTCTCCATTCAGCTAAATATCAGAGAAGTCTAATGTAATACACTACAAGTTCTACAACAGTAGTCAACCTACTACAACGCTCCTTTTTTCCAAGTATGGGATAGGCTAAGTGAAAATAAACAATGTATTTTTTTTTATAGAAGCTCATCATAATAGAAGCATAATGATGAGGAGGGGGGGAGGGGAGAACAAAGAATGATACATAGATGCAGAGCAAGGGTCAAACCGTTAATGACAAGAAATAGGCTTTTATTCTACAAAAGGAGTGAGATCATCAAGCATCTATCTACTTTTTTTTTTATGGAAAGGCATTCTATCTACTATTAAAAGATCAGAGATTTATATGTTCCTTATGCAATGCCATGCAAGCTACCATAACTCCTAATATGAACCATAACTGAAGTAAAAATGTACGACTGAAACGATAAGGAGTCTACCAATAATAATATTCACAGGAAGAGCAGAAACACCAAGTGAAACGGAAATCAGCACATCCAGTAATAGTCCACCGATCAAGATAGCGAATGCAACCCAGAGAGGACGAAAACATCGCTGAAACAAAACAAAAAGATATTAAATTCCTGATAAAGATAACATAGTTGGGTGATAGTCGTAGGTTTAGACTGCAATATGCATGAGAAGGCAACATAGGAGAATATGATCATAGCAATAATCCATTGGCAGTTGTGCACAAAAATAAATATACCGTTTCATGTCCTTCTCGCCCAATATTAGAACTGCGAATAGATGAGCCAACTCGCCACACCCAATAATTTGTCTGCTTCAAAATAAAAATAGGAAACACTGAGAAGAAATATCCGTTACCAGATAGACAAAATCAGCCAAAGATAGGCCAGGAAACTGCAATGATTTTAGTAACGAATATTGACATTATTCTGACTACGACTTATCTCTGCTATTTGGATTCCTTCTAGAACCACACAAGTGCATATAAGCAAAAAACTGTTATAATGTACCCGAACATAAAGATGAACAGAATGCAATATCTACATGATATAAAATAATTCCTGTCTTGACCTATAAGCTTAACCTTTTAGATCAACAAATTACTAAATTTCTAGTATGTATAATGTAGGAATTGGAAAATTAATTCTCCACAACCTCACCCATATAAGATAGAAGAGGAGATAAATTGTTTCCAAGGAATAGAAAGCAAACCTAATCCTACAACAATATTAAAGAACTAAAAAATGAAAAAATTACAAATAGGTGCTCAAAAGGTAAAGGATTTCTAATACTCCCCTTGAACTACAGCCTAGATATCCATCAGATTTAGCATGTTACATATAAAGGAAAACTGAGGACTCAAGGCTTTAATGAAGATATTTACAAGTTGATCCTCAATTTCGATATGAGGTACATCGATCTTTTTCGATAACACAGCTTTCCTGATGAAGTGATGATTCACCTCGACATATTTAGTGCACTCATGAAATACAAAATTACCAACAATATAGATAATAGTCCTATCATCACAATTCAACACCATAGGCCACTCAATACGAAAACCCAACTCATTTAACAATATCCTAATATACATCATCTCACAAAAAATATGGGCCATCACCCTATATTCAAATTCAACATTGGTGAACATTGGACTTTACCACAACATTTTGCCTTTTACTGTTCCAAATCACCAAACTTCCCCTCACATAAATACAATACCATAAAGTGGATCTTCTATCATCAATCAATCTAGAATAATTAGCATCAAATAAGCTTCAATATCAAGGCAATCATTTTTCTAGTATAACAAACCCTTTCTGGTACTCTTCCTAATAGATCTGAGTATCCTGAAAACAGCTTTCAAATCATTTTGTTTAAGGTTTTGGATGTACTACCTAACTCCTAAAGCAAAAGCTATATAGGACATTTTCATAATCAAGAAGATCAACCTGCATCTTCAAGAGCCCCTCCATTATCAGTAATAAACTGAGCATTCATTAGTATATCATCAGATTTACAACTATGAAGTTTCCTCGAGAAGATTTGTTGCATATTTTCGTTAAGAGAGTGCAACACCACTTATACTGCATGCAATTTTAATTTTCAAGAAATATTTTGGACGACCTAAGTCCTTAGTAACAAAGCAGTTCTAGAGAGTCAGCTTTACCTGCAGCTCATTATTCTAAGAAGCAGAATCAGCAAGAGCCTTCTGGTGACATTCCTTAGCGTCCACCCACTCCCAAGCCACCTTTATAAATTATACGCTTCGCCTCGCAGGCCTCCGCCAGCTTGTCTGCCAGCCAGGAAGACTACTCTGCTTTTCCATCAGGCAGCCAAATCGATGCACCATTGTTGCATTGCCCCAAGCATTTCAAAGTACTCATTCAGCTGAACTTGCACCCAAGTTGCCTCGCAGGTAGACCACTCCAAGGTAGCTGCCATCTCTTTTCTCAGCTTCGCTATGACGAGCGCTACAGCTAGAGGCCCATCCTTCTAAGCAACTCTGAGCTTGTCGGTACGGCCCAGAGTCTCACATCAATACTGGATAAGCGGAGAATGATCTCTTGGCGGGTACCCTCCATCAAAAACCGTGAAGCCCTTCGCCACCCCTTTCCACACTTCTGCCAGTGCCTCGGCCAAGGACTTGCCCATCGAGGTCACGTTGGCCAGAATCTAGTGCCACTCGACATCTTCTCGTCTTCCTTCTCACCCATATCATTCTCCTCTCCATCCTTTCCGAGTTACCCAAGTCCTAAATGTAGATGAGAAAGGGACATCGCCCTGAGTCATCCTTCCTTCTCCAGTGACGCTGCTAGCGAGGCTTTTTTTGTGGGTGTTGGGTCCTCCACCACGGGGAGACTCTTTACAGAAAGCAACCTCTCCGGCGGCGAAAGATGGACCATACCCCCTTCATCAACAGTATAGGGTATGGTCCAGAGCTGGCTCTCCATGACAGGGACTTGCCACAGAGGCAATGATACCTTGTCCGCTGCCTTCTTGACCACGGAGACACAAACGTTCTTGTTGATAGGCTCCAGCCGCCGCACTGGTAGAGCTGCCTCATCCTTATCATCATCTAGATACAACACCTTGGTCCATTTCGAGCAAGTCCCTTGTGGTGTCCATTGGAGGGGAGTCTTCTAGATCGATAGCAGCCAGCGCCAACAAATTGGCCACCTTGGGCAGCATTTGTGCGACCACATCGATGATCACCTCTAGTAGCGCTAGCTTTGGGGGCAGCTCGGCAACTATTGTTGTCACCTGCGGGGTTAGTGGTGCCACAACCTCCCCCTCTAGTCGGGAAGGCTCTTCGATCTTGGCCATCTTCGCCGACGGCTCGGGAGGCAATGACCCCTTCTTCTGGAACTAGGCAAGGAACTTTGTCATCGCAAGATTCCTCGTTGGCGCCATGGTCTTCGAGAGAATCATAGAACAACACCTCACCTTAGCGATCACTCGAGGAAACAAGGGGACACAAACTAGACAAGTGAGCTGCTTCTACACAAGCGTCGCCTCATATACTCCCACTTGCTTGCCACATATCGTGTTGTCCTTTGGCCGATTGCCTGATGCACCTCAATTAATGCGGGACAACGAGCACTCTGATTCCAAAACTAATGCACGAAGTTCTTTTGATATCAATGATGTGGGATACAAAGATGAGGTGGTTAGAGTTTAAATGATAGAAAAAAATATGAGAAAAATAGTGAATAACTAGAAGTCTCAATATTCTCAGTTAAGAATTCCTCACCTTTCCCTTCTAGGATATTGGTCTCTTTTAAGATTCTCCCTAAACTAACTCATTCTAAAATTAATTGCACACAAGGCAAGTTCATTTATCAACTAAATTCATTCCTCCTAAAATATATACAAACTCTGATCTATTTATAGGCAAATATACAATAACTAAGCCTTTATCCCATTAGGTAGGGTTGACTATATGAATCTTTTATTTCTATTGCACTCTATTAAATAACAAGTTCTCATTTATCTCTAAATATATGAGATCCTTTTTGATAGTTTTTTGTCATGTCTTATTTAGTTTTCATATTCTTTGTTTAACACAAACAAAATCCAATGACTTAACTCTCCTTACCGAAGCTTATATCAGTCTACGCTTTATGTCTAAGTCATCTTAGGTTACCCCAACCTTCTCATGGATACTCATTTCTTATCTTATTTTTTCATATATATTCATTCATCTACCTTAGCATCCTTATTTTTATAACACTTATTTTACTTGTGCATTTTCGCTTTGTGTGCTAATATTTTGCACTATATAATATTGTTGATTTTACAATTATTTTGTAGAATTTACGTTTATATTTAAGTAAAAAATTTTATCACCCAACATACTAAAAGCATAATAAAAAAAGAATGGATAAAAAAATATACCAAATGGGATAATCCCAACTAAAATATACCAAAATAAAAAATAAAGAAAAGACTGAATAATTTCAAATAGAATAATTCCAACTAATTTAAATTAATTAAATTTATTTATTTAAATGATATTATCTAATATGAATAAATCAACTTAAATAAACCCAACTAATTTATATATGAAAAAACATATATTCACATATTTATAAATAATCTGCATCATTCATAAAAAAAATATGCTATGAGATTTGATCTAAACAGTTTATTATTCGGATGTCCCTAGCAGCAACACTTCCTAAAAAAACCTGAAACCCAAAATACATACTCTCACTTCCCAAAGGCCCACATAAACAAAATATGCATCATATCCACATCCTCACCAAAATGGCATAGGGACCAACAATCTTTTAGAGCTAGGCATCAGTGCAATTTGGGGATTAGATGATTGATTAAAGAAAAGTAATATTTGTCTAAATTTGTTCAAGTATTAATTTATTGATTAAATTTGAGATAAGAGAAGAGATTTATTTGTATTTTATATCAAAGCTGAATGGGAGAGAAAACTACATTCTTCTTTTCATTATTTGTGAATAAGAAGAAATAAATATCTACAAAAAAGTTTGAAAGTAGAAGAGTGGAGAGGAAACAAAAAAATCACTACAGAAATAAGATAGGTGATCTTTTCCATTATTTGTGAAGTTGTGATAGTTTTTAAGTGTAATCTTTATATGTTGCTAAGATAAGTGGAGAAATGAATTGATGGGACTTAAAAAGTAATGTCTTTACAGTTAATTAGTAAAATTATGTGAAGTATATTTTTATTTTATGTATGATGCTTGTAAACCTTATGTTTAATTTTTAATATGAAGAATGAGCATGTTGTGCGTGAATAATACGATGATTAATACGTATATTTCATTTGATGTTGGTAATGCCATAATAACCGAGAAGTCGCTATTTATGATATGGAATGTAAATGTTATAATTAAGTAATGGGTTGTTGCATAGAGCTCATTGATCTAGTAATGAAAGTAAAGATATTTGCGTATATGATGTGGAAGACAACAATGATTATTTAAAAGAAAGTTTCTTACAAGCAATCACACATGCCTAGCTCAAGCTTAAATTAAATAATATTGGCGCGACGGCATCCAATGCCCTTTTGGGCTGATGAGGGTGACGACTTCCATAAAAATGGCTAATGAGAGCCATTGTGAAAAGATCCTTGTGATAATTGACATGACGGCGTCCCGTGATGTAATTCGAAAGGGTTACTCACAGGGAAGTGACGATCTCCAAAATGACTAAGGCATTTAAGGTGATTGGTTGAGAAACCTAGGACCCATAAATAAAATAAATGAAATTATTAAATTCTAGTAAAGGCAATAATGATATTGATTCTAGTGTATAATATGAAAAACATATGTTGGAATTGTTATAAAGAAGATATTGATTTCATTTCTTGTCTAATTCTAAATATATAAGATTTATCCAATCTGTATGCAATGTTAAGTTTGCTTATTATTATTTGAAATATTATTTTATCTACTGAGTCTGTATTAACAGACTCCTATCATTTTTGGGTGGCAGATATGACATTAAAAGGATCACAAGGCATGGGAAGCTACAGAGTCCAGGTAATTTTAGGCGTCCGGGTAACCGGGACTTCACAACTTAAATATATGAAGTCATTCTCACAAGATGTGCAAGTAAATATAATCATGATATGTGCAATCATACATAATTGCACGATTTCATTTGCCTGTTGCGTACCTACATGTCGACATTGATTAAGAGCATTATGGGACTAACCAAAAATTTGATGGAAGCATATCGAAAGGGATGTAGGTGTTGGAGACTCAATAAAAGGGAGAAATGTTAAGAACTTAAACAAGGAATAAAATGTGGCTGACAAGATAATTACCTTACATTTATAAATGTCTGTATAGAATTCTACTAACAATTCTACATTATGCATCCATATTTTGTTTTTTCAGGTATAGACAGAGGAAAATCATTATAACAGTAGATATAGTCAAGGTTTCTGTTTTTTCTACATTGTCGGTAATTCCTCATTTGGTTTGGTTTCAGAATTCTATACTGCTCTACAAATTCAGCAAATGTTATTGGAAGTTGCTTGATAATTTTTAAATTTTTAAGTTTGCATTTGAATTTTTACTTTAGAAGATGCTAAATATATTAAATTTAGCTAAAACTTTGAATGCAGAATTTCAAAATTACATGTGTTCTTTCCAATGCTTCAAAAATTTTTTAAATATACACCAAAAAGTTAAATGATTTTGCACATGATAGAACGTATAAGAATATATAGTTTTTCCTAAATATAACTTATAAACTTAAGCTTTTATTTTGAAAGCTAACTATACGCTTTTAGGTGAATGAGTTCTGGGGTTTTTAAAAAGGGCATATACGTTTTGTTATCCATAAAATATAAAGTTAAACATATAGATTACCATACAAAAGTAACTTTGTATGTTTGCGTCCTAAAATACAGACTACCAACAAATGCACTTGTTTTCATGTTGTCATGCAGGAACAGTGCGAGATTTTTATTTGTGAATACTTACAATTTGCTGGGCGTCAGGAGAAGGAACATTTACAGCAACTTGCCTGTACATTAAAGGCTTAGATTATGAAAGGGATTGGAGGACAAGAGAATGCCTAGAAAACTTACTGGCATATCTCGCATTTATTTGAACCTCTAGTCTGAAACCAAATTTCAATGCAGGATCTGTGTGCTTTGGCAAGTTCACCGCGGCACCCACATCCAAGATCTATCAGAGGCTCCTCTGTTTGCTGTTGACAAACTCTGTTGAAAAACAAAAAGAAAAAGAATGCAATTCACACAAAAAAGAAGACTAAATAGAGGATAACATGAATTGAAAGAAGCTAACAACCATGGAGCATAAATTGAAAGATGAAATTGAATGCAACTGCTTTCTAACAATATACATCCATAATGAAGTTAAGAAATATACTAATGATCCATAAACAAAATTGACGCAAAGAGAATAAAACTCCTTGGATTTATTCCCACTCATAAAGCATCCACAAACATATCTCATAAATGAAAAACGAATGCCCTGATTGCAAGAACAGAAAGCTAACTGTAGAAGAAACTCCACTGTAAAGCTTTAACAAGGATAGAAGAACCCTAAATTTCGTAATCGTGCTTTTGTTCTAAAAATTAGATACGTAAAGAACTTTTACCTGCACTGCTCACGCTCACTCTCGCTTCTGGGAAGAAAGCCCTTCCTAGCGGCGGTCATCACGCCGACGACCTTTTTCTCCCCGTCGAATGCCACCGTTCTAGACCCGTCGCCTTTAACATTCGCAGCCCCATCCAGCTGCGAGACCACTACGGTCAACGCAGGTAGAAGCTCGTCCACCCCACCGCGTTCGGAACCCGGATTGTGATCTGGGTTCCGATCGAAGTCAGGCTGCGAGCCCTCCACGCCTCCCCTGCTGCTCGGATGCTCCTGTTCCATATGCGGCATTCTATATTCACAAAGAAGTCTCCATAAAGACCCTTTTTTAGAGGTTTGCCCCGTTCAACTGGATCGTCTTCTTCGCCAAAACCTAACGATTGGTTCATTTAGGGAACTGAGAAAGGATCAAAGAGATTTTAATCAGAACATTTCAAGCTTACCAGATCTCAACTATGCCTGAATTCGAGGATTCATGCAGAAGATGAAACAACGGCGGAGCTAGCTCAACCCAGCGAGATAAGATCGAAGCGGAAACAGGAATCCAAAACAGTAACGAGACGAGGAATCGTGAAATCAAGACAATATGGGTAAATTACAATCAGGTCTCTGAGTTTAAAACTTAATAATAAATAAGTCTTAATTTTTAAAATTATAACATCGAGATTCCTGAATTTTACTATAAGTAACTAAAAAGATATAGTGAAAAACAAGTGGAGAGAATTTTATTTCATTTTTTGTTATAAATAAAAAATTACAACAGGTAAATAATTTTCAAAATGAATCTTTTCTTTTAAAAAAATTCATAAGATAGCCAATTAGCCATGCTTTATCTTTTTTTAAGACATTAAAAAACAAAACTATATATGAGACTTACCCCACTTTCAAAAATCACAACATTGATCAGATTATTATCACAATTTATATGAGAATTTATATGAGAAAGATTAATATTGAATTATTTTTATCAATTATGAGGATTTATATGAAATGATTATACAATTTTAAGGATTTATATAAAATAATTCAAAAAAAACTCATGAAAGAGGGTTAATCTCACGTATCTTATGTAATTTTTCTATTAGCTTGCAATTGTTTAATCAGATTAATTTTAATGGACAAAAAGTTACTTTTATATAATAATTTAATTTTAAAATTATATGTTGTAGAATTATAGCCTGTTAATTTTGAGATATATATATATATATATATATATAAGATGTAAACTAAATTTTATAGTTATTTGAAAATAAGTATATTATGATATAATGATGTACAAAATATCTATTTTTATAATAAAGATGTAAAATATTTTTTTTTTGATAATATATGTAAAATATAATTAAAAAAATGGTGATGATGTGTTTGATGAAGTGGCATTTCATTCACAAGTTCTTTTTTATTCACAAGTTATGCTGCGGCGACCCGGACGTAGACGCCGGTGCGCACGGCGGTGCACGCGACCGCCTGCGCGCGGACGCCGGAGGCAACGCGCTGCCAGGCGCGGGAGTCCGCGCACATGCGAGGACCAGCTAAGGTACAATTGTAATTTCACATTAATTATGATTCTTTAATTAAAATTTTTATTTAACGGAATGTTTACGAAAGATGTTCAATTGGACCTTATTAAAAGCTTTTTATAAATATTAATGACCACAATGATCTAAATCATGAACCTGTGTGGCAAGTTGAGTAAACTTCAGAAGCTTAAGTGGAATTACCCCTTAAAATTATCATACTTGTTATATTCAGTAATTTTCTAAATTATTCTTTTGTTTTATTACGTTAAATTAATACGGTTATAAATCACAAGATAAATTTTGAAAAAAATTATTAAATATGCGATTTGATTTATAGTCTATACTTAGATTTTACAATAATTTTATTTTTCGATATTCGAAACCAATAATCTCAATTATGTTTGAATTTGAGGATCCATACGAAAGATGAAACAAGGGGAGCTAGCTCAACCCAAAGGGATAAACCACAACTCGCAAACAAGAAAGAAAAGTTTGGCTCAACCCATTACAGGATAAGTATAAAGGCCCAAGGCCCATTCCATGAAAAGGCCCACTAAATACTGCATGCTAAATCCATGGTGGGCCTTCATGGATATGAGAAAAAATGCCTAATCTGCATAATGCCCATTCAGAAATGGGCTTTCCAGCCCAATACTGTAGGCCCATCCTTTCAGGCCCAGCCAACATGAGTACCTAAATACCTCGAGAGAATGAGTAGGCCCAAGCAATACAAGCTCCAGGGGCCAAGTTCCTTATCCATAGCTTAAACCTTATGCCCAGAAATCCAATTATAGGCCTAATCTGCAGGCCCAATCCATAACTCTCCTTGCCGAGGAAATGAGAATGCCGAGATGGCCCAATAGAACGGATCTTCAAGATGAGGAAACAAAGGGGGCAGCCCATTATCAGGCCCATTATCAGGCCCATCTGGAAGCTTAAGGCCTAACTACAAGGTCCAAATCTTAAGCCCACAAAATATGAGCCCACAAAATAAATTGGTGAAGTAAACCATTTGACACAGAAATGAGGGAGGGAATAATAAAACAATGCAAAGGTTAGAGCACAACAGGCCGTGCAATGTAAGGAGTTTGAAGGGGAATGAATTTAAATCAAAGCATAGGAGAAGTAATCCTTTCACGGAGTTAAAAATACAGTAATATGTAGTTTTATTATTTCTAATATTCTATTAAAATACTTCAATATATTTTAAAATATTTATATAATTACTGTTATTAATTAACATACATCGATGAATTTCAAGTTAGTCTTCACAAGCATATAAAAGATGAAATACATCAATATAATATTAAATAGTCATAAAATTATTAGTATTCTATTAAACCGTCTTATCATATAATGAATCAGTATTCAAATAATATTATTTTGTTCAAGTATATTAAAAAATTTATAAATAGTTGTATAATTATGAGTGTTTACCTAAAATAGCATAATATATATATTGAATCGCTCTTTATGTGTAAGTACTCAGCTTAAATTAATTGATATAATAACGAATAATTATTTAATTACAAAAATTTTGTTAAACGACATTGATATGCAAGAAATCAGTCTCTACACTGACGTATTCAGTTAAAATACTTTGATTAATCATCAAATAATATTTATATTTGTCAAATTTTGATTAAAATGGCTCTATATAAGCCGATTAAGCTTCTAAATGTGTGTGAATAATTAAAAAATAATTATAAAGCATCGAATAGTTAAAAAAAATTATTAGTATTCCATTAAAGTAACTTAATATATATAACACGTTTGTCTTTAAATTATAGTATTTAGCTTAGACTCATCGATATAGCAATAAATAGTTATATTATTACGAATATTAGTTAAAATATATCGATATATAACAAATCAGTCTCTAAATACTTATATTTAATTAAAATACATCGACATACATATAATAGTTATATAATTATTATTATTCACTTAAAATACCATAATACGGTGATATGACTCTAATAGTCTCTACATATAATTGGTCAAAAAATATTGATATAGTATCGAATAAATGAAAAATTATTAGTATCCTATAAAAATGCCTTAATATATAACTAAATTGTACCTAAATGAGAATAGTCTATTGAAATATATTGAAGTATGATCAAATAAATATTTAATTGCAAATATTTTAAAAAATTAACTCGATATATAATGAACAAGTCTTTAAGTATATGAATTTAACTTAAAATTCATCTATATAGAATTGAATAGTAGTGTAACAATCAGTGTTCAAATGAAGTACTATGATATATAGTAAAACATTCATTAAAAAAAATATTTTGCTTAAATACATTAATATATTATTAAATAGTTACTCAATTATTAATATTCAGTTAAAACACCCCAAAATGTATCGAATTTGTTTCTAAATGGGTAGATTAAGTTGAAATTCATTGATATAAGAATCAACCGTTTTAAAATTGACACTATTATATTAAAATATAATGGAATGTAATGAAGCAGTATCTAAATACATATATTCTATTTAAATATATATATAAATATCATTGAACAACTATATAATTATTGGTATTTAATTAAAGCAACATGATATATAACAAACCGGTCTTGATATGCAAGTATTCAAATTAAATTCATCGATATAATAACGAATAGTTGTATAATTATAAGTATTTCATTAAAATAAAATGATATGTGATAAATCAATCTCTTAATGCACGTATCCAATTCAAATACTTTGATACGTTATCAAATTATTATATATTTATTTTTATTCAATTAAAATACTTTAATAGATATTGATTCAATCTCTAAATACATGTGAAGAGTTGAAACACATTAATTTGATATTAAATAATTATAAAATTATCAAGTATTCTGTTAAAATATGTATTCATCTTAAATTTATCGATATTGTAATGAATAGCTATATTATTGTCAGTATTCTATTAAAACATAATAATGTGTAAGGAATCAATCTCTAGAAGCTTGTATTCAATTAAAATTATTAACATTCTATTAAAATATCATAATATGTAATAAATCAGTATTTAAATGAGAGAATTCTGTTCAAATATGTTAATTTATCAGTAAATAGTTGTACAATTATTAGTATTCAATTAAAATAACTTGAAATATAATGAACTAATCCTTAAATGTATATATTCAACTTAAATTCATTGATACATCAAAGTTTGTAATTAACTTAAATTCTTCTACATATCATGTAATTATTATATTATTGTTGATATTCAATTAAAAAAATAAAATATATGTCAAATTAGTCTTTAAATATATGTGAATAGCTCAAATATGATGATATAGCATCAAATAATTGTAAAATTCTCAGTGTTTCGTTCAAATAATTAGATCTGTAACTGACTGGTCTCTAAACTCGTATATTCAACTTAATCTCAATTATATATCAATAAATAGATTTATTATTAATGCTATTTAGTTAAAATATATTAGCATGTATTGAATCACTCTCTAAAAGCGTGTATTAAATTTAAATATAATGACATATCATCAAATAATGGTGTAATTGCAATTATTCAACTAAACTCCCTGGTTTGTATCGATTCAATCTTTAGATATATGTTTTTAGCTGAAATTCATCGATATAATATCAAATAGATGAAAAAATATCAGTATTCTTTAAATATTGCCAAACTATATTATTAATTAACTACTCTAAATGTGTATATTTATCTTAAATTCATTGATATAGTAATAAGTGATTGTATTATTTCTAAAGTTCTGTTAAAATACTTTAATATATAGTAAAATATTTACATAATTACCGTTATTCAGTTAACATACATTGATATATTTTGAGTTAGTCTTTACAAGCATTTGAAAGATGAAATACATCTACATAACATCGAATATTCATAAAATTAATAGTATTCTATTAAACTGCCTTATCATGTAATGAATCGGTATTTCAATAATATTATTTTGTTCAAATATGTTAAAATATTCACAAATAGTTGTATAATTGTAATTATTTAATTAAAATAATTTGATATATATATATATATATATATATATATATATATATATATATATTAAATGCTCTCTATATGCAAGTACTTAGCTTAAATTAATTGATATAATGATGAATAATTATTTAATTACAAGCATTTTATTAAAAGACTTTGATATGCAACAAATCGGTCTCTACGTTGACGTATTCAGTTGAAATACTTTCATTGATCATCAAATAATATTTAAATTTTGTCTGTTTTTAGTTAAAATGACTATTTATGTGTCGATTTAGCCTCTAAATGCACGTGAATAATTAAAATATAGCAATAAAGCATCGAATTGTTAAGAAATTATTAGTATTAAAATAACTTGATATATATAACAAATTTATTTTCAAATTACAGTATTTAGCTTATACTCATCGATATAGAAATAAATAATTATATTAGTGCTAGTATTGGTTAAAATATATTGATATATAACAAATCAATCTCTAAATATTTATATTCAAGAAAAATTCATCGATATATCATATAATAGTTATATAATTGCTATTATTCTCTTAAAATACCATGATATGCCTCTAATAGTCTCTAAATACATAACAATAGTCGAAATATATCGATATAGCATCAAATAAATGAAATATTAGTATCGTATAAAAATGTCTTAATATGTAACTAAACTATACCTTAAAAAAAAAAACTAAACTGTACCTAAATGAGAATATTCTATTGAAATATAATGAAGTATGATCGAATAAATATTTAATTGTAAATATTTGCAAAACATAACTCGGTATATAATAAAAAAGTCTTTAAATATATGAAATTAACTTAAAATTTATCTGTATTGAATTGAATAGTAGCATAACAATCAGTGTTCAAATGAAGTACTTTTATATATAATAAAATATTCATTAAAAAAGTATACTCAACATAAATGCATCAATGTATTATCAAATAGTTACTCAATTATTAATATTCAGTTAAAATATACCAAAATGTATCAAATTTATTTCTAAATACATAGATTCAGTTAAAATTTATTGATATAACAATAAACAATTTTAAAATTATCAGTATTATATTAAAATGTAACGGTATATAATAAAAAAGTACATAAATACTAGTATTTTATTTAAATACACATAAATATCATTGAATAGTTGTATAATTATTAATTAAAGAAACATGATATATAAAGAACTGGTCTTTATGTGCAAGTATTTAACTTAAATTCATTAATATAGCAATAAATAGTTGTATAATTATAAGAATCTCATTAAAATACATTAATATATAATAAATCGATCTGTCAATGCACGTATTCAATTGAAATGCTTTGATATGTCATCAAATTATTACATAATTAGTTTGTTTAATTAAAATACCTTGATAGATATCAATTCAGTCTCTAAATGCATGTAAATAGTTGAAAAATATTAATATAATATTGAATAATTTTAAAATTATACATATTCTTTTAAATTATTTTGATATATAACTAATTAGTTTGTAAAAGTATGTATTTATCTTAAATTCATCAATATAGTAATGAGTAGCTATATATTCTATTACAACATAATAATATATATGGAACTTCCCTAAAAGCTTGTATTCAGTTAAACTTATTAGTGTTCTATTAAAAGATCCCCTAACATATAATGAATTTGTATTTAAATAAGAGAATTCTGTTCAAATATGTTAAAATATTAGCAAATAGTTGTACAATCATTACTATTCAGGTAAAATAACTTGAAAAATAATGAACTAGCCCCTAAATGCTTGTATTCAACTTAAATTTATCGATAAAAAATGGAATGCTTGTATAACTAATAGGGTTCAATTCAAATATGTTAATATGTAATAAATCGATTTTTAAAAGTATGTAATCAGTTGGAATTCATCTAAAGATCATGATATATTGTATTTTTGTTGATATTCAATTAAAAAACATAATACTATATGTCAAATTAGTAGGACAATTTATATGAGTAGTTCAAATATGATGATATACATTAAATAGTTATAAAATTCTTAGTATTTAGTTAGAATAATTAGATATGAAATAAAATGGTCTTTAAATTCATATATTAAACTTAATCTCATTTATATGTCAAAAAATAGATTAATTATTACTGCTATTTAGTAAAAATAAATTAACATATATTGAATCATTTCTAAAAGCATGCATTAAATTTAAATACAATGTTATATGTCGTCAGATAGTGATGTAAATGTAGTATGTTTTCTACTAAAATTCACTGATATAATATAAAGTAGATAAAAAAATATCAGTATTCTAAAACAAATGCCATAACAAATATTAGTTGATATTTAAATAAGAGTATTCTATTGAAATATAACAGAACATTATTGAATAGTTGTACAATTACCTGTTTTTAATTTAAATAACAAAATATATAATGAACCGAATTTAATTGCACGTATTTAGCTCAAATGTATCTTTATAAAGATGAATAATTGTATAACTATTAGTATTCAATTCAAATAAGTTGATATGCATTAAAATGACCATTAAAAACGTACATTCAATTGAAATAACTTAAAATATAATGAATAATTCTCTAAATACATATATTTATCTTAAATTCATTGATATAGTAATAAGTAGTTGTATTATATCTAATGTTCTGTTAAAATACTTCAATGTATCATGAAATATTTATATAATTACTTTTAAAATACATTGATATGTTTCAAGCTGATCTTTACAAGCATGTGAAAGATGAAATACATCGATATAATATCGAATAGTCATAAAATTATTAGTATTCTATTACACCGCCTTATCATGTAATGAATCGGCATTCAAATAATATTATTTTGTTCAAGTACATTAAAATAATTACAAATAGTTGTATAATTATAAGTATTTAGTTAAAATAACTTGATATACATTTTGAATGCTCTCTATATGCAAGTACTCAGCTTAAATTAACTAACATAGCAATGAATAATTATTTAATTACAAGTATTTTATTGAAAGACTTTGATATGAGACAAATCGGTCTCTACACAAACGTATTCTGTTGAAATGCTTTCCTTTATCATCAAATATAAATATTACTTAAAAAAAAAACTAATAGGGTTCTATTCTAATATGTTAATATGTAATATATCGAATTTTAAAAGTGTGTAATCAGTTGAAATTCAAACACATATCATGAAAGTATTGTATTATTGTTGATATTCAATTAAAAAACATAATATATATATCACATTAGTAGTTAAATGTATGTGAATAGCTCAAATATGATGATATAGCATCAAATAGTTGAAAACTTTTCGGAGTTCAGTTTGAATAATTAGATATGAAACGGAATGGTCTCTAAATTCATATATTCAACTTAATCTCATTTACATATCAATAAATAGATTTATTATTACAGCTATTTAGTTAAAATATATTGACATGTATTGAATCACTTTTAAACGAGTGTATTAAATTTAAATACAATGATATATATCATCAAATAGTGGTGTAATTGTAGCTATTCAAATATACTTCCTTGACTTGTATCTATTCAGGCTTTAGATATATGTTTTTAGCAGAAATGCATTGATATAATATCAAATAGATGAAAAAATATTAGTATTCTTAAACAAATGCCATAATATATAACTGATTGATATTTAATTGAGAGTATTCTATTGAAATATCATAGAACATTATTGAATAGTTGTACAATTACCTGTATTTAATTTAAATAACAAAATATATAATGAACCGGCTTTAATTGCACGTA
>JAEMOT010000349.1:669-101943 GCA_019297695.1 Apostasia ramifera
GGATATACCTCAGGCCGGCTTTCGGCGGCGGCGTGGGTGCTGGTTTCCTCAGTTGGGAGTTCGACGCGTTCCGCGCCTGGCTGTTGGAGTGGGCCTTCGAGGGGCAGAGCTAAAGGGAGGGGTCTCTGCTGCTGAAGGAGGGTTGGTAGGTTAGCGAGGAAAGTGTTCATGGTACGGGTGAGGGTGGCGACCGTGTTTGTCAGCGTCTGGAGCTGTTGGTCGTCCCTTGTTGCATCGTCCTGGGGTAGGCGTGCCGCCTGCTGTTCGCCAGGTGGTGGGGGAGCGCTTTCGTCGTGGGCGTGCTCCATGGATGTAGAGGCTGTGTACAGGAAGTATATATACCCTGAACCTGTGATGTCTAGTCACTTTCAGCCGAACAATCTACAACTCTAGTGACAGCTCAATTAATGCCTGCGGACGGCTAGTATGTGACTCTTGTACGGCGTGTCAGCGGTTACGATCCGTCGGCGGAAAAACCGCGCCTCCTTCAGAGAAGTACAATCCCCCAACGGTCAGATGTCACGTCGGGTCCTTGTTTTTCGGGGTGATAACCTTTCGGCGTCTGCTGTTCGGGATGAGGCTTCTTCTGTTCAGCTCGGATGCCTTGCTCACGTGGAGACCACGTGAGCAACCACGTGGACGGTCCAGATGAAAAGGCGTGAATCCAATTGCAACAGACTGTATGCAAGATACTCATTGATAATTAATGCAAAAGGTACGTCTGTTTGCTAGATATATGTCATATAGCTAGCAATCGTACTCAAGTTCAATGAATATATATGATAATTTCTCGGTCAAATGATGTCTGTAATATGGTTTCACTTTGGCGAATAGGATCATTTTCAAATTATATATAACAAAATTCTAAAATGTTGAGGAATCTCATTGTCAACACATTACATATCAAATTAAACTCTCAGAGAGCTTCAACGAGAATTGTGGCATAGCGACGATTTTATTTCTTGTTTTAATTGCAAAATAGATCATTTGGCTTTCTTCTATCTATAATTATGAGATCGGTCTAGATGCGATCCCCGTTACAAAAGGAGGAGATAAATGAGTTCGTACAATATTATTATATAAAATGCTTCACTAAGCTTCCAATATGAAAGATAAATGATACTTGCTCCTTGAAGCTTTTCAACACATATTCCAACATATTTAATGTGCCTGACATTCATTACTTGTAATTTTGTGATGTACGCACGAATCTTACAGTTGGCGGGCGGTCAAGCGTCCAATGATTGTTCAGCTGACCTCCAACCCATTTGCTGCACACGTGGGCCCATCGTGGGCCTACACTGTACTGGGCCGAGCAGATTTGTGGGCCCAAAAAAGGTTGCGCCACATCACTCGTCCAATAGAGCAGCTTGATGAGAAGTTAATTCCGTGGGGGACAACTCCACTATGGAAAAGTGCTATGGATGGTGAAATCATAACCAACCCGATAAGGATCAGCTGATTGATTGATTGGGTTTGGTTAATAAATCATTACGCATGCACAAATTACGCATTGCTCCATGAATGCTCGAATCGAACTCAAGATTGACTCGAATATTACTCGCATGAAAATAAAACGACAATGGCTTACAGAGATCGTAAAACTTCTCTCGGACTAAAATTTTTTAAAGAAAGAAATTCCTGGTGACTTAAGAGAAATGTCCAAGCATGATTGAATTGTCTGAAGATCTTTTCTAGAAATGGCAACGCGGCAGATTTGGGTCGAGTTTATGAATACTCATACCCGTTCCACTATATATTATTCATTACTCATAACCGTCTCATACTTGTTTACGCCCTGCCACGCCCTGCCCCGATTCTAATTTTCATAAATCTATACCCGTCATGCCCCGTTTCTTTTCATGGGGCGGGTTACCTAACCCGATCCACTCTTGCTTTGTAATTTAATCATGAGTTTTTTCATGTAAAACAATAAAGACTATTTAATATAAAAAAATAACATCATGTACGTAAGATAAAATACTACAAAATTATACATATTAATTTTATGAACAACTACGTTAAATAAAATCTTAATTGTATAATAAATTTAAAATTTATATACAAATCTAATCATTTTTTAATTCTGAACATCTACAAATAATTTTTCTCATCCTTAAAAAGAAAAATATTTTTTTAAATAATTATAAAACTAAAAAATAACTATTACAACTCCAAACATAAATACTTAAAAAAATAAACTAACATTATTATAAAAAGTACAATAAATTAATTTTCATAAAATGCATCATTTGAGTATCAGACTCTAAACATAATTTTTGAGTTGCATCGAGCCGGGTACGGGGCAGGGCGGATTGCGGGTCGTGAGTAAAATTTGAGTACTCATACCCGTCCTATTAGGGGCAAGTCGGGACAGTTTAATTGGGTACGAGTATAAATTGTCACCTCTAATCTTACCCCACAAAAAATAGCTTATATGACTTACTATAGACTGTTAGTATATTTTCTTCAGGTAGAAGCTAGTCTACTTTTTGATATGATATAACTTGTGGAATTGAGATCCAGATAACGCCCATCAGATAGGAGATTTCTAATCAAATAAGACAGTTGATGCAATCAAGGATAGAGTCATAAAAGAGTTTTGTAAATAACGATAATATCTAGATGTCATCTAGTCAGTCTATTGACCAAAGTTATGCTGTCAAAAGAGTTCAAAATCATAGACTAAGAATAGACTATGGGTGAGTTTGAATTAATGAAAGGTCTACAACTATTAGAACTTTCGATCCATCAATGCGTAAATTTTAGAATCAACAATTCTGTATACAGATGAAGATATGAATAATGCATGTTTGTGTAGGGGATGTTCGTAGAAATCAGAGAGCAAAAAATCAAATCTAAACAAAAAATCAAATGAGAATTTCAATTAGCGAAAACAACAATTTTGTCTTTGGCTTTTATTTGACTTATCTTATTTTTGATTTTAGCTTCAGACTTATAGTTCCAAAAATCCATTTGGTTAACATAAACTGATTATGTTAGACATAAGATTTGGTTCATTTGATAGAATTCAAATTATCTTTAATTATTTTCTTTGAGTAATATTCAGTATTCTAGATATAGAGGTCTAATCTATTTTGACTGTAAAAAACTATAAACTTAAATACTTTCTAAGAGAACATTCATCTTAAATTTTTTTTAGTTTAAACATGTTTAATTATGAAATTCTTATCATTAGTTTCACGATTTTGCTCTTCAAAGATGTCTCTATAAGGTAAGATTAAGCAATTTACTTTATATAGTTTATGATCTCTTATTCTCTTTCTAATATGAAATAATTTATTCTTATATATTTTCTCTAATCTACAAGCATTCTAGGAGTCCTTGACCCTTTGTAATCCTAGAAGCACACTAGCTAGGAGTATCTCTAGTCCATACCCTCTATGAAATGGGTTGCAACAAGCTATTCACAACCCTCTTTAATTGTAGGCATTATAGGGTCGCATGTTTTCTTGTTAGTCTTCGAACTATATCATATTATGGGAAGTTAATTCTGATATCATATTATAACATCTTGTGACCCAGATATAGCAGTGTTGCTGAGTTTAAGGAACTGTGTGATTTGAGGACTTCTTAAAAGGTCAACCATCCTAAGACTACTTCAGGTTAAGCACACTTATCTGAGAAGTTTCCATCATTAATATTTTGGATTTTTTTTCTATCATTAACCTTTTGAATATTTCCCCTAAAGATACCTTTACAAGTTGAGATCATATCATTAATTTATATTGAATCACACTTATCTATCAAGAGTGTTCACCCCTCTTATCATTTTAGAAGCATGCCAGAAGTCTTCCTACTCCCCACCCTCTTAGACTATCTTTCATTTATTCTGAATTTTGTTGGTGAGGTATTTAAAGACATCATAACCTCATAGGTTAGTGGCTTGCAGTCTATTTTGCCACAATGACATCAATCAACTTGTTCGAATTTTTCTGTAAATTATTTTGTTGTGACTTCTTCATTGAGCCTGCGGACTATCAGACTATATCACTACCAGAGCATCACAAATTTTTTTGTTGGATTATGCTTGCTGAATAGAAAAATCTCATCCAAAATCAAAGATAAATTTTATAAAACTGTAGTAAGACCAACTTTTCTTTGAGGCCGAAAGTCGCTCAACTTTTCTTTCTAGAAATCATAAAATTGTACTTCGATGGCATTATATTCATGAGTCGATTCATGCTCATATTCTTGATGCTTACATTCATTCTGAGAACATGCCCTTTTATTTTCCTTGTTTCTATGCTTATAGAGAGATGACAAAATTCATCTGTTTTTCTTTGCCCCACATAAATTCATCTGTTTTTCTCTGACATTCTCAACAGTATTAATAGCAATAAGCTTTCTGATTCTCCTAGTAGATGAAAAGAACCATCCTTCTTATTCAGATCCTTTCTACTTCGCTAATCTTTCTTAGTCTATGCCCGCCTTGGCACTTTTACTGACACATGGATCAAGTCTTGTTCAAGATATACAATCCAAATCGAGAAACATGCCAATTAAGATACTTTAGGATGACTCCAGAAGATGGATTGCCTATTATTCCAGAAAATTAAATACCGTTTCAATCTTTATGCAATACTCATTTTTTGTTGATTAAAGATGGCCAGTAGGCAATGACTCATGCCGAGTTTTCATTAATGCCAAAAAAAATTCACTGGAGCTTCACATAAATGTCTCAAATGCTTTTGCAACTCTTTCAACGACACTTTTGAGCATGATGTCAATTTATATTGCCGAAGAATACAAACATTGAATTTTTTGACTAGTTTTGTCTTGAAAGTCTTCGAGGAAGTGATTATTTTTTCCTCATTCATCTACTTTTACATTCTTTCCTTGTTTCGTTTGGCAATTGCTAAAATCATTTGGTCATCAAACAAAAAGATAAACAGTTTAATGGTCCACCTTCTGCTTTCAAGAGAAATTTTGCAAGAATAAGTCTGAAGACTTGAGCCTTTTTCAAACAGATAATCCGCATGTGCCCATAGTGATGATACAACTCAAAAAATGACATTTTTATTTTATTTTTATTTACTTATTATTTATAGATTATATTTGTGTTTGTTTATAAATCATAATATTCTTACAAACCAAGAGGTGCCGATGGATGGATTGGCATATTCAAAAGACAATTAAATCTCATAAATTTGATTAATGACATGCCAACTATCTACTACCAAGCCTCCCTAAAGGTAACTAAATGTGTAGGTTGGTACTATGCTTTAAACTTTTTGGAATAACAAAATGCGATGTGGATTGGTTCATTTCATTGTAAAAATAAAACAATCATTTATATTTGTGAAGAGAATGGATATCTCTATACATGATCCAATAACAACCCACCAACCAACAAATACCAAGACATACACAGTAGGAGTGATTGGCTATATATGATGAATATCAGATGACTCTAATAGAGCAACTGAAAAATCTTACATGCAAAATAAGTCTAACATCGTATCTATGAACAACAATGGTAGAAGTTACTTTATAGTAGCATGCCATTTGATTAATTACCAATAGGGAATGCAAAAATGAATCTTGATACTTTATCTACTTAATGAAGTGCATGCAAGTGTAACTATCTACAACTATAGTTTTAATATCTGCAAATTTTTTCATAGTGATGATAAAGTTATTTCAATTAGTGGCGGAGGACGAACCTAGCTGATCCAGGATCAGACCGAACTTGTTCAGGCCACTAAGCACTCCTATATTGCCCTATGGACCATATCTCGATCGTTCTACGGTGGCCTTTCGACAAGAGATAGTATCACTCCGAGTCCATAGGCAAGATACCTCCCATTAATGAGGCCACCAACCCTTATCTCCCCATAAGTATCCCTATTTAATACCGAGGGGGCTTTTCTCTCTCTTTTGGATCTTAGGCTTTCTCTCTCTAACCTGCTTAGTTTTTAGTTCCATACAAGGCTATTTGGCTGAGCCTTCTGATGGCTCTTCGGCCAATGCGGGTCCACTCATTGGTCTCCATATAGCTGCCCAATCTCCTTCTCGTAAGTGGCGAATCCTCAGCTAAGGCCTCCTCCATTGAGAGCTCTAGTTTCCTTCTGTCAACTCTTCTTTTATCTTCATCTTATATATTGTAATTTGGGAGAATAGTTATTGTAGTATCTTCTTCTCTTCCAAGTCCATAGTTTGGAACTTTCCCCAAACAAAGTCATAACTTGATAGTGTATATAAGATAAGGGTCGCTTAATGGATAGGGAAAGATAGGACTTGTGAGCGTACTCTTAAGATTAATCAACAGTCAATCGAAGGTGTCACTAGCCTATAGGTACGCTATTGCAGGATTTGTTAGCGACATCTATTTAAGGCAAGGAAAGACCAATTCAACATATCAAAAAAGCTAGGTTGCAAAATAGCATAATCATACGAAGAAACTATAGACCTACAGCCATCACACCTACAAAGGATCCATAGTACTAAGGTAACATATGGAAGATCTTAATGCTCACTGCTCAGTTCCCCTCTACAGGAGTTGTAGGTCTTGGGGGGGTTTGGGTCTCATTAACTTCCCCTTTTCTCTTCCAGGCTCTTATTCTTTCACGTATCAAGAAAGAAGGTGTTAGAATCATATACAGAAGAAACCCAGAACACACCTTCTTTCTTGTGTTGGTTTTTTATAGATAGAAGAGAGTGGTTAAGAGATGATAAAAGTTTATGTGTAGGCTCTGTTCACCTACCACTGCAAGTTTTTGAAGAAAGTCGTACTAAAAATCTAAGTTTGATCTTGGCTTAGAAGAAATGCTAGTTATATGCTAACACATGCAAGCCGAACCATGTTTTCGGGGAACCGGGCAGAAGGACACAAGGCTTCTAGCTAAAGTTGTCTCACCCTACTGAAAACCGCAAGGTTCCAATTAGTTCAGAACAAAGTGGCCACGAGTATTAGGTAGTAGGTTTTGATGGTATAGCTAGCAAAGATCCCCAGATAGAAGCTTTTTTTAGCAAATAAATAATGTGATGGGAAAACATTGACCCCTGATGCAAAAACAGTTAACAAGGGTGTATCAAAATACTTCACCTGGACGATTACTGATCAACATTATTTGCAAAAAAACTACCAAGCTTAGAAAAAGACGCTATTTTGTTAAAAATAGTGCTTAATGATAGCTTCCAACGATTGCACAGCAGAAGTTTCATAGAAACGAGAAGCCTAATTGCTATAGCAAGCATGATGTAGAAAAAACAGAATCTAGGGTTTTTCATATTGAATAAAAATAAGGAAACTTCACGTCAATCAGCCAAAAATTTGACAAAACTATGAAACAGAGCAGGAAAGGATGCTAAAACTGACCGCACATTGAGCGGGATCGACCTCACTAATTTTTCCGGAAGTATGCGTCCACCTCTAGATTGAAGATCCGGTCACCAACTGTTCGATAAAATGCCCTAGAGAAGAACAGTGCTACGACCTGCTTAGCGGATATTAGGGCGTTCACGCATGAGAACAGAGACGGAGACGGCAGAGATCCGCGGATTCGGCGGGAGATCGCCACTGAGGAGAGAATGAATCATTCACAACAGGCTCGCGATTACATGTGCGCCTATATGTTCGATAACGAAGGTCCAACGCTGTTGAATTGAATTATAGAATATAGTTTATTTTATTTTAAACTAATTTATGAATTGAATTGCATTTATCTATTAATTTTCACTTTTAAAAATTAAATATAATGAATTATTCATTTTTTATAATATTTTTGTTAACTTTTATTTTTTCTATGGACTCTCATCTATTTATTTATTTGAGACTTACAATAATTTTTAATTATTTGCTTCTTTATTCTTGTCGATTATTTTTGTTTCATCAATTATTTTTTGCTAATGTTTTGACTTATTTATTATTTTTTTTACTATTATTTCAGATGTCTTTTCCTTAGTTATTTGTGAAATGAACAGATCATTTTTAAAAAAATAATAAATAATTAAGTAAATATATGATATATTTATTTATGTTCTATATTATTATCAAATTTATTATTATGTACATATTTTATTTTTTTTTACATATGAATTTTTTTTGATAATCATTTGAATAGTTAGCCTTGATGTTATAATTACTATATATATATATGTGTGCATAAATAAGTAAATAACCTATACGAAGAGTAAAATAAAAAAATGAAATGATTTATATTATTTTTATGCGCCTGACCAACACGAACAGGACGACGGCAAAGGCGGCGGCGGCGGCGGCGATCACACTCCCTTTATTCGACTCGACGTTTCCCCAAAGCCCTCGCCGGAAACTCGGGCAGATCGCTGCCACAAAGAAGCCATCTCGCCGGAAGAAACCAAAAAACACCGTCAATGGGGGCGGCCGGAGCGCCGCCCCTTATTGTTCAGAAAACACACACGTCGCAAATTAATCCGATCGATCGACCTCCGTCAGGCCATGGGCGGCGGCTGCTGGGCGATCTTGAGCACACTATGCCACGATTCCTTCTTCGAGATCTCGGACCACCACCGGGCGACGTTCTCGTGCGCCATGAAGACGCTCTTCACTTTGTCGATCCTCATCAGCTGCTCGGTGTTGGGGAGGTGGGAGAGGTCGGCGAGGGTGAACTTGGCGCCGGTGAGGAACTTGTTGTCCGCGAGGCGCTGATCGTAGACCTTGAGGACCTTCTCCAGCTTCCTCTGGCTCTCGGCCACCGCCGCGGGGTCGACCTGCTCCGGCTGCGGGAGTTTGGGGGCGATCGCGAGGTAGAAGACGAGGTCGGAGCTCGGGGGGTCGAACTTCTGCGCCTCCGTCTCCAGCCATTGCTCGATCAGAGCTCGCTCCAGGGCTCCTCCCCCCATGAGCTCCTTGTTCCCCTGCTTCTTGAACTTGTCCACCACGTGCCGACATATCGCGCGCGAATCTGCCGTTATATATAAATAAACTATAAAACTTCAGCTATTATCTAATTCTATTATGGGTAAATTACATTCAGGTCTCAGGCTTAATAATAATGTACAAATCTATATTATAATATCAGGTCACTCATTTTTAACAAATTATCAAATAATTTTTTTTATTTTTTTTTATTAATTTTTTTAAATACTATTATACCCTCCTCTTTCTTTGGAAGAGAGAGATAGAAGGAGGAAGAGTATAATGATAATTTTTAAAATTTTAATAATAAAAAAAATAAAAAAATCTATTTGATAATTTATTAAAACTAAGTAATTTCGATGTTATAATTTTAAAAATATGAACTTATTTGTTATTGAGCCTTAAACTTGAAGATTTGAGTGTAATTTACCCTTTTATTATTTTATTGACTAACTAGGGTGGCAGAGGATTGAGAATTGCTCGATTATTGGATTGATATTTAGCTCAATTTTTATTTTTTAAAATATAATAATATATATTTAATTATTTATTATAATTAGTTAATATTATTAGGTCTCTGTTACGTGATTTTTTTTGTGGACATGAATAATCTAATTTTGAATCTTAACTAAAGATAATTTTTAAAAAACAATCAATTCTTTAGAGATTTTAAAGCTAACTTGATTATAACTCGAGCAAAACGTCAGTCGCCTCGAACTTGAATCGAATTGAACTAAGTCGAGCTTGAACTATGTCTAGCTTGGCTAGCTCAAACTCGAATCGATCATTGCTGGCAACAAGACCATTTTGATTAAATTTAAGTTAATTCAAAATACGTGAATTTGACTTAAAATTAACATTTAAAAACAAAGTAGTAATTTGAAAAAGATGGGATCTCTTTTGTTTTTAGTTTGAAGCTCAGCTACTTAATCAAATGCATTGAGTAAGAAGGCAAAGAGAAAATTATTGAGATAATTATTTTCATGCTATAATAAATTTATTATTTTTTATATTATATATTTACATTTGATAAATTATAAAGTATATAAAAATAACTTTTATATGATGTGCACGTGTATAATTTAATATTTTTATTAATTTATAATGTGCATATTATAAATAATATGTATAATATAATTTATTAATGTGTAATGTATAAAATGATTTATGTTTACTATAACGTCACATATAAGTAATTATTCTAAAAAATATTTTTAATATATTTTTGAGCCAACTCAATATCCCCTTGACTCAAAATTATCGACTTAAAACTCGTAATCATTCGAATTTATTTTGATTCAAGCTAAAAATTAAGTTAATTTCAATCAAATTTCGATTAAAATTAGCTGCCTTAACTATTAACAAATTTTCAAAACCACATTTAACATAAATAATTATATTTTTTTTTATTTTTAGCACTTTAATCTCCTAAATTTAATGATAATTATCCTAATTCTATAGTTTTTTATCATATTATTTTTATTAATCATTGCAAGTAAAAAAAAAAGAAATTAAAATGTGGATATTGATTTACAAGAATTTTATATACGACTTTTAAAATGAATTGAAAGTTTTTCAAATATGATGAATCTGGACGTAATTTGACCATAATATTAATTTTAATGATGAAATATTTTCAAAATTTTCATTTAATTAATAATAATGCACAAGTTTTAGTGTCATTTTCAATTAAAAAAAATTATAAATTGCTATTACATTTAGAATATATTTGAGATCATTATTTATAGTATTAATTTCATTTAAATAAATAATAAGAGTATAAATATTATAATTTTGTTCGGGTTGTTCGATCATTAATTTTTTCATGCCATGAAATTTATGAATGAAATGAAAAGAAGTAAAAAAAATATTTATTTATTTATTTTAATAAAAACAACATTATAATAGCTGGTAATTAAAATCTTTCTCACCGACGAGGGAGTCTTTGTCGTCCTGATATGTGAGAGCTTCGCCACCAGGCTGATAACAAAAACACCAAAAAAAATCCATTAATTTTAATAATTAAATAAACTTTTAATCAATAACATTATATATATTAAATATTAAAATATAATATAATAAATTAATTTTTATATATATAAATTTTTAAATTATATTTTAAAAAGGATAAATTACACCCAGATCTTTAAGTTTAAGGTTTAATAACGCACAAGTCCAAGTTTTTAAAATTATAACATCAAAATTCTTGAGTTTTAATAAATATCAAATGGGTCCTTTTTTATTTTTTTTATTATTAATTTTTTTTTAAAATTACCATTACTCCCCTCTCTCTCTTCTCCCGATCCCGCACACGCGAGAGGCCTCGAGAGGCCGCCGACCTGCCGCTACGTGCGGGGATCGGGTGGAGAGAGGGAGAGGGGTATAATGATAATTTTAAAAAAATTTAATAATAAAAAAAGACTTATTTGATAATTTATTAAAACTCAATAATGTTAATATTATAACGTAGAACGGTGTATTATTAAGTCTTAAATTCAAGGACTGTAATTTATCCTTATGTAAATATATACTATAAATATATGAAATTAATTATTAAAAAAAATACGAGTAAATTTAACACTAGTTTTGACCTGGAGCTTGAGGCACTCCGGCAGCCTTACGGATCCCCGGAAGCTGTCCATCTTGATGAGCTGGAACTCGACCTCCTTCTCGAAGAGGCAGGCAAGAACCCTCTGCACCTCCGTCGACGCCGGCGATCCGAAAACCTTCACGCTGGCCATGGCCGCCGCAGCCGCTGGATCTCCGGCGAGCTCTCGGATCGCTGTTCTTCCCACGGAGAAAGAGGAGGGCTGGCGAGTGAGGAGAAGGGGAGGGTGGCGAGGGGGTTTTATTAGTGGCCGCCGGAGGGATGATGCATGGAATTCTTTGCTTCGCGAGTAGAAAAACTTAAAGAGCAAAAAGAAGCAGAGAAGGAAGAGAGAGAGAGAGAGGTGAAGATTAGATTTTAGCAAGGAATAAAATTCCAAGGCAATCTTTAGCTCTTTTTTATTCTTTTATTTCAGCTTCTTTCAAAAGACTGTTGTGTTACTTCTTCACCTAATAATTCATCTATTTTATCAATTTTTATCCATCATATGCATGTCATTGAGCCCAATTTTTTAAATGATTTATACTATGATTGATTCGACAAGTTTTATACTGACTGTTGACTGTCTAACATAATCCTCCGAGTTTCTCATCCGGGACTTGAGACCCAGCATCTTAGAGAAAGTCGACCTAGATGGTTTAGACATGTAAATCATAGATCGATTGAAGCTCCAGTAAAAAAAATAGAGTTATTGAATTTTACCTATGTACAAAGAGAAAGAGAGAGATTAAAGAAGACATAATAATAAACTATAAAGAGAAAAAGGCACTGCAGTGTTGCTGAACAGTGCAGATTTCCAATTTTTACAATCAGATTGAAGAAAAGTGTAAAATATAGAAGAAAATATATCTTATCTTATTAATGCTCAAATTTGTTGTAAGTTTCCCGATGAAACATTTATTAGTTGCACTTTATAAGTTTATAAATTAGAAATTAAATAACATAAACGAGTAAAGTTTTAAACAATAGGGTCAAGAGTGACCCAGATCTGATTTGTTCACTTGTGAATGAGGCGGGTTAGCAAACAAAGAGGTTTGTTTGCTTTCAAATCACTCAAACTTTAGTAACTCATTCCTTTCACTTTTCTTAACATTATTTGAAAGTATCTCTTTGTTAAGGAAAAAATGAGCCACGTCACCCCACCTTGACATGTGATAGATTTAGCCTAGCCCTCTGTCGGGTCACTCAAACTATGTTTCCAAATAAAATCGAGAGATCCACTTGTGCTAAGTCTAGCGGCTTAACAGCCTAGAGCCAATCGAATAAAGTGATCGAATAGATGACTAGTTAGTATCTCTTGTCATATCATGGCCTTACCCTATGATACGAAAACTCCCTAAGGATAAAGGAAAGGTGTTTGTCGTTAATGCTTGAATTGACAGCAGTATAAGCAGGATTTATTGCTACCAACACTGTCTAGTCATTTCCTCATTAATAAAAGTCATTTAATCCACTAAATCTCACACCATCTTCTCATTATAAATACTCTCATTTATGGTGAGAAGGAGGTCCATGTTTTGACTCTCCAAGCTCTAAAAAAGGTCTTACAATTACTGTTCACCGTTGTTTGTCTCTGATCTTCTTCCTCTATTTGATTAGCTCTTTTCGACAAAGCCTTCTGAAGACTCAGATTCTCCTCCCATCTCTGCAGGGAGATCCTAAGAAAAGTTCCTTCATCTTTTTCTAACTATACACCTCATCACCTCTTAACCATTTCTCTAATCCTCCTTATTTTTTCTAATTTCTAGCTTGAAAGTTTCACCCTCTCGACATGAAATTTAAATATGAGTTAGATTTGCACGAGTTCGACTTAAACAAAATGATGAATTGGCTTGGGGGCAAGTAGTGCAATTTATGCTTCAGCAAAGAGAGTTTATAGAGAATTTTATTCCCTCTGTCTGCTTAAATCTATTACCTCTCATTGCAGGCAGAGGCTCTCCAATAGCCCTGCCCGTACGGTACTCAACTTCTTTTTTTTTACAACCAAAAGTGAAAGTTCAATCCATCATCTGCGTATGGAGGAAAGCTAGGAGTGTTACGACTTCACTCGAAAAATCAATTGAAAATTAAATCAAATATTAGATCGAATTGTGATCATCGATTCAACTTAAGCAGCCTGACTAACAAGCTAATTTTGTAGCTCGATATTTTTATTAATTTAATTTTGAGTCAACATAAGATCAAATAATGAAAGATTAATCTGGCTCAAAATCAGATATATTTAGACTATAAATTAATTTCTTTTATTTATATCGCAATATGTAACCATTATTAAAGTTAAAATTAATAAATTTATACATAAAATTTTGTCAAAAATTTAAAAATAATTAAAGTTAGATTGAGCTTGAATCGAGACCAAAGAAGACATGGCAAAAAACTATAAGGAGTGATCTTAGTTACTTAAACTTAGATAAGAATTTGGTAACTGATAGAGCGCAATGGAAATAAAAGATTCATGTAGCCGACCCCACCTAGTGGGATTAAGGCTTGGTTGTTGTTGTTGTTGTTGTTGTTGAGCTTGAATCGAGAATAAGTGAGTCAAATCTAGCTCAAATTGAAATCAAATCAAATTCTTTGCGTTCATATTTTAACTCGAATTAAGATTGAATCAAAAATTTTCAATTCAAGCCAGTTGGAAGATTAGATTGTTATTTGTTAGTAACCCTAATTCTAACTCACATTATTTTAAAAATAAAGATTAAGTAAAAAAAATATATAAATAAAATATCTCACTTTCCTTTTTCTTACGTATTCAAACAGTAACAAATAAAATTTACTAGACGGTTAATTTAGAAAAATATCAAGAAAAAAAAGAGCGTATATAATACTCTAAAATATATACAATAATAACAATAATCAAGCATTTATCCTACTAGTGAGCGCAATTATATAAATTCTTTATTTCTATCACACACTATCAATTAATAAACTTTCATCTAAATCTAAGTATAGAAAATCACGTCTTATAGTTTTTTATCACACCTTTGATCTTCCCCATCCTCTTTTTATATAATAATAAAAATCTAATAATTAAATTTTTTTTACTAAAACTTCATTCGACTTACAATTAATATGTTCAAATCATTAATTTCTTATGAGTTTATTCACAAATAATACTATTCCAAAATATATACAATATTCACAAAACACATTTACAAATAAAATTTTTTTTCGAAATATTAACCCCTTAGGCAAGGGGTTTAAACGACAGGAAGGAATGTACAATATAAGAATAAAAAGTCTTAAGTTTAAACCTCAATTATCCCCAATTATTTATAATATAAAAATAAAACAAAATATACTTATGTTAAAATTCACCTTAGCAAAATAAATAAATTTATGTGTGAAATAACGTATTAGAATATAAAATTATTTTTATACCTTAAATTATAAACTTTAGGTTTTAAGTATGTTGATAATGAATGATTTAATAAATATATATATATATATATATATATGCAAAATAAATTATTTTATTATTTAAAATTATATTAGATGTTTAAATAAAAAATTTATATTAAATGTAAAATAAATTTTTTTATTAAAATATATTTAAAATGTGACATAAAATTAATTTAAAATATTAAAATTTTAATTTAATATAAAATAAATATAAAAAATTAAGATAATTACTTACAAATCACAAAATTTTTATTATTTTACATATTATATATTCATATTTAATAAATTACATTTCATATATTATAAAATATATAAAATTTATGTTTACGCTAAATCTTAATGTGTAATGTAACATTTTTAGTAATTATAATTTACACAACATAAAAAAAGTGAGTACAATATAATTTATCAAGTATAAAATGATAAATTTATTATAATATATAGGTGATTATGCCAAAAAAAAAAAAAAAGTAATAGGGATTTTAAGAGATGATTGGATTATTTTTAGGCACTTAACCAAAAAAATAACTAAATATTCCATTGACAATGCAATTTATCAATTTAACAAATTGGGGGTGTCCAAATTTACATAATAACGGCTTCAAAATGATCAAATCAAGAATTAAAACACGTCAATATAACAAAAAAATGCATTTTTACTCGCATTATGTACACAAGAAACATACCCAAAATGTTGAGATAAATATATATATATATATATATATATATATATATATATTAAATATAATTCCTAAAGCTCTTGGGAACAAGAAAATCAACATGGCTATGTTATAACAGATGACAAGAGCCTCACTATAAAACTCAAAACATGCATAAAACTAATATAATGCTGCGTAGAGAAGATTTATATAAAAGCACTAAAAGAACAAAAGAAACGAAAGCAGAAGAAAATGAAGTTCAGTTGTCTAACTCCTTTTGAGCAGGTTAAGAGGATTTGGCATCAGGTGCAAGCAGCCCAGGTTGAAGGGAGACGACTGGAGGTCACAGGAGGCAAGTTCCTGACGTTAACATCCACGGGTAACATGCGATATTCGATGTCCAGCTCCCTTAAAACTTTGATCAACTCCTGGACGACGAGCTCCCTCCGGCAGAATTTTAGACCCATGTCCTGGAAGTTGATTCTGTGCCGCATCCAGATTGATATCTTTAACCTGTTCACGTCGACGACATCTCGGAGAACCACTTGGGAGCCAGGGTACCAGTGGTCCTTCCTGTTTTCCATGAACCTGCGGATTTGATCACCAAAAGTAGTGAATGTTAAAAAGTGTTTGATGGTTCAGGAGTAATACATCATAGAATGCCCGACATATGTGTCTCGAGTGACTCTATTTCGCAGTTCTTTGAAATAAAAATGTTCAGAAATATTTTAAGAAAATGTAAAATAGATGTACCAGTTTTTGAGATAAGACAACTACTAGATTACGACTTACGGCTAACAAAGAATGACTCATTTTATTTTATTATTTCAAAGAACACACAAAAGATTTCGAAGAACAGAACTTAATCTGTCAAACAAGGGTTATAGCATAATTACAATAACAAAATGAACAACTTAAGTCAATTATTCAAGGCTCACGTTCAAACGCATCTATTAAGGCTTCTTGTATCAGCACTATACTAGTTTATTACTACAAACATAACACGTCAATAAAATTTATCAAATCAAAACCCGTCAGTCTAGTTACTCGTATTTTGTTAGCAAATCAATGCAAATAGAAACTTAAAAGCAAATAAGCAAACACAAATTTAGCGTGATTTGCAGAAAATTAGAGTTATGTGCTGCCTCATGCAGCAGATGAGAAGTTCACAAGTTTAAACTATTCAGAAATATAAGAGGCAGCTGTTCCAAGTTTTGAAAATTTCTTTAATGAAAAACAGGGGACATAAATAGGGAATTTGTATAATCCCAAGAATTCAAATTAAATAAGACACGCAGCTTTTCCTACATAATCATATGACCCAAATCTGCAAAATGTTTGTGTCGTGCACATGGTCTATAGTGCTCGGATTGGATAAAAGACTAGGAAAATTATGGAGGGCTTAATTCTCATATATGGCGCTGAATGTTAACCTATAAAGAAGAAGCAAGTAAATAAAATAAGTATTGCAAAAATTAGAATGCTAAAGCGGATAAGTGAGTATATATGAAAGGACAGAAAGAAAAATGAGTATATCCGTGAAAAAATGAATATTAATTAAGAATAAACTCAGAGAGAGTCAGATTTGTAAGAAAACTTGAGATATTGAACAAAAAACATGTAAGAGGAAGAGGAACCAAAAAAGACGTGATAAGAAACTATAAAGAATGATAGAGTGCAATGGGAACAAAGGAATCATGTAATAGACCTCATCTAGTTGGATAAAGGCTTAGTTATTATTGTTGTTGTTAAGATTCAAGCCATCTCAACATATTTATGATACTACAACACTCTCTCACATCTTTTAAGTCCATAGCTCAACACAAGCTCGTTAAATAGAAAAAAAAATTAGTGTTTAATGTCATAAGGCTTCACTGGCCCCTCATTTAGTTTCATAGATGGAATTAGCTTGTGAAATAGCAGAGATTTCAACAAATAGAAAGTTTACTATAAATCAGAAACTTGTACTTACGCTATCATTCTCTCTCTCATAATTGCAAGTTTTTCAACTGAAGTTGAAACGTGAACACAAAAGTCAATGTTGTCTCCCATATCAGGACTTCGATAAAAGTTGCCAATAGGTAATGTCGCAAGCACACTGTTCGGGTATGTTATTTTCTGGTTGTCATATCGTAAAAAGATAGTCGTCAGGATATTCATCTCCTCCACAACCATCTGAAAGAAAGGTTGGAAAGTTCAGATAACTTGGATCAAATTATGCATTCTGTCATAAAGAAGAAATCTATTATGGCTTGCTTCTTACCTGAACTCCATCTATCTCACAACGATCACCAACATCAAATGGATGCATGACAAATAAGAAAATAATAGCCTCAAAAGTTGTCTTGAATGTATTCCCGAAAACGAATACCAGTAGAAGAACTTGGGAGCTCAGGAACACGAAAAAGTGAGTTGTGGCAATGTTCAGAATAAGAAGCCAGAGAGCTATTACTATAATGGCTACAATGACATTTGCAATCTGATGAAGCCTGTTAACAGCTGTTTTGGTATCATTCAATGTCAAAGAAAGAGCTCTACGCTCTCTGAATGTATTTACCTGCAATAAAAATTATGCCACAAAATTCACGACAGGTAATATTAGTAAATGAAAACATAAACCCCAAGAAATGAGGTAAAAATTTCAATACCACCCACTCCTTGAGAGCCCTCTTGCTGATTTTACTATCATTCTGCGCTCCAGCGATAAGGCTCATAGTTTTTTCAGCTTCATCGTCCGTCATAAAACGCATAAGATCTACCAAGTAGATACACCTATAATTTTTGATGTACCATGTGATTGACACAGTTATGAAAATGATGCACTATTAGCATTAACAAAAAGAAAGTAAGAAGAACAGAGGTAAAGAAACAAACAGCCAACAAAAAAGGGCTAGCTACAAAAATAAAAAATAAAAAGAAAACATTTATATCTGGCATAGAAACTAAAAAACATGTCATTTGCATCAAAGCACCATTGTTTCAAAGTCCTGAAACGGCAGGCTTGTTATTCCTTTGTTCTCCATTATGATTAATCACAGAATATGAAGACTTAGAACAATTCTTAACAAGACAAAAGATAATTATGGTAAAACTGTTTACTTGATTGCATAACAGATATCAGTGAATCCTTCTATTTTAAAATTTTGTTATATAAACTTTAGAAATGGATCACATTAGACATTTTAGGAATTAGGTCTGAGGCCCCACAAGCTACTAAAAATAAACTAATTATTTCCTCGAACAACTGCCTTCCAATCATTGAAATGGTTCATTTTCATACAAGATGCTTTATATTACTGAACAGATCAAACAATAATTGCTGCCAACGTCAATATATTCAACAGAAGTAATAGTCAAACAACGGCTGTAAATGCATGGTGATAAGAAAACATGTCTCACAGCAGGGAGAAAGCGAGTAAATCATAAACGCATAGTGCTGGCTAAAGAAAACAACAAAAAACAAGGTTTCTATCTGGATTCACTTGACAATAGGTTATGGCTAAGAGCTGCCGCTGCAGCAAGAACATAAAGTGGATTATGAGCAGGAGATCAATCCCAAACCCAAACCAATTTGGAAATGTTTGGAGTAGAACTCTCAGTAGCCAGAAAGTAACACACAAATCAAAAAGAAACCTTATGGGAAGCACCACGAGGAGTAGAGTTTAGGCTTTAAGCTAGTAACATGGAGAAAATTTTTAACCATGATTTGTGTAATTATGTACCATATTTTATATCTTGATCATAATATGTTATTAATAATTATGCCTCCATGTGATTAACCCGCTTTAACGTTTATTTTATCTATGAAAAGACTCCTTATTCGTAATAGAAAACCAGAGGACTTATGAACATACTAGAATTACCACCATGGCAAGAGAAGACGACAACAATAATTCAAGAGATTTAGCCACACGTATGGACTAGCTCCAAAGACAAATCGAGACGAGAACATTCCAACATTTCCATCCAGCTAGTGCAGTGATAGTGAACCAAGAGGTAAAACAGGCTAAAGGAAATGAGCTCATTGGTTTGTAAAACTCCACAAGAACTCAAGAGTTGCTAGGGTCGAACAAACTAGTCACGACAAACCCCGTAGAAGACTGAAGAACTCTTTAGGGTGGAACCAAATGTCGACTTTCCTTTGTTCGATGGGTCAATCAATGTCGAGGTTGATTCCTTTCTCAACCACATAGAGACGTACTTCTCCATCTACAACTATGACATTTATACTTGGGTGTCTTATGCTAAGCTTAAGATGACGCACCAAGAGAAGACAACAACAATAATTCAAGAGATTTGGCCACACATATAGACTAGCTCCAAAAATAAATGGAGACGAGAACATTCCAGCATTTCCAACCAGCCAGTGCAGTGATAATGAACCAAGAGGTAGAAGGGGCTAAAGGGAATAAGCTCGCTGGTTTGTAAAACTCCATAAGAACTCAAGAATGAGCTCATTGGTTTGTAAAACTCCATAAGAACTCAAGAGTTGCTAGGGCCGAACAAACTAGTAAAGATCATGGTGGAAGCAAAGATCAACTTACCCTTGTTCAATGGGTTGACCAATAGGTCAATTTCTTTCTCAACTAGATAGAGATGTACTTCTCCATCTATGGCTACGATATTTATACTTGGGTGCCAAGCTTAAGATAACACACCATGCTTTGATGTAGTAAAATGCTTGTCCATATGCACTGAGAAAGCACAACCTGGGAGCAGTCCAAGATTATGGCAAGCAGTCTAAGATTATATCACCGAGTTCAAATGCTAGACTCTCTCAAAGTTCACTACTAGAGACTTCACATAAGCATCGTCACAAAACTACAAGCTTTTCCTGACAAGATATATGAGCCAAGCCGACTTTCGTTATGATGATCGAGTAGATAACTAGGCTCGGTTGGAACATAAATCAAAAACCACGGGGACGATGCTCCGATCGAAGATGTACAATCCGATTGATGACAAACTGCCGCAACAAAGATCTACACCCATTAAAAAGAACGATGAGATAAGATCTACACCCACTTTAAAATTCCTTATCACATTGTGAAGAAATGCTGAAAGAACAATACGACGAATGTAAAAGACAAGCAGTGCCACTACCAACACTGAATGTAAAAGACATACGACGAAGAAGACCTCTTATGGCTTCATCTACATAAGGAATGACTTAAAGAAATTAGGAAGAAGTTAAAGCTTATCAGATATGGCCCATTTTGGATCGTCCAGAAGATTGAAGAAAATGCCTACAAGCTTGTGTTATCAGCTTATATGGAGCTATTCTCACAAATCAATGTCAAGCATCTAAAGCCCTTTGAATCTTTGATGCCAGATGATGCGGATGAGAAAGTGCCATGATTCATTAATGGTTTGTAAGTAATATGAGAAAAGCTGCTATAATAAAATATTATCCTCGAGCACAAAATCAAGTATTTTCACAGAGGGGCCCAAGTGTTAATCTACATTGGAAGGGCCAAAAGGCAACTTTGGATAAATGGTTAGCACCGAAGAAAGTAGATACTGAGATTTTACATTGATGGACTTGTAAGAAGACTCACCTTCTTTAAAAAAGGATGCACATGATCAGGGGTTGAGGCCCAACCACAAGATCAATGGGGAAGCGTTGGAAGAAACAACCCTAATGAACTAAGGAACACTTGGTACAAAGAAACGTCATGGCAGGCACCACAATGAGTCGATGCTAGGCTTTAACTGGGTAACACCTCGATAATTCCAGGAAATCTCGTGACGACCTAGAGACAAATGAACTAAGATGAAGCGAATGAAAGAACATCATAAGTTAAAAGAATGAACTCCCAAGGAAGGCACCAAAGGAAATGCTTCTACCGAGGATCTACAAGGCACATACTCCTCTAGGACCCTGAACTTGTTTTAATCATTCCCCAAACTCACTACATTGGATCAAAGAGATTCATGAGTGATGAGAACCCAAAGTGCAAGGTGTTCCATCCGAGGATGATCCACCCAGGCAACCAACAAGTACTTTGGAAATCCCTAGAAAACAAGAGGAAGGCCTGCTACAAGATAAGTCAGTCAAGCACGCACACCTGCCCCATTTTGTCTAAGGAGATATTGTTAAATTCATAGGAGCTATAGTGTAACACGGTTTATAAGGGTAATTTGGACTACGCTTAGGACAACCTCACAACTTCTCCTTGTATAGATTCTACCCCTAAAAAAAATATTTCTAAAAGGCTAGAGAGAAAACCGTGTGAATATACAAGATATGAAGGAAGAATCACTAACTTAGTTCTTCATCTACTTTTTTGCCATCAATCCTCACCACATGAAGACTTTCATTAGCTTCCATTTAAACTGCAAAATCCTCTTCTCTGCTCGTCATAGGGAATCTCCCTATTAGACAAAGGCTCGTTGAGGCTACTTATTAAACCGGTCCAAACTAGATCAATTCTGGAACCGATCTTGCAAGGACCGAACCTATCCAAAACCAATTCATCCAGACCGGTCCAGACTGATTTCAGTTCCCTAATGTAGACTAAATTGATTCCACGTCAAGGAATCAGAATCGAATGTGTGTATGTGTGTCTATATATATTGGAGCCTGCCATGCGTGCACTGCATATGGGAAGGTAAGCATTGTGCATCCCATGCAATGCGTGGAGGATAGCCGTTTGAATGGCACAGAGCCTCAAGCCCTCCCAAAGAGCCAAGCCCATTGGACAACATTATATATATACATACATATGTGTATATATATATATATATCTAATATGGATACAAATATATATATATATATATATATATATATATAAATACAAATAAATATCAGTTATCCCTCCCCTACCTCGAAATTTTAATCTTCTCACAAACGCTAAAATCTTACTTTCCTGTTAAACTCTGAAGTTTGTCATAGCAAGTTATTATGGATTCATAGAAGAAATTGCGCCCAATAGCAATAATTTTGAAATTAAAATTCACAATTTGTCTAGACAAGACACATCCAATCCAAAGTACCATCTGGCACTGTCTCATGCTAAACAAAACGTAACAAAGTATAAGATTATTTTAATTTAACTCCTAAGGCGAGTAGCAGTGATGATAAAGTCGAATACCTAATCTTATCTAAAATTTGTAAGAAACAATATTCGTAAAAATCAAGAAAAACTGACGATAGAATAGGTACATTTAAGAAACATTTAGTTTGTTATCAAAAATTTGATGAGAAAAATGTGTCAACCCACTATAATTGAGACTTTACAATCTTAATTTACTCCCATAATAGGTTTTACACTCTTGACTTTCCAAAATAACTGACATCTAATGGAACTAGTCCTTTTCAAAATAAGAATAGATCAACCTTTTAATTTGGATGAAGACTATTTAAAGAATATGCTTGAGTATTGTTAGCCTGCATTTCAAAATTTTTCCAGGAATACATTGAAGAAAGAATGCATATGCATGTATAACAAATATAAGAATATTTTAATGAAATACTTAAAAAATATTAATTATAGGCTAAGCTTAACCTTCAATGTTTGGACAAGATAAGATTTATCTTGTTGTAATCTATCAATGAATCGATGACCAATGCGAGATGCAAAAGCATACTTTGCCCCTTGATCTACTTGACGAAGCTCATTGATGTAACTATTTCTAATATATATAAAATATACTGTATAAAGAAACTTTCTATAATATTGGACAATGCTTCAAATAATAATATTACTATAGTATATCTATTACAATATTTATGGCCTATTTTGCATGACTCTCTTTTTTATATTCATTGTATATGTCATACTATTAATTTGTGTGTTTCTTCCACATTTTAAACACAACGCCTAACGTTTGATAAGATTAAACATATAGTAAAGTGGAACCGTAAATCCCCATATTAGTTGAGAATGAAAATGAATTTGTCAACATTAGGATAAAAATTATATTAAATTTTCTTTACCTATTGAAACACGATGAAATTCATTACACCATTTGATAGAGTTTGTATTGCTTGATCAATAACTTCTTATTAATTTTATAACACTCACACAATAAAAAAATCACCAGTTGAATAGAATTGATAAGGACCTTTCAAAAAAAGTTTATGATTTTTTGATAATTTTTAAAAATCAACCAAACAATTTTCAAATTATTATCCTCCCTAACTTTCTAGTTGTATATTTTTCAAATGCTCAAAATATTTATAGAACTTTCTGATAATCATCATTAAGTTTAGGTGTCTTTATTTCTGCAATGAAATTAAAATTCAAAAAAAAATTGGGAAACAATTCTTTAGGTATGCTGCATTGCTTCTTTCCTTGATCCTCAACAAAGGAGTGTAATAGTAGATACATTCTTTATCGAATGCATTGACTTCTTGGAAAGAAATGTTGATAACAAAAAGGCATCAATATACACTACTCTCTAAGAATTATTTTCCTTATATTATAATGAACATGATAGCAACAATGGAGTGACACGACAAGATACACTGCTAGTGAAGAAGACAAGCCTCGTTTTTAACAAACTTAGAGATACAATGGACAAGTGAAAGTTTGTTACCAAAAGTAAGGAAGTGGCAATAGAGTTGGCTGCAGAAATAGCTACATTAATCTGAACAAATTATAGTTCTATCTCCACCTTGGATCTCAGATTCATGTCGAAACAAGTTTGCTGCCATAGTGGAAAAGTTACAATAAGCAATTTTTTGTGATGGCCACAATGGCATGAGAAGTATTAGCTATACAATCTTCTACTATACATTCAAACTCTACTTTCTCCACTACGAGGTGAATTATTGGAAACTATCGGAGCTACTTACTAGCTTCATCCTGGTAGAGTTTAAAAGAGGAATACAATATATCTAAAAGAGTTTTATATAATTTTAATGAGTGGCGTCATTGTAAACTTCCTATCCTAAATAAATTTTGTATTTTTTGAAGTGTTAAGCAATCTTTTTTTCTTTATCTTTGATTTTGATATATAATTTTACTTTTATATCTTCTTTTTTATTTTTATTATAATATGAATATTATTATCAATTTTTATTACATATAATATATTATATGATAAAAAAATTTTACTGAAACTTAACTATAAATTTTATAGAGCAGTTGTAAGACTAACGATATTATATTACGTTGAATATTGGCCTACAAAACTGAAACATACAAATATGAAAAGTGTTACAAAAATGATAATACTAAGGTGGATGAGTGAATATACATGAAAGGATAAGATAAAAAAAAATATATTTGGGAGAAAATTGGAGTAGCCTCAATTGAAGATCCTCAATTGAAGATAAGCTCAAATAAAATCAGCTTAGATGGTTTAGACATAGATCATAGACTGATAGAAACTTAATAAGAAAAGTTGAATTATTGAATCATGACCATGCAAAAAAAAAGAAAGGTCAAAAAAAATATGGTAAGAAATTATAAGAAATGATCTTATATACTTGGAGTTAAATAAGAACTTGTTATTTGATAGAATATAATAAAAACAAATGATTTATATAGCCGACCTCACTTAGTGAGATAAAAACTTAACTGTTGTATTAATTTTAATAATATCCTAGACATTATAATATTTTTTAAGAAATTATTGGTCTAGAGAACCGGCCCTGGTTCGGACCAGTTCCATTAGAAACCAATTAATTTTAGACCTAAGTCCATTCTGGCTTTGGTCAAACCAAACCAGATTTGGTCCAGTCCGATCCAATAAGCAGCTTGAAGGCTCACTAAAAAGAAAACCTAATAGTATTGTGAATTAAATTATGATTATGATATCAAAGGTTGTAGAGCAAGCTGTTCATGGAGGCAGTCGAGAAATGAAATGTTCTCAACTGATTAGATGAGAAAAGGAAAGATGACTACATGTATACATGGCAACACCCTATGCGTTTGCAGTTTATCTTGAGCATTGATAATATTGGGATGACTGGATGGCCTGAGTGTGGCTATCACTAGTTTAATATTATCACTCTGCCTGACATAATTTTGGGTTGTGTCATTGTCAAAAAGAAAAAGTTCGGTTCAAGCCATGAGAATTGTGTGCAAAATATAATAAGTAAATTAGTTGTGCCCTTCCTACCAGCTTAACTTTTTAGGAAAGTGGGTAGCGCCAAGGAACCTAACATTTGGTATAAGAGTAAGTCTCGAGTTTAAATCCTGATTGTTTAAAAAAGCAGTGACTGGATGGCCTGAGTGTGATTGGCACTAGCTTAATACTATTGCCCTACCTGACATAACTCTGGAGCCACTGTCAAAAAAAATGTTAGATTCGATTTGTGGGCACTGTATGCATAGCATAATAAGTGAATTGGTTATGTCTTTTCTATCAGCTTAAGCTTTTAGTAAAGTTGGTAACATCAAGGATTCTGACAGATAACCCATTTGGACAATAATATTTTTGAGGGAGATGATAACAATAGTAATGAAGAATACATTATAGGACAAATAAAGTCGAATTTAGCCAATGGACAAAGCCCTAGTTTTGACTTTAACCAAATCTGAGTGGGTGTACCACTGTCAAAAAGAATGTTAGGTTTAATCCGTGGGCACTATGTGCACAGCATAATAAGTGAATTGGTTATATTTTTCCCATCAGCTTAAGCTTTTAGTAAAGTTGGTAGCGTCAAAGATCCTAACAGGTAACTCATTTGGACAATAATACTTTTGAGGGAGATGATAACAGTAGTAATGAAGAATACGTTATAGGACAAACAAAGTCTAATTTAGCCAATGGACAAAGCCCTAGTTTTGACTTTAACCAAATCTAACCTGAAATGATATATGTATACCAAATGAATTGGAAGAATTTACCGCAAACTTGCTTAAATTGCATGCAGTAGTTACATTTTTCAATGCGACTCTCCCACTTTTGAATTTCACTTAACCGTAGTTGAAGTAGAAATACCTATAGAAGCACCAGCATAAACCACTTGATCCAAATTAAATTATCGACTTTGATACAACTATTAGGGGAGAAATACTGAGGATCCATGTTAGCCCTAATACACAAGCGAATGGACATTCATTAATTTAAAAGCCTAGATAAATAGCCAAAAACCAAAACATGCATATCAATACCATAACTTGTCAACTACAAATGTGAGTCAATCGATCATATGCATTCTCAACACTAGCTTTATCATATATATTAGAAAGTTGTGCATAAAAGAAATATATAACAACAAAACTTAGTGTTACCTACATGAAAATGCTGTGATGGATGCACATTAATGCTATAACACTTCAAGGAAATATAAAGTGATTATTTTTAGGGAGAACATTGGAATAATATCTCTTAAAGGTAAGGTTATTTAGAATATTTAAGTCTTATGGATATGTGCAACATAGAGAAGAAGGGGCCCCACTAAAAAGCATAGATAATATTTCAGTTATAGAAGTAGGAAGAAAAAGGCCAGTTATAGAAGTAGGAAAAAAAAAGGGTAGATCAAAAGTAAATTTATTAGATGCTATGAAATCAAGAAAAATTAGAATTAGGACCACAAATTACTTGATAGGATCCAATGAATATTAGTAAAAGGATGATGCTGATGGTGATGTACTGGAAGCAAATAGGGAGATAACTTGTGCAGCAACAATTAAGTTGAAACTGGATTTCATGGGGATGACTGAATGCATATGATCTGTAGTAGGTCAAATCAGCTACAGAAACTGCACTTAATAGAAACTGAAAATGTCAATAGAGAAGAACTGTCATATAATTGACTAACCGTTGCAGCTTGAATAATTATGAAAACTATTAATTAATAGATTCAACAAGCACTCACTTGGAACCCGGTTTGGAAACATTATTGAAGATTTTCCTTGCGGCTATTTTTGCCTCATGCTCACTTCTGATATGCATAGCTGATTCATCTTCCCCGCTCCCGTGGGTCAACTGCTCGTCCAGCGTTGTCAGCGACCCGTGCCTCACAATCTTCATAAGCCTCTTCATGTTCCAGGCCGATACATTCTTTTGGTTTAGTTTATGGAGCACGTCAATGGTGATCCTGCCGTCCTGCTGCATCTCTTCTCTGCAAGAATTCTTCGTTGACACCCTGCTGGAGAGTTTCGTGCTCCTCCCAATCTGGCAACTCCTCCTCAACCCAGGCCAAGCATGGGGGCTACTGCTGGTGCTACCGATCACTTTGGCATTCCTCGACGACATGGCAGCGGCCCTGAGGTCGTTGGGCACTGTTGCTCCAGCTCTCTGGAGCTTCTGTACCTCGGCCATCGTCCGTTCATCTTCCTCCATGTTATGCTGGATTTCGAGGAGTGGCGGGCCGGAAAGCGTCTCTATCACGTACTGGTTGAAAAGAGATTCCTGAATCCGATCGAAGTAGGTGCTCACATGGAAGGAGGAGGCGAGGACCTTGAGAAGGAGCGTCTTGACGAGGCGTAACGCGGAGGCGACGATGAGGCAGAAGAGGATTTTGGTGATGTACGAGAGCGTCTTGCTCTCGTTCATCAGCTTCTCGTCGAAAAGGAAGTGCCAAGCGAGGAGGACTAGACCAAGCCAGATGCAATTCTGGACGGCTTTTCGCAGGCCGTACACGAAGTAGAGGAAGCGCTTGCGCAAAAGGAAGTTGCGCTCGAGGAAGAAGACGATTATGCGAACGAACCAGCCGGAGAGAAGGCGGCCGGAGATGAGCACGAGGACCAGCACCTCCCATTTCCAGAGATGGAGATCCCAAACGGTGTGGCGAGCCAGCCGGGGGATGACGAGGCTGCAAATCAGGGCACCGATGACCAGGACGAGGCCGATCAACTCGAGAATGGTGAAGGTGCTGATCTTATCGCGCTTGAACTCATCCGGGAGGTCCTCGAAGGGATCGTCTTCGTCCTCTTCCGCACGCGGCGACTTACCGATCATTCCGGACTTGAGCATGGCAGATCGTTGCGGGGTTTGGCCAGATTTCGCCCGAATCTGAACGGACCTGTTTGGCATCCGTATCGATTTTTTCTCGTCTGTTGCCGGAGCCGGCGGAGGATCCATCAACCGAGACTTAGTTTTCGCCCGCAGCAGCGCGCTTCCCCGGTTATTGAAGGATGAGTTAGAGGTGCACTGCAAGATCTCCGTCGCGCCGGGGCCATCCGCTTTAGGGCTAGGGTTCCCGGACGTTCGCCTGAGTACACAGACATCCGATTCATCATCATCGGAGTCCTCAATCGATTTGCGGGACGGCGGATCGGTGGAGACATCGTGGAATGAGACGCGCGCCTCCTTGGAGCTGGGAGAAACAGGCGTCGTCTTCTTGAGCTCCTCCATCTCAAGATCCATATCCAGGGCCACCTCCGAGCCGGCGGTCTTCTGCTTCTGCAGGAATGAACTGATAAGCCTCAACGGCGGGTCGTCACTGATCTCCACCGTCTCCTTTTTCGGCGCAGGGTTCTGACTCTGGAAGGTAAAACCCGACACCTCTGATCCTCTTTCTCCGCCGCCACGAACAAGATCAACCTCTTTCCTGAAATCGTAGCTGGATTCCCTCCACACGCTGCTGTTATTGACGCCAGAGACATTGCTGCCGGCTGCCAGGAAGGGATTCTCTGGAGGCATGGGGACCTCCCGGCTCCGACCGTCGATCTTGACGATGACTTCCGGATGATCGGCGGAGTCTTCAGGTGAACCGCCCAATAGTATGGCCCGCTGGTCCTCCTGATCAGCGGACGAGCTCCAGGACGACGAGAGCTTGTACGTGCCTTGCGCTTTTAAAGATTTACGCAGAGAATGCATGATCTTTAGCACAATGCCGCTGGCTCCGAACTGCGAGAGGATCGGTGCGAGGGAGAATAACGATTTAACAAAAAAAGAATCAGAATCTTGCTCACAAAGCTTTAGGGTTACGAAGAACTCTGAGCTTTAGGATGAAGATCTGCGGCAGATCACGCTGGAAGTTCGACGACCTCGTGGCGGCGGTGGAGACCGGGAAGGAAAGTAAGAGAACAGCTGCAAAACTATCTCTATGAACAAGACGAACACGCGTCGTGTATATATAGCCGAAGCTCCGCTGTTTGGAGTTCTAACATAAGCAGCGGATCTAACAGAAGGTAGTCCACCGTTCAGAGTGAGCCGTGTGGCGGTGGAGTAAAATACCATTCATACCCTTACATTAATTAATGCGAAATACCATGAATTAAAAGTTGATAATATTATGACGATGATATTTTTTTAGTTTTATTTTTTTTTTGGTATTTTAAAAGTGAAGAATACCTTACAGGTTATTTTAAAGATAAAAATTAAAAATTAAAAATTTTTAAAAATTAGAAAATAATTAATCACATCATGATTTAAAACTTTAAATTAAACAATAAAACCAACTTGTTTGTTTAAAAAAAGATTTAACAGTTGGAAAAAAATATTTATTGAAATAAAAAATATATACTTGTTAGAACCTTCTCTAATACCCTTTGCCGAACAGCTGCTCAGCAGCAGCCCCTTGCCGAACAGCTGCTCAACAGCAGCCCCTTGCCGAACAGCTGCTCAAAGAGATATCACAAGACCGTACCCTCCATACTACTATGTCAACTCAGCATTTAAGACAGCATGGGAGCCCACTCCCTAATCGTCCTTTGCAGGAGTAGGTGTCAGATGTGGCAGACTAAACCTACTATGTCCCTTCCTCTCCAAGCTATAAATAAAGAGGGAATTGCTCTCTCTAAGGAGGCTTCCTTCCTCTTTCTCTCTGGCTGAGCTGCCCCTTTCTCTCTCTATCCCTCTTGTACTCATTCGGTCTTCATTTAGAGATCAAGCTTTGTAAAAGAAAATTCGATTAGTGGATTCAAATCGCCTGAATGGCGTCGTGATTTTTCCCCGGACACTCAAATTTTCACCTAAAAATCATCGTCTCATTTCATTTTTTACATCAATAATACTAAAATCATTTTAAGGATTTGTTAACTATACATAACCGTAGAAAAAAAAAAACTTTTTAACGATTTTACAAAACGTACACGTATTATAGAAATATCTACTTTTTAAAGAACAACTGAAATTTAAAACTAATGCATATTGGAGAAAATACATTGCAGTCCTTTTATTGTGAGAAAAATTTATTTTGGTCCTTTGCTTCTTAGAAGTCACCAATTTGATCCATAAACTTAAAGGTTGCTTGCATTAGAACTTTTCATTACTCGATTCATCATATGCATTTGTATCAAATGGTTCGATCATTTTATAGCAATTTATTACTATAAATTATTTAGAGGGCTATATCATATTATTTAAAAAGTAATTATTTATTTCGATAATATCTTTTAATAATTTTTTAAAAAATTATAAAATTATCAGTAAAAAAATAATATTTAGGCCTCGTTTGGTTCATGCCCTTTTTTTTGGTCCAACACAATTTTCAATTGTAAAAATTAATTTTAACTTACATTTAATACAAATATAAATATTATAATTAAATTTATTTCACATCTTACATATTTTTTAATATTAAAGTAAATTTTTTTTAAATAAATTTAAAAAATAAAATATATTTTTTTCTTAAAAAAAAATTTAAATCAAATAAGATCTTAAATATCATGGTATTTAAATGATATAGCACGTAATTCAGATAACTGAACCAATCACCTCTTTAAAAAGAAGTGAAAATATTTTTATATTATTTAAATTACAAATAGTACTTTAGGTTTGGATATAATATCATGCAAGTGTAATTTTGGAAAATCTCTTTTAGGTATCTGAGTGTCATTAAGTTTTTCAGTTTGATTTGCTTAAAATGACAATTTGTCCTTTTTAATTTATAAATTGTCATTGTATATTGATGCAACGATATTGTTTTGATCTCACTAAGGGTGTTAATATGGATCGAAGATCGAAAATCAATTAAAAATTAAATCGATTTTAGATCGAATCGAAATCGAGTCATTCTAAATGAGCCGACTAACGAGCTAAAAGTTCGGCTCGGTAATAATTTTGAGCCGGGTAGGCTCGGCTCAATCTAGCTCGAAAATCGGCTCAAATTAAAATATATTTTATATTATAATGCATATAATATATATATTATAAACTGAGCCGATCTCGAGCCGGATCTAGTTGAGCTTACTGGGCTCGAAATTGGCTAAAAAAAATTGAGATTTGATTCATTTTTGAGCCGGCTCTAAAATGAATCGAAATCGGGTTGAAGTCGATTGGAATCTACTTGAGGCTGCTCAAAGTTGAATCCAATCGAGCTCAAGTTGATTCCGAGTCGATCAAAATATGATTAATCTGATTTCAAATCGGTATTTGCTCGGCTCAAAATCGAATCGGTAACAGCCCTAGATCTCACCGTACCACCTTACCTTACTGCCGCTTACGATTTGGCATTAATGATTGCTTGCAATAGTTTTTTGTTAAATAGTGCCAAAAGAGAGTAACAGGGCAGAGAGAAACAAATATCAATAGAAATACAATAAAATTTTTGCTCGTATGACACAAAAAATTTCAATATTTATTTGTTAGATATCCTAAAATTAAATATTACATGACACATACTCATTTATTTAAATTTTACAACCAACACACTCTAATTAAAAAACTCTTATATTTTATTCGAGTAAATCATACTTGAGTCATGTTTTAACGTAAATAAGGTTCATAATAATAAAATCTAACCCTCGGTGTATCTTAAATCAAATCTAGTCGTTCATCTAATTCCCCACTATTAAAATGAGCGTCTAATGAACTATTCTACATAGTTAACAGATTTAAATAATTTTTTAACATGTAAAATTTAATTTAAGTGTATCCAGGGTTAGATTTTATTCCAATAAACCTTATTTAAGTTAAAACATAACTTAGGTACGATTTACTCAAATAAAATATAGGAATTTTTAATTAGAGTGTGTTGGTTGTAAAATTAAAATAAATAAGTATGTATCACGTAATATTTAATTTTAGGGTGTCTAATAAGTAAATATTAAAAAAATTTGTGTAATACGGGTAAAAATCCCTATTATAAAATCTCTAATTTACTTTTTTTTTAATAATTAGGAATATTTTAGAATATAGTTGGCTTTAAGTCGATCTCAATTGAGTTGAACCAAATTTTAAATTAAATTTTTAAATTCAATTCGAGCAGTTAAATTTCTTTTAAAATTTAAGTTAATTTTTGAAGTTAATTGAGTTTAGTTATAAATTATATTTTTTGTAAAAAAATTAAATATTGAAAATTTACTTTTAAATTATATGTAGATACTTATAACCTTATAAGATATTATAAAATTTCTTAATAATATTTTAGAATATTAAAAATATATATTTATATACTTATATGTATTTTAAGTTAATTTTAAGATAATTTGATTTTTTTAAGTTAATTTTTAGTAAAAAGATTTGATGTTATTTTAAATCAAGAAAAATACAAATGAGTTTGATGAAATTTTTCATTTTCATGTATAACTACCTAGACTAAAATGATATGAAAATCAAAACTATGGAATGAATTAATAAAAAAATAAGATAAATTACATTTGAGCCATTAAATTTAAAATATAATAATATTTAGATTTATATTTTCAAAATCTTAACATGCATATTTCTGATTTTAAAATTTTTAACATCTTAATTATTTTAAAATTACAATTATATTTTTTTTTATCATATTGCACAGAAAGAGGGGAGGCATAATTAAAATTTAAAAAAATTAATAATAAAAAATTTGAAAAAATTCAGTTATTGAAATTTAAAAAAATAAAATGTTTTTTGAAAATATGAATTTGAATTTTATTGTACAGTAAACTCAGAAACATGGTGTAATTTATCAAAAAAATTCATGAAATTAAAGTACAATTTATCTTTAAATTATTTTGATATTTGCATGGATTATACGATGTAAGGGCAAAATGGGTATTTCCGATAGAAAATGGAGGCTAATTCTGGCATTTCGGCCGCAACGGCGCACATGAACGAAGAGCCACGTGTCACTTTTTCGCGTCGTTCACACCGTGATAATCGCTTTCACATCTTCTCGTGCGGGTACAAGAATCTGCCACGTAAGCATATTTGCAGTGGGGCCCCCTAAGAGTACTAGCTGTCGCAATCTGGGCACGGCAGCGGCGCCGCGCCCAGTGGGGGATCATTTTTTATTTTTTATTTTTATTTTTTAAATTCACATAACTAATTGACAAATATCTGTTTCTATTAAAAAATAAATAAATAAATAAAAATATATGGGCGGAATCCGTTGTGGCAGAAGTCAACCTTCGGCATAAAATAAGACTTCAGCTAATGAAAGTTGTCCGTTTGTCCAGCGATTTCTGTTCAACAGCGAATGAATTTCGCCAAAAAAGTTTTCCTTTTATTAAACTTTTAATAAAAAAATATTTTAAAAAAGGTCCTACATTACTAATAAAATCAACTCAATATATATAAATATATATTTTAAAATTTTTTAGACATAATTCAAATGATTTTTATACAAAAGTATAATATAAAATTTTTATAAATATATNTTTTTTAGTTTAAATTATAATTTTACACAGAATTATAAATTTAATTTTTTAATATTTATGTCTCTTATATTTATATAATTATAATATAATATAAGCTTTTTTTAATTTTTCATATTAATTTTTTTTTAAAATTATTCATTTTACTCCTATTTCTCTCTCTTTTCTCTCCCCTCTATCCCAGTCTCCCATTTTTCTCTCTCCCACCCCTTGCTGGTGGAACCACCGGCCGTCGATGGAGACATCGATCGCCAATGATGAACAATGAACGCGGGCAGGAGGCCTACACCCCTCTTCTCCCTCATTCTCTAAATCTCCCACGAGTTTCTACCAACAGGTTTAGAGAGAGGGAGAGCCAGGGTGCAGGCCTCCTATCGGCTTCACCGCCGGCTGGCGGCTCCACCAGCGGGAGGGAGGGATGGAGAGAAGGGGGAGGTCGGGTAAGAGAGAGGACAGAGAAGCGAGAGAAAAAAATAAGATAAAATAGACATTTTGAAAAAAAATTATATAATTTAAAATTCAAGAACTCGGACATAATTTACCCTAAATTTTAATATATTTAATATGAATAATAAAAATTTTTATAGAAGATGTAGCTTATAATTAAGCTCGATTCAACTCAAAATTAAAAGAATTTTAGTAGGCTCGAATTAAGCTCAACTTAAAATAATTTTTTTTAAATTTTGAGTTGAGCCAGACTCACTTAAAATTGACTCAATGCCATAACTTAAGGATTCACGTACCTCTAATATAACATTCAGATTAATCACAACGAAACTAAGACCTTCAAGGTCTGAATGTTAGAGCTATATTTTTCTAGCTATAATATCATTTTTTATTTGATAATTTTATAGTTTTTTTAAAAGTTATTTAAAAATATCATAAAATTAAACAATTAATTTTTCAAAATAATATGACATAATGTTAAGATAGCAATGAACTAAATGTCTCTTAAACAATTTCAATAATTTTTCCGATTTATGATTCTCTTAGCTCTAGGCCAGCGAATGGACCTGATTGATCGAAGATTTTGACACAATTATTCAAATAAGTTGCATCAAAATAAACTCGAACACTCAACACAAGACTCGACATGTTCCAAACTAATTTTCAAGGTAGAGCCTTCGGCTAATTTCATTCAAATTTGAGTAAAATCACTCCTATTTTTATATTGTCTCGTTTGGTTCGAGCTTTTTTTTTAGACAAGAGAAAAAAATTAATTTATTTTTAAAATTTAATATCAAAAAATTTTATTTTAATATTAAAAAGTACATAAGATGTAAAATAAAATTGATTCTAAGATTTATATTTGTGTTAGATATATAATAAAGATAATTTTTTCAGTTAAAATTTACGTTGAACTAAAAAAAGTCTAGAAATAAACGAGGCAGGAGATAAATTACAAAATGTCATACATATGTAATTAAATCATAACATACTCCATAAAAAAAATCTAACCATGCAAAAAGCTAAGAGTTAACTTAAAAAAAAGCTTGTTAAGGTTATAATAATAAAATAAAATTATTAAATATATCCTGACAAAATATCAATCTTTTTGGTAAACAATAAACTGATGAGGAATTTCCAACAAAATGAGTATTTACTGATATTGTGATTTAAATATATAAGTATTATTGATTTTAATTTGAGAGAATTACATTATTTAAGTTCTTTTTAGTAAGTCACTTATCTCAGCAAATTTAACTATTAAATTTCTCATTATTAATTTTATATTTTTATCCTAAAATGTCTTTTTATTATTTGAAATCATGCCAGATATTTATAAAGTTCAAAAGCTTCGCTCCTTTTCCGATATAATACGATTCACTTAGGATAACATCTGGAGATTACTCTCCATCTTCTTTATCCACAAGTCATCACATGTATTGTCTAACGATCCTAATTCACATTTAATTTCAAATTTGAGTAATTTGTAGAACAATCTTGACCGAACATTCTTGAGTTAGGTTTGTAAGAGACGATGACGAATCTGACCATACCTGTTTACATGATGGCCCCTTGACATCCAATAGCTCAATACTTGTGTTTGTTTTCTTATGTTAATGACCAAGACAACCTTGATAGCAAAGCTAAAATGTAACATCTCGTGATCTAATTATAAATATATTATTTTTTAAATTTTAGAGAACTACGTAACTTGATTGCTTCCTAAGACGTTACTCATCCCAGTATTACTTCATCTTTAGTTAGGGCTGTTCACGATTCGATCTCGAGCCAATCCGATCTCGGCTCAAGATTGAATTGAAAGTTTTTGATTCGATCCAAAGAATAAAAGATTCGAGCTGGGTCTGGCTCATTTGTTGTCAATGCAAGCTCAATTCGAGTCAAAATTGATCCGACTTTTGATTATTTTTTGATCTTTTATCCAAATATTATGTATAAATATATTTGTTCACTAATCAGCTTAAACTATATTTTATTCGCTTTGATTGATTATTTAAAGATAAAATAGAAAAAATAATTTATAATAAATATGATTTAAATTATTATAGAGAAAGTTCTAGTGAAAGTTTAATGAATCCTTCCAGTAGACTATTGAAAAAAAACTACATAATAAATCTAGTTACATATATAAATATAGATGTAATATTTTTTGTTTTGTTAATAGATCCGATTTCGGGCCATCTCGATTTGATCCTATGTCAGCTCAAGATTGGATTGATGAAATTTTCGAGCCAAAAAAATAGCTCGTTAGTTGGCTCATTAGATCGAATCGAGCTCGATTCGATTCAAAATTTAATTTCAATTTTCGAGCGATCTTCAATCTTCGAGCAAAATTAACAGCCTTATCTTTAGTACACTTAATTACATATTTTTTCATCAGTACTAACCTCACTATTTTTTCCCAAATGGCATCTTTATTATTTGGGATTAAGTTATCTACTCCTTTTTCTTTTTGATATGGAATAATTTATTTTTATTTCCCTCTTACTACTATTTAGTATCTTAGAAACTTATCAATAGCTGTACTTTGCTCAAGTAATTCTCTTCTCACGGGACATCACCCAGGCCCACAAATTTTCACTTAATTCATCCGCGAACCACACTATATTATAAGAGGCCTGCTCTGATACTATATTGTGGCATCCTTTGATTCAAATATAAAGAAATTGTCAGCTTTAGCTCTAGAAAACTGCGTAACTTAAGTACTTCGAAGAGGTTATCCATCCCAGTACCGCTCCATCTCAGGCATACTTAATTACAGAGCTTCTCATCATTAGCCTCATAGTTTTACTCTAAAAATACTTCTATTATTTGAGATCACATTATCTAGTTATACAGCTCAGAAATTTTCCTATCTTTTTGATGTGAAACGATTCATTTCTGTGCTATTTGCACTGCTATTTATCGGTTTAGAAACTTTTCACGAGCGGCATTTTACTCTAGTGATTTTTTTATCTTGAGACATCACTCAGCGATCATTTCTCATTCTTTTTGGCTATAGTACATCACACAAAAATGTATTATATAACAAAATATTTAAATCAAATTTTATTTCACAAAACTATTGTACAACAAAATTATAATAAATAAAAGATAATTTTTATGACACGTTGCGATAACATTCCAAATAATAGAGATAAATACATTCACAATATTTCAGTCATTTTTATATAACAATCATTTTTTAGAAGATGTTATATTTTAAATACTATTTAAAAATTAAATAGCTAAGATGTAAATACAGCATAACATATTACATATATATATATATATATATATATATATANTAAGAATTTACTACATATATCATTATCAATTTTTCATTAATATTATAACAATTTATTATTTTAATTTAAATTTTTGTCACCAATTTTGAGATGATAAATAGCAAAATTGGATCACCTTAGTAGTCTTTGCTTGTCCTCTAAAAATCACAAATCAATTCTAATTTTTTTATTTATTTCATATCTTACTCAAATTATAATATTAAGGCTTATTTAATATTTAATTTTAAAATTTATCTTATAAAAAGTAAATAAATTAATCATATTAAAATTTATATAAAATATAAAATAAATTTGATTGAAAATTTGAGAATTGTGTAAGATATAATATACAGTGAATTATTTTTATTATATATCATAAATGGATGGCCACGTTGGCCAAATGCCAAACAGACTATTAATTCTATTTAATAACAATTTAAATTATAATCTTAAAAATAAAAATTTATTTTAAATCTTTCAAATATTTTAACAAAAAAAATAATTTTATCTTACATAAAACAAAAAATCTATATTTTAAAGTAATTTATTCACAATATTTCTCCCACTGATCTAAAAAATTATGCGAAATTGAGCCTGTGAACTATCTATGAATAATAAATATGATCAACTGCTTCTTAAAAACAGATAGAAAATGAATCATAAATATTTTATTTCATTTCATTGGTATTTTCTAAAAATCAGAAATTTCATTAAATGTTAACCTGAAAACAGAAAACTTTCTATTTGTGGTAGAAACCAACCGTTTTCATCCACCGCTGAGCTTCACGCCAAAGTAGATGTTAATATCTCTTGTAACATCATTTGCTGTGAATGTGAATGCCTTAAATGATCCAACTCCTAAAAAGATAGAAAAGATTTCATAATTCGTGAGTATAATCTTATATTATCCTATTAAAGATAATATTATAAACAATTAAAATTTTAATTTTACCTCAATTTATTTGCATTAAATTATAATTATGAATTAAAGTTTTGACTAAAATTGAGGTAAATTAGAATTATTTTTATTAAAATTTAGATTTATATTATTTAATTATTAAATTAAATATGAAGTAAATACTTACATATAAATATGAAGTATCATGCCATAATACTTACAAATGCATTCAAAATATCTAACTACATAGCTGTTGCATGGGTAAAGAGTAAAGACAGGCATTGGATTAATATCCAAATAATTAGAAAATATATAGTTCTGGTTTACGTCATAATAATTAAAAAGCGCATTTTATTAAAATACCTGGTAATTCTTGATCATTATTTTATTTTTCTCAAACTTTTCTTTTAATTTTTTTTTTTGTATTTCATTTAATAGAACTGTTATAATTCTTTTGTGAAGCCATTAATGAATGAAATTTTACTTCGTATAATTATGATTCTCCTATCAAAAAAAAAAAATTTCTATGATTCTCTTTGATGATTACAATCTATAACTAGTGGAATAATTAAAGTTTAATTTATTGTGACAAATCTCCCGCATTGTTCGGTACAATAATTCTCACTTGCAATATTGATTATTCAAAATTATCTTTATCATTTTTATTATTTTTTAGGGTAAATTGCACAGGGCCTCTAAAGTTAAAGTAATACTACAAATAAGTCCCACATTTTAAAATATCTCGATTTAAATTTTCAAATTTATATTTGCACTGCTATTTGATCCTTCAGTTTAAATCACTTTTTTAGATGATCCAATTAGACGGTAACTGTTAAATATATTTATATGAACCACAATGCCCTTATAACTCACATTTAATAAATTAAAAGTTTGAGGGTAAAATCGTAAAAAGCTAGTAGATTTTCATACATAGTCTCACTAGAGTTCAAACAAATACAAACTCGGAAAATCAAATCGAGACTATTCAAAACATGAGACCTATTTGCAGCACCATTCTAACTTAAGGGCCCCTATGCAATTTACCCTATTTTTTATTTAAATATTCAGTCATATATAAATATTTAAATTACTTCAAATTTTTCATCTAGCCGTTCGACGATTCTGCTGAACACTCCGACCATCCAATCTGATGGATATAAATAAGAAAGAAGTTTTGTTAATCAAATTCAAATTTAATTAACAATAAGTTACTTCTAAAAAGAGCTAAAAATACAAATTTTAATTGATTATTAATAACCACATAAACATCATTTTTATTACATATGTAAGTTGCCCTCCATTCATTCTTGAAAAAAATATTGCATAACCAAAAAGAAAAAAAAATCATAAAAGAAGAAAACAAAAAAAAAATCTAATGAAGCTATAGAAAATGATGAAAGAGAATCATACCAGAAGATACATGAAGAACTAATGGTTCCTTCTAAGAGCTGAAAAGAACCCACCTGATGACTTATCCTTGCGCCGGTCCTCACACTCCTATTTTAATAATTAGTTTAAGATATACATAGAAATAAACTTAAATATAATAAAAGGCATTTAACTGCATGCCACACAAATTTTTTAAAATTACGCCATACATTTTCTTCACAAAATTTACACTATGAATTGTGAAGAAAATATGTGTGGTATAATACATGAAGTTTTATGTGGCATGTGGGTAATTATCCCATATAATAATTACATCTAAGTCTCTGAGACAGAATTTTCTATTTCATTCACGTCTATAAAATAGAAAACCTAGAAATTATTACATGTGAGTCCTCTGGTGAAATCCGTCAACTCTTTATAGCGGTTTCAATTACTATATAAGCCAAGAAATTGAGGAAACAAAGGTAAGATGTTATAATAACAGTTGTAAATTAGGAATGACAATATGACGAGTTTGAGTCGGGTTTATAAATGCCCATACTTATAAACCCGACTCACTATATATTATTCATTACTCATACCCGCCCCATACCCATTTCCGCCCCGCTCCGCCCCTAGTTTTCATAAACTCGTACTCGCCCCGCCCCGTTTCCTCACTAATGTTAATGAAATGAATTATTTTACTCTAATTGAAACAACAAAATCGTAACAACATGGTGAATATTACACTATGAAAGTAAGGCCTTACATTTCTTCATTTTCAATGCACTTTTTTTATTTGACTCTATATAAGTCTATAAAAGATAGATAAAAATATATACATAACGGGGCAGATCGCGGGTAAAATTTGAGTACCCATACCCGCTCTTAATGGGGCGGGTCGGGGCGGTTTAATCGGATACGGGTACAAATTGCCACCCCTATTGTAAATATTTAAAACCTATTTAAGTATATTAGCTTGACAGGCACATTTGACGGGACTCTCAAAAGGAACTCACGTGGAATAATTTTTTGGCAGAAAGGATTACATGAAATGTTTTCAATTTCATGAACTTAGTAGAACAAGAGACCGCTGAAATTAAAAAGAAATAAATTAAAGAACTGAAATTTACCTCCTTAGCAATGATTTGGAGGGTCTCCAGAATTTCGGAGAAATCGGGCCTCAAAGCAGGATTTTGATGCCAGCACTTCTCGAGTAGGTCAGCAAGCTTGGGATTGCAATGTCTGGGAATGGTAGGCCTCAGCCCCTAATAACGAAGAAGGAACAAGTTCAGAACAGATAGCAGCAGTTCACATTTCAAAAAAAAAAAAAAAAAAAGAGCTGTTCACATAAAACATAATTAGTACGATTCCTTTCAAAAAAAATGTATGACAAAGATTACTATGGAAGATATCAAAAAAAAAGTTAAGAAATGGTATAAAGAGCTTCACACAAGAGAAAGATTGTAATTTAAGGATTTTATACCTGAGGAATAAATGTTAAGAGGGTATAAGCAAGGTTTAAAAACTCATTTCGGTTTTGGTTTTGGTTTTGGTCACAAGATGAAAATATTGGTTTCAGCAGTTTCAAAAGTTTCGATAATTTCATTATTAGCAGTTTCAGCTTTTTCTATAAATTATTTAAATTTTACAAATTTAAAGTTAAATTTATTAAGGACAATCACTGAATATTATGTTTTGGAAAAAGATGAGTTTTAGTAGTTTTGACCGAGTTTCGACAATTTCAGTTGAATTTTAACAATTTCGACCAAAATTCAACCGAAACAGTTAAAACAATCGAGTTTTGGCCAAAACTGAAACTCGATTTTCAAAGTTTCCACTGAAACTGATCAACAGTTTTGGCCGAATTTTAAAACCTTGTGTGCAAGATGAAAAACTAATAGCTGTTAACCTCGGTTAGATCAAATAAAATTTGATTGTTCATATGTTTGACACGAGTTAGATCACATAAAATCTGATCATCCGCATGTTCATATACTTCTAACTATTTTCCGATTGGGTAGTGGTTGAGCTGCAATGGCGAGATGTTGGTGTGGTAACATTGCCAAAGCCCGAGGAGAATAGGGAAAGAGAAAAATAACAGAAAAATTAAAAATTTTAAATTTAAAGATAATTTTTTTAACAGAGATTCAAACACTGCTTAACAAGGGTGTGTATAGCAGAGCTCTAACCTTCTTTGTCCAGACTGAGAGAGGACGGGGGGACTTCTTCCCTCCTCTTCCCAACTTGAGGGAGGTCCCTCGAGGAGCAGGGACTAAATTTAAAGATAATTTTTTTAACGGAGATTCAAACACCGCTTAACAAGGGTGTGTATAGTAGAGCTCTAACCTTCTTTGTCCAAACTGAGAGAGGATGGGGGACTTCTTCCCTCCTCCTCCCAGCTTGAGGGAGGTCCCTCGAGGAGCAGGGACCTATGCCCCTCCTTTCCCAACTAGAGAGAGACTGGGAGGTCCCTCGAGGAGGGAGGGAGGGAGGGAGAGAGAGAGGGGGGGGAGGGAATGGTAAAATAGTCATTTACTAAGAAATAAAAATAAAAGTAATAGAAGAATCAAATTGATATATTTAATGTGACTCAAGGACCTATAAGTTAAAAGTTTGAAAACGTGATCCTATATGATATAATGTCCTAACTTTAGGAACTTGAATGTAATTTTTACTTAAATTAATTGTTATAGCTGAGAACGTAGAACATGCGGTAAGATAGAAATTAGAAAATGGACAATTACATTGTGAGAGAAATAACTAGTGAACACAAAAACACAATTAGAATCAAAATGGTTTCAACAAATTTAATGAATGGTGAAAAATAACCATGAAGGAACTAGATTATCTAGTGTGAGAAAAATGAATAAGAGATAGATAGGTCAAAGATGTTAATACAAAAATAATCACATGAGCTAGAACTATTCAATATATGCAGCAATGGTGTAAGTGAAAGCAAAATTGATTTATAATTGTTATAAAATAATAATTCAAGGCATCCCAGTTGTCTATGTAGAAGGTTGAGATGGATAGAGTTCCATGATCTTAGGTAGATATTTTTGCTCAGAGTCAAAAAGCTACCCAAATAGAGGAAATGGGCATCGGAGCCGAAGACATGTTTTGACAGCATGGGCAAATAACTCACCAGTGACAAGGATACACCACAAAATTCAACGTAAATCGCGGGCTCTACCTGCCAAAGTCAATCAAGCCTATACAGATGATAAAGAGAAATGTTCCCCCACACTACGACATGGAGGTGAGTGGTGTCGCTAGATTGCATTAATGAGGGATGTTCATCAATCAAAGAAGAGATTAAATGCTAAAAAAGGGAATAGTCCAACAGGCCATTTGCTTCACCATCCCTCCTCGACTAGCATTGACTACAAGCTGCAACTCCACTTTTACACCAATTTTTTCCTTACTTTTTCAACTCTAATCTTTTTGCTCTTCTTTAACTATACCAGAGAGTGTAACAAAGATCACTTATAGTGAACATTAAGCCGCCTTCGACAGGCACCATGATTTTTCTTATTCATAGGGTTTTTCAAGAAAAAGTTTGGTGTCTTATTTTGTGTTTTATTTGTTTTTCATTTCGGTTGCTCATTCGACACCGTTTGATCACTTTTGCCAAGTTTTGACATCAACAATAATGTTGATGTCAAATAGTATGGAGGACATTATTGATAATGAAGATAATATTGAAGAAGAGGATGATGATTACAAAAAGGAAACATCGAGGCATATAAAAGGAATCATACTTCCGCAAGCAAGCCTCAACAATCTGAAATGCAAAGGCTTTATCATTCCCCGAAGTTTACAGGCCACAAATTTGTGACAAGAAAGGTAAAGAGAGCTGCTATGACTCTTCTTATTATAGTACCAAACTTAGTTTCACAATTAAGGAATGGGTCAGCATATTGAATGTCCTAGAACCCAGTATTAGTTGGCAACATGCTAAGATCAATGTTGGGCCTTAATAAAGGCCTAACTTTGTGGTTAACTAAGCTTATTACAACCGAGCTCATATCTAAATTTTTATTTATTATTTATTATTTTTTCGTTTTTCTTAACCTTAATAGAGCCAATCTACCCGAGGTTAACTAAAGTCAAAGATGGCAAACAAGATTGAGCTTTAATTTAGGCCAATACCAAATATGAGAGACAGAAACCAATGATCTGTAGTTCTTACATTTCATGTCATGTATATGTAGCATTTACAGCTAAATATCATACTGGGAGCATACGCTATCTGAATTAATTTGGTGCATCAAAAATCTACTTTCATCTTGTTAGTGGCGACCCCTCAAGAAATAAAGTTTCCAAGTGTAAAACTGGATTCCGAACTCCTACAAATATCTCGAAGTTGACTGTCTAAGATTCCAATAGTAAAGATGGATTTTGCGGAGCAATTAAAAGCATATAGCAAAATCACTCATGTATATAGCAAAATAACAATTACAAGTTATGCTAGAATCACTCACCTTTTGGACAACACCTACCGCAGCTTGTAGTGGTGTCAAATACTCGTATGGAAGCTGCAAAAAGGATTATAATGATGTATTAGTCTATTCAAAAAAAGGGAAATAATTCCCTTTTTCTTAACAAAAATGCATGAATAAGCAGTGATTACCTTCCCTGTCAGCAGCTCCCACAACATGATACCAAAGCTAAATACATCAGCCTTGTGATCATAGGGCTTGTGTTCTATGACCTTCAGTTAAAAAAGGTGACAAAAAAATTATGGTACATCTACGAACTTGGAGAAAGTTAAATGGGCTTTAGTAAATATCATGATCAAGATAGCCTCCAAAATTGGTTTTTTAAATAAACTATTCTACACATAACAATCGAATACAAAACAACTACAAGCATTTCATAAAAATCACTGTCAAACAAGAAATTGTAGCAATCAACGAAGATAAAAGATCAAGATGAGTTCCAGAAACACCTCAGGAGCCATCCAGCGATAGGTTCCTGTTTCAGCAGTCATAACTCCAGATTTAGCTTTGACACGCGCAACTCCAAAATCAGCCACCTTTGCTACCTGTCAACGGAGGCTCAAATTGTTTCCATATACAAACCAAAAAATTTCGCCAAAAGTAATTTAGTGCAAGAGATAAAAAATGTGGCATTCAAACAATTGGACCATATGCATTCCTACAAAACTTGAACGTAGTTTTTATAGAAATTTCATAAGTAATCAAACTAATCTACAACGAACAAACAGCATCAATGTTAACATTCTTATAAGCACTAAAAGAAGTTAAATGCAACTTTTTTACTCATTTACATTAGCATTTTTAGCAAAGAAAAAGAAAATAAAAAACATCTTAACTGGTAATAGAATACAGATATCACCTCATTCTCATCCATCAGAATATTGGCAGTTTTAAGATCTCTATGTACGATATCATTTTGATGCAAATAGTTCATTCCCTTTGAAACATCAATTGCCACTCTGAGCAGAGATGGTAGCTTAAAGGCACCTTTCTGCTTATGAAGAAAATCATATAGGCTCCCTCCAGGCATAAATTCTGAAAAGAACAGATAAAGACTAGTTTAATACCTACTTGTTCCAAGCTTATTTAGAAAAATAACCTTCTTCATTATTTGAAGACATTCCAGGTAACACCGCCTAACATTTGTATAATTCAAGAAAAACACATACCAGTGACAATGAACAAACTGGATGGTCTTGTGCATGCTCCAATAAATTGAACAACGTTTTTGTGACGAACCTTTCTGTACAAAGAAAAAATAAAGAGAAAAAAATTCTCAGAGAAGGCATATAATGTGCAAGTACCATTTTCAAAAGTGTGAAATGAAAAAAAATATTCAAATAATCCCAATACAAAAAATGCTATCAGACCGATGTTGCAAAAAGTTATCAAGTCAAAGTGCAGTTCTACATGTATTACAAATCTGTACATAATTTCAAAATATAGTGTTATTTGAAAAGCAACTGGTCAGAGGGTCTGTATTCAACCTAAAACAACTAAGAAATTAGTTATTGATGGTTATGGTAGTTCGAAAAACCAATGTCTAGCTTTTTCTGCTATCAATGACAATTGAGGTCCCTATAAGTGAGATTTTATTCACTGCTTCTAGTGTGCATGGCATTACATAAATGAAGAGTACTAGAATGTCAACGACAAACACCAGACACTATTTTCAGAAGTACTTTTGACTAACCTCATAATATATACTTCCTGAGCAAATTCACGTTGCATATCCACACTGATAAGTTCCGGCTTAAATACTTTAATAGCTACCTCCTGACTACAGTATGTGCCTCGGAATCTGAAAATTTTTTTGAAAGTGTAAAATAACAATGGAAACATTTTTTAGAATATATTTTTTATCTGATCCAGCGATAGCACTTACAGGTCACCATAAGATCCAGACGCCATCTTACTTTGAAATTTCAAAAATTTTGTATCAATCTCCCACACATCAAGCCCATCCGTAGGTATTTGAATATATTCAGGAAAATCTTCCTTGGACTCCAAATTTTCTTTCATAGTTGACCACTGTCCAACTGACAGGCTAGCTTTCTGCAAATAGTTCTGGTAAGTGACCCGTAGCTTTTGTCACTTGCTCTAAGTACAAAAAAAGGCATGTAAACATTTAAAAGATGCGAAAAATTCCTCAGAGATATAAGAATCAAATTAAACTTGAATAGAGATATTTTTTTATTGAAAATTATGAATAATATGAAATAAAGTTAGTTATTATGTTGGGATATGTGAGGGATGTGATATAAATTAGTTATTATTTTAATAATGTGTGTAGGATGTGAAATAAAGTTAATTTTTAATATTAAATTTTATGTATGATGTGAAATGCCTGTTTAAAATTAAACCAGGTTAATTTTTAAGAGCCAAACAAACAAGGCCATAGTATTATGATAAAAGGACGATATGTTGCTAACAAAACAAAATCAAGCAGATAGTCAAGTAATAATGATCAACAAAATTGTGAAACCATATCTGAAATCATTACCTAGGAAAAACATTAGGTTGGTAACAAAAAAGTAGATTATGGAAGAGCATTGACACCACTCCGAAGAGCCTGTTGTATGCTATTTACTATAGGATTGTTAGTCCTTTAGGGCAAAAGCGACATCCACAGCTTATTATCTACTTAATCGATTATCTCAGTCAACTTTGAAATTAAAAGTTCTAGAGGAGGTTTGGTTCGATAATTCTCACACATATTTTAAGTTGAAGATTTCGGTTGTTCAACATATGCTCACACAAAGGGAAGCTAAGTTTGAGATCAAAGAAATTTTTATTTCTCGAATATGATGAACAAACAGAATTAAGGGTTTTTGACTCTAGAGTCCTAATGAGTCGAAAATCATTTTCAATAGAGATGTTATTTTCAACAAACAAAATCTATTATTAAATACTTCCAACTCCTCTAAAGTTATGGTTCCAAATGTTCTCAACAATGTACTTTCTTCCAATAGAACTTAAAGAGGGAGCTCATGGTGAAACTGACCTTGCAAGCATATCCAATAGCGTAGCCTTACTCTATTGCCAAGGACAGAGACCAAAAAGCTGTTCAACCACAAAGGTACAAGTCTAGAGCACAGTGAAAAAAATTTGCGCATCAAGATTCATCATAGTCGAACAAAAGCAATAACTTGGCTATCTCAAAGTGGTTATATTGTGAAGGTTGTAAAAAGAATCAGAATGAAGGAATTGAAACATGTTTCAACACTTTTGTCAGCACAAGTTTGACGATTAGTCAAACAAACATCAAAGACAGAGTAAAAGGAACTCATGGTAAATGTTCCTTATAGATATTGGGATGCCTTCTAAGGTTTGTCTTCACTCTAGGGTGTAAGCATAGTCAATTGAAGATCTTCGCTCAAGTCTACAATGGCTCTTTTCACTACTGAAGCCAGATATATGATCGTTACGAAAGCAGTGACGGAAGCAATCTAGTGCAAGTTTTTTTTTTTTGGAGAAATCACAGGGATTTTTGACAAGACTACTGCCTACAGTGAGACAAAATGTGAACTGTTTAACCAATTATCAAATGTTTCATCGCAGGTCAAAGCACATTAAGATCAAGCATTATTTGCTCGAGAAGTTAATGCTCATGGAGAAATACTTGTCAAAAAGATCAACTCCTTCAAGATACCAGCAAATATATTAATGAAGTCCTTGTTGACTTCGAAGTTCGAGCTTTGCTTGGACTTAATCGCTTTTTTCCAATAAGAGATTTTTAGGTGTCCATAGGGAAATTTGAGAGCAGAAGACAGCTTCACAAAAGAATTCATCATCAAGGGTATGCTTTGTTGGATGTGATCTGAATTCTTCATCTCCTCTCTGGTACAAAGTATTTGTTTAACAACTCGCTCTTTTATTTAACTCCTAGCTCTAAAGTAGTAAATGGGTTTTGAGTTTAGTTATATATAGTATGTTTTGCTGAAGTCATTTCAAAGAGCCAAATAATTTGGAGTTGAATATCATGAGAGATGAACAAAGTTTGTTCGTCTCATCCTAGCCTTTCAAATATAAGCTCGACTTCAATGCTTTACGTCATGACATTATTCAACTATCTTCTTTAACTCCATGTCTTCTAATAGTGATAATTGAGGTCTTGAGGGAGAAATCTCCAATCACCTATAGGGATTATCTGAAGGCTGATAGAACCAGAGAATTTTTAAAATTCAAGGACTATTCGTGTATACCTTGTCTCCTCTATAAATAGAGAAAAGAATATGGTTCCCGTGCAAGCCTCCAATATCACTAAGACGCCCGTGCTCATCATCTGCCACTCAAGTATCATTTAGAGAGTGGTGCTCTTCTACAACAAGAAAGGGAGCTTCTCAGTGTACTACTTGGCTGGTGTGGAAGAGTTCTTATTTCTTTTTGTCCAGTTTACAGTAATATTATTTGTACTCTATTTTCTTTTAATTGGTGAAGATTTTTCCTTTACTCTTCACATTTTTTGCCAATTTGGATTTTCACGTAAATCCTTGTGTTTATTGATTTCTTTCTTCTTCTACTTTACTGTTTACTTTAGTGATTGTATGATCATTTATTACGGCTATTTGATTTTGTTCATGTATGATCGTTTAATCTTCTATTGCAGCTACTCAACTATTTCTCCCAACAAAAATAAATAATTTCATGAATTGATTTGAGTCTTATCTTGCTCTAGTATCTTATGACAAGAAAAGAGGAAAAACATATATGAACGTCAGATCACAAGTTAGATTCCCATTGACTATTACAAAAAATCAGTTAAAAGTTTTGCTGAGATTTAGTTGCAGTTTAATGCACTATAATGAGTCAAACATGGCCTGTAAGTCTGAGTTTAAAACATCATTAATTACTTTAAAATTTTCCAAATCCTTGGTAAACAGCTGCTGTATGACAGCTGACTTCAACTTACTGATAGAAAACTTTGCTGATTATGATATTGCAAAGTTACACCTTTAATATGTAGAAAGTTTTGTCAAAAACAAGAACAAAATATCTTTAAAAGTATTGGTAGGAATCTGCTAGGAATTGAAGGTACGAAGGAATTATGAATAGTGCAACTTGAATGGCAAAAATTATTGTAATGTACTTGTTACATCTCTGGCAATTAACTAACCTTAAAACTTATGTACTGTTCAAAGCTTTATTACTTATGAAGTTCTAAACAAATTCAGCATTTGTTACTGTATCCTTTAATGTGCCATCAACAGACATGTAGTCCTACTTAGAAATAGGATGAACAAGCACAATAAATTGGTCTCAACCAAATAAGGGGAAGGAAAGCACAAGGGTAGATTAATTGCTACTATGCTGAAACTGAAACAGGCAATGTACTGTATAACTTGCAACAGAAGTGATTTCCTTAACTTTGTTATCATGAGGATATATTACCTTACTTCTATTAATCTCCTTCTGTAGTACATCTTTAAGCTGATCGGTTTCCTGAGACGGTCACCAAAAACCTCACATTAATTGATAATAAAACTTAATTTCAAACTAGTGTTGTTTACCATCAAAAAAAGAAAAAAAAAACTAGTGGGGTTAGATAATGAATTTCTCCTCTGCATTCAGACGCATTTAAGGAAAGTAAATAATTTCTATATGACATCAGCAAATTACTAGTTATCAAACAACAAAAGATATGAAAATAGGTTAAAAATTCCTTATCCTGCTCTTTCCAACCTTCCTATTTCTCCGACAATCTAACTAAAACTACGCACAACTAAGATAACTGAGACACGTTATAAAAATTAACAGCCTCTAAGAAAAAGCATCACATGAAAATAAAATCACCTCATATGGCCATCCATCAACAACAAAAACATCGAGTGAGTAACCATCATTTGTTGAAAAAGCATGTGCTTCTTGGATATTAAGTCCAACCTCTGAAAGCAGAGTTGTCAACTGAAACAATGAAAACATAGAGGTCCCAAAAGGAATTTAAATATCCATTTTCATCCAATACAAACTAAACAAAAGACTCTTTAATAAAAAAAAAAAAGTAAACAGAAGATAAAAAAGACTTGATTGTCATTACATTTTCTGATTGAAATAAACAGCAAGTTTGAAGGATCATAATTCAAAAGTTGATAGAAAGGGTACATTAAACTGGTGCTCATAGAATTCTATGACGATGAATGCATGTGCATGCACATGACCTGTACGTTGGAAATATTAAAACAATTTTAAAAGGAGGTTGATAGTTCCGCAAAACATGAAAATGTAACAAATCAGACAATTTTACATGATGCCTTCCAACTTATTTAAGCAAAATAAACCAGTCATTCTTAGCATATTGGAGTCCAAATATTGGTGATAGAAAAAGCCACCCTGGGACTTGTAGAAGAGCTTCTTATAACATTATGTACACAGGCAACTGCTTACATCAGAGAGACTGCCAACTACTTTTTTCAACGTGCAGTCAAAAAATCACTTAATTTCAAAATGCAAGATGTAGAAACTACCTGACTAAGAAGCTTTGGCTTGTCCTCTGTTGAAAAGGTAATCTCAAGCATAGGCCTGCATTATTAAGGAAGCGGTGCTAATAACTTGGTAATTAACATAGTTGATAGTTTGGTTAAAGGAAAAAAAGATAATTTGAAAAACATTTATGACTGTTTTGAAAAACGTGTATGATGTGAAATTAAGTACATTAATTATATTAAAAATTGTGTTGGATGTGAAAAAAAATTATTCGATTTATTGAGAATTGTGTTAAATGTGAAATAAAATGACTGCTTAATGTTAGAATTTGTCTAAGATGAGATATAAATAATTTAAATTTTTTTTTAAAATAAATTAAAATTTTTAACCATAGCTATTTTATCCAGGGTTAAAATAACTATTTGTCAAACAAGGTTTAAGTAAAGAAATAAATTATTAACATTTGTTTGCTTTCTTATAAATTGCTTGTCTAAAACCCACAAGTAAACCAACTCCTTTGCTTATTAACATGACTTCAGAATACAAACAGCTAACCAGTAAAATGATTAACTGTGAATATAATTACATCCAATGGCTCAATTCATGCAAAAAAAATAGTTCATCATATGCTACTTAACAACTTTGTTTTACAACATCCATCATGTATATTTGAAGATCAAGGACAACATTGTTAAATGAGTACCTTTCGGATATATATGACTCTAGGGGTCAACGTATACATCCTAGTAGTTTAGATGGATTAGACGCTCAAGTCAACGTTAATGGGAGCTTAACATCCAACAGGATTTTACTGGGCACAGTACAAGAATGTTTTTTTATGAAAAGATGTTTTAAATTATTATACCAAGAGAAATCAAAGTTCGCATGTGAATGTGATATATGAAATGCAAAAAGAAAAAAGACAGCCCAAACTTCTTGTCAGACTTGCATGTCAATGAGTGTGTCTCTGCATTATGTAGGGATATATACCAATGTTCAAGGGAGTTAATCAGGAAAAACATAAATGAAAGTTCACGGAAGGAGGTGAACTAGAATGCAATGAGAATTCTTGGTTGGAGAAACTGAGAACATTATGCAACTATTTTGTAATATATCACTAATATGTTCATTCTTTTTAAAACCTAACCTGGAAAGATCTGAAGTGGAATGTGGAATACGATCTCCATTCTGAACATGCCCTTCAACTTCAAGTGTGAGGCTCTCAAGATTAGAAGATGAACCAAATGTTGGAGGGGGGTGAATCCTGAAAAATGGTCACAATAGTGATATAGGAACAGTATTGACCTAAACCATAAAAAAAAGAAGCAACCTCAACCCCCCAAAACAAGAAGGGTAATAAAAGCAAATGATAGATAATACTCAATTAAATGGTAAAACAACATAAAAAAGCTAAGTTGAGTTTAAGGGAAAACCAGAGCTTACGCCATGAGTTTACCAAAAATATTTCTTGTATAACATAAACTTAGTATCAGAAATAATGATAGACAACGCTTTTGGTTTGGAAATCTTACAAAGTTTCTTCTTCTCCTGAGAAATTAGAAAAGGAATCGCCTCGGGGCATCTGCATAATAAAGATTCTGAACTTGAGATTAATAGTAATTTGGCTAATCAAATTTGCAAAGAATGCCTAATTTCAAACTTCACACACATATCTGCTGCAGGCCATATATATTAAATAGTTCCAGCTAATGCATTCAACTATACTTACGTAGATAGAAACCAAGCTTTATAAGGGGAAAATAAGGCAAAAAACCTGGTAAGTGAGAATAAACTGAAAATAGATTGACACAAATAGAAATAGAAAGACGATTCAAACTGGAAGAATCTAAGGGAAACGATTAGTATGGAGTGAACCAAATTCCTAGACCTTAAGGTATTTTCAGATTACAAGCTTGTCCCATTAGCCCTCCAATCTCTCTATTTACAACAAATAAAAATAACAAAATCCTAGTTTCTCTCCAGCAATAAGGAACTAACAACACGCTATGTTTTGTGGGGAATAGCTAGCACCGTGACTTGGAATTGCTCCGAGACATTACTATTTTCATACCATGTAACCACATTGATTGAGAAATAACTATCTCCATATCATATAACCACTCCTACAATTTCTCTAACAACTCTCATTCAACCACCTTAGGACCTAATAAGCGCTAACTCTCAAGTTAGCTGATGACCAAGAGGTTTGTTTCTTCTCGTACCTAAGACAAAGGGTGATCATCGAGAAATGACCCTGATGGATTGAAAGGACACTCTGGAAGATATTGGAGAAAAAGATATAAGTCAAAAGACAAACTCCCAAAGAACAACTTAGAAAAGGAGCCAAAGGAGATGATCAATGATTCAACTTTGGGACTAAGGCAATGCCATTATTCAAAAAAAAGATTCAACTTTGGGAGACTTGAAGGAAACCTTGGATCACCTTCGAACAAGACCCGTCACTTGCACTATGGAGAAGAAGAGAAGCCCTAGGATTTACAACCTCGGACATCGTAGAGTTGAGCCAAGGAGCTTCAAGAAAAGATGTCATGAGATGTGAAACCTCAAGAGAAGATAATCAAAGATTTAACCTTGGCACTTAACAAAACCTCGGATCAAGAGAAGAGACCCCCAGATACAACAATAACAACAAACCGAGCCTTTATCCCACTAGGTGGGTTCGACAAAAGAGACCAAATAAACAAAAGAAACATCAGGGAAGACCCACAAAGCACCGAAGATTCCAATGGTGCAAAACAACACTTCAAGAGTATAGAAAAGACTTTGAGAAGTTGGAGAGTCTTGTAGCACAATTCCCAAGAAGACTTCGTAGAGACTCCGAGAAGCTGGAGAGTTGCGTAGCGCAATTCCCACGAAGAATTCTTAAAACAAGGGGAATTACCTTTGAAGACAATTCATGAACTCAGTGCAAACCTCTTTTGTGAGAGCTAGACTAATACCACAAGAGTTAAAACTTATGCTCACAGTTTGTGAGGAATACTAAAACCTTTTTGCCCGATGATCGAGAATGAAGAAGCAGATAAACCCAAAACCTGTTGATTTAATATAGGCGATCCTCCGAAGACGAGAAGATAGAGACCTGACATGAATCAGGTTAGTATCAAAGCATAGAACCTTTGTCTATGTCCTCAACTAAGAGTGCTACAAAAAAACTGGTGAATAGTTAATTTATTCAGAGGAAGTCTCACAAAAAAGGAAAGAACCTGAGAAGATGTCCAACAATGGAGAAGGATGGAACTCCAACTTGAACGAAGTCATCTTGCTCAAGCAACAAATGACCAAAATGAAGAAGATTGACAGCCCCATCACCCGCAGATATACAACCAAGCCAGAGGAAGAAGATTGCTTGAGAACTAATCAATCGAACATACATGGGAGAAAAACCAGAAGCACTTCCGAGAAAGGAACGAAATATCCCTTGTTCTCCCTGAGAAAAGCCAAAGCCGTTCAAAGTAGAGCCTATGATAGAACTTCATACCCACAAAAGAGGCATAAAGGCAAAGAAGTTAAATGTGTTGATAGACCAATTAGGGACCTATTTCAGGCACAGCTACAACATGTACAAGAAGATGAATATCACGAGAAATGCACACCTTCGACATGAGAGAGATGGATCTCATAGGATCAGTTCAAATAATTAATTTGAGAAGGGTGTGGTACCCATGGGCTACGGCGGAGAAAAATGGAATCAACATACCCAAAAGAATGGGCAAACAATTAGCGTACACCATAGAGTTACCGCATCAAGATATTGCACTTGGCATCTCGATCAAAGACAAGACTGTGTTAATGAAGTTCACCAAAGGCTTACAAGAACTTCATGTGAGCTAACTCCAAATCATCATTGTCCTTAAATTTAGCTAGGCAAGTGATCTTGCCTCATCCCTAAAAAGGAAGAACAAACTCCAAAGGAGACACAATCATGACTGAACAGAGATTCTCCTCGCCCCCTCCCCAAGACACCAAGAGGGAAAAAATGCAAGAGCAAGCCCTGAGGATTAGCGGCTAGAAACCATTGCAAAATCATTGGTTAAAAATTTCATCCAGAGCTAACATGGAGAAGTTTAGAAAGTGCAACAAAGAGAAGAAACTTGTTGATGTAGGAGCATCAAAGTTACCATCAATTCAATGTTGTGGATTGAGCCTACTACCTAAATAATTAGCTTCTTCATTTAGCTTAGGAAATCCTTACTTCATTTGACACCGGGAACCCCCAATTAGATAAAGGCTCAATGAGGAGGAAGCCTAGTATCGATAAAGATCTATAGAAGTGGGATTCAATCTCATTGTTCTGATCTTAATTTCGAAAATATGTTTTGCATAGGAGTTTCATATCATATGTGCTATTAAAGTTTTGTAGCACATTAAACATGAATGGCCTGCTAAGGTCAAATGGTACAGAATGACAGAAAAGAAACACAAATTAATGCTACTCTTGATGATTTTCATCTACATTCATAGGACTGCAAATTCTCATTTAAAGATATTTTTTAGTGCAAGAACAATGTGGATTGGACCCAAGTAAGGTGGATTCATAACCCACTGCCTTAGTCTGTTTCGCTACATCTGCCCTTATCCCTGGACAACAAATTCACAAGATAATCCATATCTCAAATCTCAAAAACTATTTATGATCCATTAATAGTATTTCTAAATTCAAATATTTGAAATTCTAACATAGCATATAGGCTTCACGCTCCAACATATCCACGAGGCATTACTTCTAGCATATATCAGTAGCATGGGCTGATATTCCTTGCTAGAGATTACAGCATGCAAGCAGAAGATCTTATCCAAAATGTAGAAGACCCTCAGAAGATATTTTCTTTTCATGATAGTTTTAGACTTTTAGCCCATTCACCAATATATATATATATATATATATATATATATGAACGTGACAAAAAACTCCCACAGTGCAGGTAAAAGACAAAGAGAAGCAGACAAAGTCCAACGTCAAAATTCACCATGTTATGTGAAACAATATGGAGTTTATATTATCCTGTAGGCCACGATATATTTACAGAGTTTTACCAGACTGATTGCAAGTGCTATTCAGATTATGTTCTAGGATGATATACTCTCAGGTTTTGTATCAGATTCATCGAAAGTCATTTATACCTGAACAATTCGAACATCAAAAATCGGCCTATTGGCGGGATCTTGTGCATGCTGCAACAGTCTCTTGTGGGTTAAAACATCATCAGCTCTCTCAACATTCACATCCAAAGCGTAGCTACAAAGACAAGCGAAACGCCTTAACTAATCAATAAGAAATTGCAAACAGCAATAAAGCAAAACCAAGTCAAACTCGCCATGGTTCCAGTAATAGGAGTTTCAAAAGAGAAATCTACTGTAAATACAGTAGATTAGGATTAACTTCGTTTGACTGACGTTAACTAACTTTGACCAATTCGGCAATGACTTCAAGCTCAAAAGTTCCGAATCGCACTCACGACCATATACAAACGCACAAAAATAGGATCTCAACCGAAAGAGTAAACAATCACATAAATCAGAAAAGAAAAACAAAAAAAAGTCACAGAAATCCCGAAGCAGAACACATTCATCGAGGTTTTGGATCACCTTCAGTTTCGACCAACACGTTATCGCAATAACCAAAGAAGAAATCCGATTAAAAAGCAAACCAGAAGACAAAACGAAACAAGTGAACCGTAATGCAGATAGCATGCCATTACCGTGCGGGGAGGCGATTGAAATGCACCCAGAGGTCATCCTCGAAGGAAGGCGACAGCGCCTCGGTCGATCCCGATTCCCTGAGCCTCCGGAGGACCTCATTGTACACCTCCAACTTGCGATGCATCCGCAGCTGCTGCGAGGGCTCCGCCGGCGAAGCCCGGCTTCCGCAGCTCTCGCTGTCGTCCATCGCCACTCCCCGATCCCCCACCCCGCCCACAACGAGTGCCAGCGGAGCTCTTAAAAAGTTGAATAGAGAGCGACCCGGTGGTCGACGGCTCGCAGTTTCTCGTGCCTCTCGTGACTCCGAGAGAGAGAGAGAGAGAGAGAGAGAGAGAGAGAGAGAGAGAGAGAGGCGCACGTTCGGCGACGAAGGCCGGAAGGTGGAACGCAGCGAGGGTATTAATAGAGGAACGAAAAACAAAATAAAATAATTGGCGATTTACTGATATAATATTCCTATAATTATATTTTAACTTATTTATTTTTAAAATGTTTCATTAAAGAAACCAAATTAAGGAATTCAAAAAATATTTCAAAAATTTAAATTATTAATCACCTATTTGAAAATTTATATATATATATATATCAAAATATAATCATAAATAAACTATAAAAATTTATTAACAATTTAATTCAAAATAAATATTTTATTAAAATATAACTTACAATTAAAAACCTTTAGGTCAATACTCTTTCACGTAGAATTATATTTTTTTAATTATTACATATAAATTATTCTATCACTTTTTACATTAATTTAATTCATCTTTATATTACTTCAAATTTCTCATTTCTTTCTCTTTTTTTCTCTTAAATTTTTTTATCTAATTTATTTCTTTTTCTTTTCAACTCTTTTCCTTCTTTTAAATTTTTCTCCATTTTCTATCTTTATCATTTTTTGTTTTTCTTCATTAATATTAATATTAAGCGAAATACATTATTAAAAATAGAGAAAAAAATACTGTATTATCATAATTAAAGTAAATTCGATGAAAGCTATTTAAACAGTTCACATGAACATAAACATAAAAAATTTGATAAATCATGTGAGATAAAACGTATGAAATGATATAAATAAAATGATAAAAAAAACTTATATGAAAGATAAGTCGAACTTCAGGGACTAATTGCAAATTACCATTTCAGGAATTAAAAAAGGGATGGAGAACCGATAAGAATGACATGCAATATGGCGTTTTGAGTTCTGACTTTCATTAGGGCATTGAATATATGGTAATTAATTAAAAAAAATAAATTAATATCAACAAATATCATAAATATTTATGAGAATATCTGGACTGCTCTTACGTACCCTTTTAAAAATTAGAGACTTCAAAATTTCTTAATTATTTACATATAATATATATATGTTGAAATGTGGTTCCAGCGCTGCATCACAGTCATATACGTGGCGCTCCATCTTGAAACATCATGTTTTAATCTTTGAAGCTGTTTGGAGCCTCCCAAACCTTGTGAGTGAGGTTTGGAGTCTTCCAAACATCACCCTTGTTCAAAGGGCTGCCTTCTTTCCAAGACACGCAAATCAAGGGTCCGCATGTTTCAGCCATCACGAATCCCCAAAAGCAGTACCGAGATCCAAAGGTCAAGCTCTCTTTTTACTAACTCTGGTCTCTCTAGTGGCCGACAAAGCAACATAGGTCCAGGACTTATTTATGTCCTTTCCTTCCGGAAAATTAGGATAAAGCTGCACCATCTGTTGCCTACAAATACCAAAAAATAGGCTTCAAAAAAGAGAGGGAAGAGGACTCGCCCCAGGAGGAAGAACAAAATTCCTCCTCTATCACCTCTTATAAAACAGGAGCTTGAGAATAAGAAAAGCTCTCTCTTTCTCCTTCTTTCTCTCTCTTCCTCTTGTAAGTTCTTTATATTAGCCTTCACGACTACCTTTTTTCATTAGTAAAATTTCTCGATAGACGTAGGAGATTTTCTCCCTGAACCACCTTAAATCTTTGTGTGCTGCTCTGGATGCTCCAAACTCTATTGCTCTCTCTCTCTCTTAAGCCTCCACTAATAGGCTTACCTCTCTGCGCGCCGCCGTCTCCCGGAACTTTCTCTCTTTATTGGTGTTCCTTGGGATCCCCTACATTCTACGTCAATAATATATAATTATCTATAAAATATTATAATTAATAAATAATAAATTTTTGTAATTAATTTTCAAAAATCGCAAATCTTATAATGAATTTCAAAAATAAATTATACTATTCACTACTTGATCAGTAATAAAATATTTTAATTATATATTTTAATTATTCTCTTATAAAGATAATGTTTTTTTTTCGCGTGATAGAGTGGATTGACCTAATCAAATACAATCATCCAGTTCAGCCTATGTTCGCTTTGGATCACTATCAATTCTTAAATCAACAATTATGTGTTATTATTATTTTGAATAATTAGACTACTAATCTCGTTTAAATTATTAATAAGTAAAATATGAACTTTTTAATCATAATTAAAATAATTGTAATAATTTATAATTAAAAATTTTTATAATATAAATAATTGGGTAAACTACCCTCAGGTCCCTGAGTTTAACGCTTAATAACGCACAGGTTCATGTTTTTAAAATTATAACATTGCGTTCCTGAGTTTTAATAAATATCAAATTGGTTCTTTTTTATTTTTTTATTATTAAAATTTTTAAAATTACTATTTTACCTCTTGTAGCGTGTGCGGGATCTTGAGGAGAGAGAGAGGGGCAGGGGGTAAAATGATAATTTTAAAAAATTTTAATAATAAAAAAAATAAAAAAAGACTAATTTGATAATTTATTAAACTGCAGGGACCCCGATGTTATAATTTTAGAAATGTGAACTTGCGCGTTATTAAGAGTTAAACTCAAGGAACTGGGCGTAATTTGCGCAATTTTATAATATTTATAGAATATAGAATTGCTTATGTATCTAACTGTACATATATAATGTTGTTGTATAAAATAGCTGGACAATCTAAATAAAAGAAAGTTACAAATGTTAAAAATTTTAAAAAAAAAGATGACAAAGTTTTACTTAAAAAGGTAAAAAACCACTCAACACATTTTATAGATATGAAGTCTAAAAAATTCCACTATTAGTAATGCTATTTCTTTTCGATAAATATATATATGTGTGTATTTTGGTAGAAACTCCTAAGTAGGATTATAAGAAAATCTGTAAAGTATAAAAGGTTTTAGAAATAAGTTGTGATTTGATTTAAGAGAAGATAAAGAAGTTTCTGCTGGAGGTTTCTCTTTAAAGAAGGAAGGTATGGAGATGGGCGTTGTGTGAAATCAAGAGAGAGCTTTGTTGAAGAAGGCTCGCTAAATAGTTTGAGAATGATTGCAGTTGAAGAACAGTAGAGCAGATGAACAGCGCAAGTTGGCAGCTTCCCAGAGTTAGTTCAGTTGAGGAGTTGGTCGCTCCAGAAATCTCTTTTCATCATAAATATGAATATTTATGCTAAAAAGAGATTAAGTAAAAGTAGGTGGAATAGGTAGCTATTTATTAATGCCCAATCGACTAAGCAGCATGGCCATGCTGCTCACACCGTCTGTCAAGTCAAGCGTTGATGAAGAGCACCTCCCCTTTCCCCTAGGCCTGAGTACTGTCAAATAAGGTAAGGCTATATTATGACAAGAGCTGCTGGCCAGTAGTCTGTTCGTCTAGAACTGTTCGACTCATATAAAAATGTTCGACTATGAGGCATATTCTAATCGAGTGCTTTGAACTTGTTTGGGAATAGAGTTCGAGTAACTTGATGAATTAACCTAAATTTATCACGTGTTGAGATTAAATGGCATAATGAATGGAATTTTCCTCAACAATATATAATTATATATTATTATTATTGAATATAGATCATAAGAAAGTAAAACATTGTGCATGGTGCATGACAAGCTATATACCATTTATATCCTGTTTAATTACCATATATAATTAGGCAGGCCGCTCATTCAACTGAATCAGAAGATGTCAACACCTCAATAAATTTTATCATACCACGTCCAGGTTCAATGTACCAAAACCATGCAACCAACCTAGGATTTTCTCCTAGGGGATATTGTCATATTGTATAGCAATCCTTAAATTATTCATTAAATTATTAAAAAAATTACATATATCTCATTTAAACAAGAGCTTTCTATGCATTTAATTTCTAAAATTAAATATTTATATATATCACTACTAATATATACAACTATGAATTGTATTTTTAATATTAACGAATGACTAAATTTTTTATTTTTTTTAAAGATGGAGCAAGTGTAATTTGTAATTATGAATTTAAACTATATAATGATGTGTAATATCTAATTTTAAGGTTAATAAAGTAAAAAACTCTTCTATATGAGTGATAAATGCAATTTATCCTGAATATTGTGTTAAGTATATTAAAGAAAAAAATAATATGTTAAATAATATTATAAATATTTTAATAATATTGTGTAACTCAAAATATGATTTAAAGTATATTAAAAATGAGTTGAATTGTATATTTAAAAAATTAGATTTAAAAATAACAATTTTGAATCTATTTATAAGAATATACAATTATGAGAATCAAAATATAATTGTTCCACTTAATTGAATAAGAACAAAGCTTAATTCCTTCTTTTGCAAGCTTCCGCCACGTTTTTCTCTGCTGTGGCGGAGGAGGAGGAGGAGGAGGAGGAGGAGGAGAATAAAAAATGTTAACACGTGGTTCCAGTGCTGCATTTCAGTCATACACGTGGCTCTCAGGTGGCATTGACTTCTTATTCCCAGGTGGCATTAACTTCTTATTTTACTTTTACTCTCGCAGGTCTCAAACCTTGGTCAAACTTCGGCCACTCGAGTTCAGTCAAATATCGTCCACGACGATCCAGGCTCACTTCTAGCAAACATCGATGATGATGTTCCTTAACTGCACTTGTCGCAGTCGGCGTGGCCCGATCGCGCCGTTTTCCGTACAAGACAATTCTTCTAAACACGCAAAACAAGGACCCAAATGCTTCAGCCAGCACGGATCCCTAGAAGCAGTACTAAGATCAAAGAGCCTAGCTCTCCTTTTTCTACTGCTGGTTCCCCCAAAGGCCGACAATAGCATGGGCTCAGGGTTTGTTTATTCCTTTCCCTTTAGGAAAACAGGATGAAGCTGCACCACCCGTCGCCTATAAAAACTCTTGGACAGCCTTCAAAAAGGGGACGAGCGGCAGGGAGGAACCTTTTTTCCAGAGAGCTGAATTCTTCTTCTGTCACCCTTGTAAACGAGAGCTTGAGATAAGAGAAAGCTCTCTCTCTCTCTTTCTCCTGATAGCTCATTGTACTGGTCTTTTCGATCCATTTCCTTTCTCTAGCAAAGTCAATCACCCGGCTGCTTAGTGGACGTAAGAGATTTCTTCCCTGAACCACCTTAAACCTCTGTGTGTTGCTCTGGATGCATTTCATTCTCACCTAAGCCTCAGTCAACAGGCTTAACTCACTGCGCGCCGCCGTCTCTCGGGACTCTCTTTCTGTGTGTTTCTTGGGATCTCCTACATCTCACGTCAACAAAAAGGTAATAAATTTATTTAATAAATTTGATATTTATACAATAGTAGTTGATTTGTTAGGTATAAAATGTAATTTTTGTAAGTGGTTATAAATGCATTTTTATCAAAACTTTTAATATAAAGTCAGTCAAAACTATATTTGTTTAGAGAGAATTATAACATTATGATATATATATATATATATATATATATATATATGAATTAAAATTAATTAAAAGAAATAAATTTTAATTTATTGGTGTTTCTATTTTTCAAGGTGTACGTGTGAAAATAAATTATCAGACAACCAAGAGGTAGGAGGAACCAACTTTATATGATTTGTTTGTTAATTGTTAGAAATAAGTTTTATTTCCTATTTATGTTGATGTGCTCATATTTTCTATTATTGTTGTTCTATTGTTGACATATTATTGTTCTGTCAAATAAACTAGTTTGTAGTGTTATTGTTATTTATTTATTTATTGATATAAATAAATGCCATGGAAATGAACTGTTATTCTGTGAGATGATGTCGTACAATTGAGCTTGTATACTTAAAACTGATGAGGGCGGGAAGTTGCCTTCGGTGAGTTGATCCAATGAGAGCGGGGAGTGTTCGCCGGGTAATGTCCAAAGAGAGGGGAATCATGGTGCAAGGAGTTGCTCCTAGCAGGCTTCTAAAATGACAGAGTGACAGAAACTTCTATCAGGCTTCTAAGTAAAAGAGTATGAGAATGATAGTTCCACATCAAAATACAGAATGATAATTAATTATTATATTTCATATCCTATGCTGGCATATCATAATATTCTTGTTTCGCATGTGATAAACATTATGATATAAAGATATACATATTTTTTCTTTGTTGTATTACACTGCATGTTGTATTAGCTTTATTAGACTTCACCAACGCTTTCAACTGAATGGATCGTTGTCATCTTTTTTTAGCTGTGCATGAGCAGTGCTCATTTATTTTTTCTTGGGTTGAGTTTATTTATGCTTAGTTTGTACACTTATATGTTGGTTCTAAGTTGATGCTCTCATTTATAAGGGTGCAACAAGTCAATCCTCTTGGCACTTTATTATTTTCTTTAGTTTTGCATCCTCTTCGTTCTTTAGTTGATTCGATGAGGGCGGTGAGTTGGCTCTCGAATTTATTTTATTTCTGACTCGTATGCAACGTATTTGTACTGACAGTCAGCTGGTGGGTTACCTGATAACTTCTTCATTTATTTTTTTGTCATATCGATATAACTATTTAAAAAGAAATTTAGCTCAGTTATTAAGCCACAATACTTTTTAAGTCATATTTGTGTTCATTGCTACAAGATGCTTTCATCTAATGATATCCAACTAATATATTTTAATATTGGAATTTATTTTTTAATGAAGATTTCTCAATTAAGTTGAGCAGTTGGAGGGTCAAATTTGGAATAAGCATTAAGTTTAAGCAGGACAACGTTTTTTAAATTATTTTATTTTAATATTAATTAAGATAATGTATTTGTTTAGTATCTTAAGCACCTTTTCTTCGATATCCAACACGAAAAAGAAACAAAAATAGAGGCAAACAAATTATAATAAAAAGATATTTATTTACAAATAGATCTTTTAATAATATTATTAAAAGAACTAAATTAAAAAAAATAGCAATTAATTGTTGAAATAATTTGAATGTTATCTCCATCTAATGCTCTCATTTAATTCCAAATTTGCTCAACTGATCTACTAATTAAAGAAGAAATCTTCCATTGGATACTTTTATTAATACTCAAAAATATATTTATATATTATTTTAAATTTAAAAATTAGAGAAATTCAAATTATACGAAGAACTGAATTGAACCCAATTTATGTAAAGTGAATTATTCGGAATACATATATAAAATATATATTACCTTATTTGATTTGAGTCATTTTAGTTTAATACAAATGTTAATTATAAAAATTAATTTTATTTTACATTCAATATAAATATAAATACTAAAATTAAATTTATTTTTCAACTTATACACTGCCTAAAATTAAAGTAAATTTTTTTTCATTAAATTAAAAAAAATATTTATTTTCTTATAAAAAAAATTTGAATCAAATGAGACCATGAATGCATATATACATATNAATTTACTTCAATATAATCTTCATATTATATCATATTACTTTGAAAGAATAATTATTTTAATTTGATGATATGTCAAAATAATTTTATAAAATTATAAAAATACTGGTAAAAAATAATATTTAAATAATATAATAAAAATAGTAAAATAATAATAATAAACTAAATATTTCTTAAATAATATGTAAATAGATATAAATTTACATGTGAAATACATATACATAATTGTTCAAAATTTTTTGAAAATGAATTTGTGTTGTTGTGATAAATATAAATATTTATTTTTGAATTATTTTATTTGAGAATAAAAAAATTCAACGTTATTATCTTCTTCATATAATAATTATGGTTGGCCCTCGGAGGTTCCGAAGGGTCACCGGTGGGATTAGAAGCGCATCTTATCTGTTTCCTGTGATGAAGTTGCCACGATTTGACAGGTGGATTTCTCATAAAAAATATTCATAAAATGACAGCCAATAGCAAAGAGTTATAGAGATAAGTTAGCATACGGTGTCAACGGAGCGACCGAACGGATCATCCGGTTGGCTGACTGACAAACAGGGATTAGATAGGCATTTATTCAAAAAAAAAATATAACTTAAAATTAGATAGATACAATAACAATAACAACAACAACCAAGCCTTAATTTCACTAAGTGAAATCAGCTACATAAATTCTTTATTTTCATTGCGTTTTATCAGTTACCAAATTCTTACTAAGTCTATGTAATTAAGATCACTCCTTATAATTTCTTGTCATATCTTCTTTGGTCTCCTTCTTCCTCTTTATACATGGGTAAAATCTAATAACTCAATTTTTCTAACTGGAACTTCAATCGGTCTATGATTTATATGTTCAAATCATCTAAATCGACTTTCTCTAAGTTTATCCTCAATTGGTGCAACACCAACTTTCTTACGAATATACTCATTTCTTATTCTATCCTTTCGTGTATATCCACACATCCACTTTAGCATTCTCATTTCTGTAATATTTTTTTTATTTGTATATTTTCTCTTTGCAGGCCAGCATTCAGCACCATATATCATCGCTGATCTTACTACAGTTAAGCATATCTTACAACACATAAAAATCAATTAAGCATCATTCAAACTCTTAAAACAAAAAACACATTTTCTCACTCAAGAGAAATGCTTTATAGCCCCCATATATGACCCCAAACTTTGAATCCAACCACAAACAAAAAGTTATACATATATTTTTAGAGAAATATTTACTTGATCTGGTAGTCAAATGAATTACTGATTAGAGCTAACGGTCAGCCATCTGGATGGTCTATTTAGCTACTTGAAAACTTAATGTTATTTGCAAAGTTGTGTAAGGCAGGCCTACTTATCTGTATTGGTCTCTGCTATTGATGGACGCCTAACACGATCAAGTGTTCGAAGTTAATAATTTTTCAAATTTTTGAAGTTGTTTGAGTCCTGCATTTCAAATAAATGCAATAAATTACTTAAAACAATCCTTTTTTTCTTTGGTTTCAAATTAGCCTTGTGGTTTTATTTATTCCTTATTAGTTGTCCATCAGCTCACCCTCCTTGAACACTGCCTGGTGCACTCAGCCGAGGGCACGCATCACAACCTAGGAGGAGGTTACGATGATATTTGTAATACTCGTGATCGAAGAAAATAGGAACTGATCACCGAGTGAAGTGAGAGCGAATATAAGAATAAATTATTACACATTGAAAGAAGAAGTACCCCTGAACTGTATAATTATAATGTATCTTCAAAACAAAAAAGCATTGCTAGAGGCAAACTCGTGAGTATGAGAACCTTATAAATAATTGTGCTTGAACAAAAATAGTAATATGAGTAACCTTTTGTGAAGCACTTAACATTTATATACGAACAATGTCTCACAAGATGTTTGAATTGAAATAACACTAAAGTGCGTGATCTAGTAAAAAGCACCTAAAGTTATATATTTTTTCTTAAAATCAAAACAGATAATAACTCAACATCCAGAGCAAAGCAAGAGTTGTCATTAAAAAATGAGAGGTAAAATAAACAAAAAAAATTACAAAAATTAATGGCTACTTCAATGATGAACCTAACTAACAAATAAAAACTCAATATGAAATATCAAAATTCTAACTTCTCATATGTTGGCGCATGTGAACTACATTTTGTAAAGATGAGATATGTATTTTATCACTCGATCACTGTAAATATTTAGACCCGTCCAAACCAATAAATCAAATTTTTTAACAAATTAATTTTGAATTAGAAGAAAATCAAATTTAAAAATACATAATTATAATTACAATAACCGAACATAGAAATATTTATAGATTAATTTCCATTTGATCTCAGATTAAATGTGAGCCAGGTTGATGGAAAAAAACATACTTTGACTTTATGATAAATTTTAGTGTGTATAATTAAATATATTGAATATAACATAAAATGTAAAATGAAGATGATACTTACATTAATATATATATAATAAGAATAAATAAGTTTTTTTTAATTAAAATTGAAGGAAGTTGTAAAATAAATTTATTTTATATTAGAATGTGAAATTGATGGCTGAAATTTTTTTTTGTTAAGCTTCAAGTTCCTTCAAGCTGAACTACAAAACTTACATCTTGTATTGAAATTTTCAAGTCACCATTATGAAGATCTTGAAAGCAACCACCCATATGATAGGACAATCCTAACAGTGCCTGAAAACATGCATATCATTAGTTTTCATACATACTTCTATATATATATATATATATATATATATATATATATATATTTATGTAAGTGATTGGTCAATCATATTATGTAAAAATCTCATGCCAATGAATAAAAATCAAAACTTATATATAAACAGTATAATATATCAATTATACATTATTAGTAATTCACATATATATTCTAACAATCATCACCACATGAAAAGTCTTTCATTTAATCCATCAAATACATGCATAATAAAAGCCCAATAAACTACTTAAGCTACATTACAGGGGTCAAGTATCTTTAGTAGAACATTTTTAACTCAGCTACGATTGCTCTATCAAAACACATGAGAACACAATTTACATGAACCATTTATTCTTAACCAAAATATCCCTGGTTAGGGAGCAATATCGATATTAGATAGTCGAGCAGCTTTCATTGAAATAGCCTCACAATCTTTAAAATCTAAGCAACCTCATTTTTTTATAAAATAATAATCAATTTGTGTTTTTAAAAATTAATTCTTATAAATGATAATATGCTATCTTTTCTTAAATAGAATATTAATAATCAAAAAATCCTACCAACATCTTTTTCATTAGTCTTTAAAAAATTATACACGTAGTGAATACTATGAAATTCCTTAAGATTTTTAATATGTCTATTTATATCTACTCTGAAAAAATAATTTTTTCTTATGAGATATTTATTATATTAACTCTTATAAATTATTTTAAAATTTTTTCTTTACACTTACACTCAAACCTACATGAATGATATATACACGTACAGTGTTGATACTATTCTCATTAATTACAATTTTAAAACTATAATTCTATCAACATTCTTCTTAACTTCTACTGCGCAATTCTCCAAATTCTTATCTAAAATTATACTCCACTATATTACTAATACCATTTTTACAGAGTACAAAACCTTGAAAGCTAAGTTATTAATTTCTGCAGCTTTCTCTCCCACTCATTTTATTTTTTTTAAAATATAAAATATTAATCATTCTAAGAATAATAACATTCATCAACTCTATTAATTTAGATCTTATATATAGCAAAATAAGATCAATTTATTGCTAAAACAATAAGATATAGGATCTTGTCTTGAAGAACTTTTTCAAATGAATCCTCAATAAGGTAAACTTTTATCACCTAGCACGATTTGGTCAAACCTTGGGCAAACACAAAGATTAAAAAAGGTGGGATCAGTAAAGTAGTTGTTATCCTTGAAAGTGAAGTAATTGTCATTCAAGTAATACACAATGGCAAAACGTTCATTCCCTTCATAAATCATAGGACTCTACCAAGTAAAATCCTAGCTTCATAACATTAATGCATATTATTAATCCCCTACCAAGATGCCAAGAATAAAAGACAATGTAAATTAGAATGGGATTAGAAAAATTGGATTTCTAGTGCATGAAAACTAGAGTATCAAGAACAACATCATACACCAAATAAAGGAAAATTGGATATCTAGAGCATGAAATGTATCAATTTTGTTGTTCAAGAATTAAACTAAAGCATCAGTGTAGTATCTACGTATATAAATCAGTATAACATCTAAGCATGTAAATAAGTGCATTATCTAAGCATTCATTACAGTGTAGCATTTGAGAAATCAGTGCAGTATATGAGAGTAAAAATTCTACAGAACTAAGAACCATTGAACTAAAGCATCATTTCAAAAATAAAACATAAGTATTTGCTTTAAAAATACAGTAAGCCCTAGTACAAGGAAAAAACCTATACCTTTTCGGTCTAAAAGCATAAACCAATCTCTACATTCTCTACATTCTTTTTACTAGTGGGAAGGAACAACCTCACCTCTCCTTTTACTTAGGAACAAATGAGAAAAACCACTCTCCGCTCAAGGAGACTAAAAAAAAAGGAATAAGAATCCGAATGACCTTTATGGGTCATACAAGAAATAAATATCTAAATTTTTACAAAAACTCTATGTGCAAAGAAATCAACTCAACTTTCTAAAAAAAATCTTAGTATTATCTTTTTCAATATTCTGTGAAATGTAAGAATCAAAAAAAGAGAAAAAGAGATAAAACTCGATAAAATATTTCAATACGATATAAATCGAGTAAACAGAAACTTAAAAAAAATTCAAGAAAATAATACTCAGTAAAAACATCTAATTTTTTTTTTATAAGTGTAGTTTTATTGAAGTAATCTACTATAAAAATTTTAAAATGTTTTGAGTTTTGAACAAATTATAAAAATTAAAAAACAAGAAGTGAGCAAGCAGAAGGTAAACTTCAAGAAGCAATGTCACAATATAGATACCAGGAACCATCATAGCAAAACAGCTTGAACAACAAGGTGGAATTCAGAAGCACTGGCAAGTGGAACCATACACACAAATAAATAGAAGAAAAAAATTATAGTAGGCTAATAACGCAGCTTGGGATTAAAAAAGAAGGCCTAAATGGAGAAAATAAGTAAAAAAAAAAAGAAACATGAGACAGCTAATAATGCAGCAGGCTTAAAACAAAAAAAATGGAATGCAGAGGATAAACAAAATTAAAAAAGCAAACATAAAAAAGAAATAAAAATAAAAACCTAAAATGCATGCTCACTAACATGCAGTATAACAAATAAAATCCAGCTAGTAAGGAGTGGAAGCATCAGCCTGATTAAAAAATTGCCTTCCAACATTAGCAAAATCATCTTCAAAAAAGGGCAACCGGCGGGTTGTAATTAAATGACAATAACAACAACAAACCAAGTCTTTATCCCATTAGATGGGGTTGACTACATGAATTCTTTGTTTCCATTGTACTTTATCAAATAACAAATCTTCATTTAGCTCCAAATATGTAATATCATTTCTTATACTTTCTTGCCATATTTTTTTAGCTTTCCTCTTCCTCTTTTTACATGACAAAATCCAAAAATTCAACTTTCCTTACTGAAGCTTCTATCGACCTACGATTTACATGTGCAAATCATCTAAGCCGACTATCACTAGACTTATCTTCAATTGAGATCACTCTAACCTTCTCGCGGATATACTCATTTCTCATTTTGTCCATTTGTGTATACCCACTCATCCATCTTAACATCATCATTTCTATGATATTTGTCTTATTTGTGTATTTTTGCTTTGTAGGCCAATATTCAGCACCGTATGACATCACTAGCCTTACAATTGTTCTATAAAATTTACTTTTAAGTTTAAGTAAAATTTTTCTATCACAAATATATCAGATGCATTCCTTCACTTTACTCATCCTACTTAAATTCTATTAATAACATCACCATCTATTTTACCGTTATTTTGTATGATCAATCCAAGATATCTAAAGCATTCGCTCTTCCTAATAATTTGATCACAAATTGTCATCTCCTCGCTGCAAGTATTTCTTTTTTGACTAAATTTACACTCTATATTCAATTTTTAATCTACTGAGACGAAAACCTTTAGATTCTAATATATTTCTCCGTATCTCGAGTTGTAATTAAATAACAATAAACAATAATAAGAATCTGATTATGAAAAAAAGTTAGTAATGAAGAGCTTTTGCAACAGTGAAAATCAGGCTAAATAACACAAATTAAGGATAGCGTTTAAGAACAAAAACCTACTGTGACAATGAAAATCAACAAGAGCTAGAAGAGAAGATATTACCAATTGTGGATAATCGGCTCTAGAGCAATTGAGAGCAGCTATGGCGGGTAGATTACTGCTTCACAACCGACAGGCAACAAGGGATTGGAAAGAGAAAATAATTCACGAGTTGGGAAGAGAAAAGCCAGCTAGCGAATGAGGTTAGGGATTTATTGGGTAAGCAAAGTTAGCGAGTGGGGTGGGTAACAAAACCCGGATAAAAAAATGTTTCTTTTAAAAGAGTTTGGCAGGGTTAGTTGGTTTAACTCAGTTACTCAACTAATGCAATCTATCCAAATAGGCTCTTAGCGTTGTTGAAATTAGTGTAAGAGAGATGTACAGCGATGATAAAAAAGATAATCAATAAATATATTAGAAGAATTTTGTAACATCAAAAAGATAAAATTCAAAAGAATAGATTGGATGACATAGTCATGCATAAAGAAGAGAAAAAGATGCAAAATTAAAGAAATTAGATAACATGTGGTTAAAGGAATAGAAATATAATAGAATAGGATAAAGGAAAAATGGTTAGTTATTAAAAAGAATTAGATCAGTTAGAAAGAACACCACATATAGCAGTGAATATGATTAACTAGCAGAAATGTAATCCCATCCCATATAATTGGGATAAAGTTACCGCAGCAGATGATAAAGACGCAGTTCAAAATTCTAGGTGGTATGTCAAGCACACTTTTAGTAGTATGCACCATGATCGGTCCTCCCTTGTTTCTAACACACAGAAAAGGGCTCAATAAGCTCAGCTGCCTTTCTACAAAATTACTTCAACCATTTCCACTGTAAAAAAGAGTTCAGAATTTATTTATAATCTTAAGATGATTTTGAGTAATAAGAGAATAGAAAGGATAATAGGAATTAAACAAATATCAAGCACCCATACTGAAATCACCTCCGTGGAACCCCAACAAAGCTCTTGTAAGGATTTCCAAAATGTAAAACAAGATGAATCAACACAAGGATTAGGATCCCGGAAATAGTACAAACATTATACCTTAACTTTCGTAATATCCACTGCTTAAATATCTGAAAGAGTTTGTTGATGGTCATAAGCACCACAACAAGGAGAATACAAAGCACAAATAAAGCCTCCTTTATGACTGATTAATACAGTAGTATTAGTAACACACAAATAAAGGCACCTTTGATTTTCAAAAAAAAAAACCTCCTCTATGACTGATTAATACAATAGTATTAGTAGCGCAAGCACAAAACAAGAAATATTGGAAAGAACACCCATCCCTTCAGGTAGGCCTGTGCATTCGGTTTAATTGGTTGGTTTGGTGACCAAACAAAAAAAAAATGAGTTCGATTTTAAATTTAATGAAACCAAACCAATCAAATTAGATTATAAACCAAACTAAACCAACCAAAAAAATATCAATTTGGTTTGGTTTGGTTCGGTTAAAACCATATTTTTTTATCTAAAAAATTTTCTTAATATTCTTATAATGATATTAAATATTGATATATTAATAAGATCTAGATAATAGCTTTAATATAAGAATAATTTAGCACAATAAGTAATTTTACTTAATAACTCAATTGCATCACCAAAATAAACTAACAAAAAATTTAGAAGAAATTCAGAAGTAATTGCACATCATTACATCAATATCATAATATAATAAAAATTACATAACAAAAATTTCATCCGTTTATCAAAAATGATTAATATTTTTTTAAGTTTTCAGATAGTCTCCGTTGTAAGAATTCATCCTAATTAACACACCTAAAAAAAAATACACTATAAAATCATATTACAACTGAAACTGACCCAACCTTAAAATCATATTTATATGTGGGTTATTTAATAATCGGTTAATTTGGTCGGTTTGGTTTCCAAACACGTGAAACCGAACCCAAACCAATTAACCGAAATACTCAAAATATCAAACTATCACCAAACCGTTAGATTCTAAACCAAATCAAACCGCTAAATTTAAACGGTTTGGTTCGATTTTTAGGTTTAAACCATAGTTTGCACACCCCTACCTTCAGGATAAGAGTCAGAAGAGTAGATCCCAAAAATATAGTTTAAAATTCTTCTTGAGAATAAACTACAAGCCCGCCACTTCCTTTATATCAACATCATTTCTGTAGCATGCTCCAAGAAAAGAACCCACGGCCTTAGTTGTTTATTGGTTTAAAGTTAAATAAAACTTAACTTTAAAACAAATATTTCCCCAAAAAGAAACATTTTTCATCTTTATTTCAAATCCTTAAAAAAAAAAAAAAAAAAAGGAGCAATTACATACGTGCCACTAAAATCTAAGTATTTTACATATTTGATAACCAAATCTTTAATATTACATGTTGGCCATAAAAATTATTTCAAAATTACAACTTTTATTACATACATGCCATAACTTCTAGCATGAGTTGTACATGAATTATAATTTTCATATAATTTTTGTGATTACTATGTAATATTGAAGATTTGAGTATCAAATATATAAAATAGCGAGATTTTAATGGCATATATGTAACTTTCCGTGAACAAATCCCTAAAATGAAACTTTTTAACCTTAAAATTAGACAAATTTAAACTAAAAAAGTTGTAAAATACAACCCATGCTACAAGATTTGAAAACCCAAATAAAGCAAATCAGAAAATATAAGACAATTGTAAATAAGAAGTTAGAAGAGTAAAGCACTTACATAAAAGTGTAGCATCTCGTGTCCCATATATAAACGTATTATCTACTTTGACTTTAGGGAACTATGTGACTTGAGTACTTCCCAGGAGGTCGCTTATCCTATTATTATTCTAACTTAAGCACACTTTAGTACAGAGTTTTTCATCATTAACCTCATAATTTTACTTTAAAATGTGATCTTACTATTTGAGATCACGTTATTTACTTATACAATTCAGAAACTCCCCTCCCTTTCTAATGTGAAACGATTTATTCATGTGCCCATCTTACCAATCATCATCGAGCGTAGAAGCTTACCCGAGGTCGCTTTTTACACCAATAATTTCTCTTAGGAAATTACCTGGCAGCTACTCCTCACCCTCTTCGACTACAGGCGTTACACAAATATTCATAATCATCTTGATAATTAACCACAAACCCAACATTTCCCTTTATCTATAGCCTATCTACACGTTGAAAAAACTCAAAGAAATCAAAAATCAGAAATCCATATTGAGGAAAACTACAAACCATTACATGTACAAGATATCTCTAATACATAAAATAACAAGAATCACAAAACAGGCTAAGGCAAATTCACAAACACATGGTTGGCAAACAATAACCGTCTCTCCTACGGCTGACTGATAATTCTCTCTCTAATCAACAACTAAGATGAGCTGGAGAGTCGTGGACGGCTGATTCGGCCCTTGTCTTTTTATTGTTGAGAAAAAGCCTAGCTTGAAATTGAAACTTAATTTATTTCAATAAAAAATGCAAAAAAACGAATCATGACATTATACATATTTATTCATTATTTGAAATTTTATAATGTATCTCATATCTATATGTATTCTTAATCACAAATTAATTTAAATTTATTCAAGGGGTTTTTACATCTAGACAGATCTTTTTTATTTCATGCAAAATTTCTCTTGTTTAGATCACATGACAATGGATATTCAGACCTAACCATGCGTGGACAAATGCAGGAAGAGTAGAATGGCAAATTTCCTTATCATTCCTACACGTAATTTTCTACTACATAAAGCTACTTGAAGGCTACATAAATGTTTTCTTTTGCTACTTAAAGGCGTTTTATGATTACATAAGGGTATATGCAAAATCATCAACAATTAGACGGTAATGATTTATATTTTTTTTCCAATTTTACATAGCATAAAAATGCTTACCTTAAAAGTGCCTCTACGTAGCTCTACTTAGCAGAAATGGTCTGCTAGGTAGAGAAATAGTGGAAACACCGCATGTGAGGCCAGCCTGCCCATGCATTTGTAGGCAAAAGGTCTCCAAAAATCCACATCTGCAAGGTCATCCAAATTAATAAATTTTATGGAACGAGAGGTTCAGTTGAGGCTTTTGAGCCCAATCGAGCTTGAAATTTCAAAATCAGCTTGAAACCAATTTTGATCTAATCTCCATGCTTATAATTGGATTCAAATTATGATATGATTTCAAATCGATTAAAAATCTAAGTGATTTTTTAGTATTGTCACCAAACCTAATTCATATGATGGTAGTTTACCTCAATAAGATTCCACAAAAGAAGATAAAAGAGGAGCAAGAAATGAAGAATCTTTACGCAGCTCAAGCCAAATTCCAGCCTTATGCTTCTGACCTAGATGTTGGAAACTCCTTCAGCAACTTGATCATTTGATAAGTTCTCATATTATGGCCACAGTAAAGACAAAGATCCAGAGGTGTCAAACCATCCTGAAAAAAGAAAGTAAAAAATAAAAAACAAAAAAATAAAAAGGCCTATAGCCATTGACAATAATCCGATTAAATGGACACTTTTAAAACAGCTTTAAAATAGAATGTGAAAATGAGCACATAGCTCTCTCTAAAAAATTAAAATATCACATCTTACACATCACCAAATAAAACAGTGTTGAGTTGTATTTGTAAAATGCGACTTCAAAATTGTGTTGGGATGATGAGATACAAATCACAAACATGATAATATGAAAATAACACAAAAACCTTGCTAATTAAATGTACAACAAAAACGATTCCTCCGTAATTTTTTATTGGAGAAACAATATTTCGTTAATGGTTTGATTCATCAAGTTTATATATATATATATATATATATAATATATATATATTAGCACATGCATGCACCCATGTGTCCTCTACAATTAAAGCCACTGACATGACAAGATATTATAACTTAAATGCAAGGGAAATATTCTAAACATCTTTAACAGAAGCTAAACAATGTCCTAAATTACTCCATTATCAATTCGCGTCATAAACGTACATAATAAAATTTGAGTGCTTAAAGGTACATCAATTCCTTTTCAAGGTACATCAATTCCTTTTCAAGGTGACAAATGATTGATTTGTTTAGGAGAAGTAACATTAAGGAATATAATAATGTAATTTTTAAAAGTAATTATAAGCAAAAAGCATTTTTTGAAAAAAAAATTATCAACACCATATTGAATAAATGAACATAAAATACTACTAAGATCAAGAACAGAAACATAAGATTTGCAGACACATTTTAGCGAAGTGCACAAACTGTAATAGATAGCATTTCTTTGAAGCAACGATATCAAATAATTAGATAGCAACATAAGGCACCTCGCTAAGAACATTTCTAATCTTATGCATAGACTTGTATTTTGTTTCATGCAAAGAATGAATCTTAAATTAAAATGTTCCTACCTTTTAAAACCAAGAGTGTCATACCTTAAAAAAATTAATGAAGAGTAATTCTTGTCCAAATACTAAATCCTATCGTCTAATTGGCCATGATTTCAACTCCAAGCACGCTTGCAACACTATTAGGTCGCATTTGGCAAAGTTTTTTGATAGGCAGAAGCAATATAAACTATAGTGAAAGCTATGAAGCACAACACGACACGAGGACAAAAAAATATGATATAACACGTGTCACAGCGACACGACGATTTATCAAAACATAAAACACAGACACAATATGACACATCTAATATAATAATAAAATTAAAAATTTATACTTAAAAAATATATAAAACATAAAATAAACCTGAATTCTTAAGTAAAAATAACTTGTGAGTAGCATAAAACTACAGAAGTCTCATAGTATTAAAATGAGAACTTGAGAAGAGACGTCAGCATTGAAGAGATTTAGAATATATATGCAGGGTTTACCTTGCAAAGTAAGTGAGAGAATAGGAGAAAATACAATTTTATTTACTAGAATAACCACAATAAGCACGACAATAAGAAGGGGTAAGAGCACTCAACATTGAGAATAAGAGAAGGACAGAAATGAAGCTAGAGTTCGAAACTTTTACGATTAGTTCATTTTCATGGAGTTCCAAGATAGCGAGGAAATGTAATTAGATTGGTTAACTAATAATTTTGACTTATATTAAGTAAAATTTTAATAATAATAATAATAAGGGATAAATTTTCAATTTTATTAGTTAAATATTAATAAAAAGAATAAAACGGAGGTAGATATGTCCATATATTTTAGTTTTATGTTTAATATTATTAAAAAATATAATATTAATAAATAAATTTATATTAATATTAAATGCATTAAGTTCTCTCATATGCGTCTTACAAGTATCCTACATCTCATAAGTGTTCCGTATCTCGAAAGTGTACTAAAAGTGTCTCAAAAGTGTTTTATATCTCAAAGATATCCTGAAAGTATCTCAGAAGTGTTCTAAAGTATCCCGAAATATCCTCGCTTGTCCAAAAAAATATTTTTTAATTTTTTAAAATATTATTTTATTATGACATGCCACGTGACGTATCTGATAAGGTGTCCTCGCATACCTCCCTGTGTTGGTGTGTACGAGATAAACACAACGTGATTTTTTGAATTGTCCATGCTTCATAGGTTGAAAGTTAAATACCAATGTCTAATAAAACAATTGTAGATGAAATTTCAGCATTCAAAAATCTTAAAAAATAACTATTACCAATAGCAAAAAATAAAACTTTTCAAAAAACTGCTTTAAATGTTTACAATTTTAAGACAAATTTACCCTTAATTAATTTATCTAAAATTCCTAATATCCTTAATTTATTTTGTATTTCTCCTTCCACTTCAAAAATAATGTGTTTAAATTCTTTTTCGCATTCTAGATATATAAAATATGTATAAAAATAAATTTTTCAAAGGTGTTTTTACTCGAGCTTTCTCTTTCTTCAAATTAATTTTTCCTTAAAAATTTCTCAGATTTTTATACTAATCAGTTGATCTCCAAATAAGAGAACTATAAGTTTCTGAGGGTCTCTTCTTTCTCTAAGAATTTTCTTGAAATTTTTGACAATGTAATTCTCTAAAATTTTTTGAGACTCCCTATGCGGAGAGAGATTTCTTTCTTTGTCCCCAAATAAAAGATAAGGTGAGGTTGTTCATTGTTCTCGGTGAAAAAGATCAAGAGGTTTTTTTGTTCCTAATGAAAAGGATAGAAAGGTTTGACCTTATCCCCTATGAAAATGTTGTGTTGGTTTTGTGCCTTTAGTTTTGAAAAATTATAGATTTCCTCCTTGTACTAGAGCTTGAACTTGGCCATAACAAACTTGGATTAGTGGAACCATGAAAGAGGAACAAAAAGGAGTGGATTAGGCTTGGGTTGTGAGCCGAACCACTACATATCGTGTCTCATTTTTTGTGTTGTTTTTTGTTGCATTTGTTTTCTTTTATCGCACAAATCTTCTCGTTTTTGAGATTTGTTCTAGTGAAATTGAGGAGGCTGACTTTTAGGTTTTCGAGCGAATTGGTTCAGGCGATTTCATTTGGCTGAAAATCTCAAATCACCTCAAAATTTTTGATTGCTCAATTTCTTGGTAAGGTTGACCAAGTTGTGCTCAAGTGATATCTATTTGCATGAACCTAACTGATTCAACTAAGAATTCAAGACAGCACTCGACTGTACTTGTGGCACGGAGCAAGTCAGTACATAGGACTTAGGGTGAATTCAATTCACCCAATAGAAAACGCTCGATGATTAGAAATTTCCTAGTCTGTCCATCCCAATGTAGTTGAGTTATATATATATATATATATATATATATATATATAAGATATACTAAACTTTTAACAATAGCAGTGGAATTGAGCCGGTTAGTATATTGGGTGAATCGACAAAAAGCGTCTGACGATCAAAAACTCTAATTTGTTCATCTCAGTATAGTTAAGTTACATATATATAAACTAAAATTTATTTTAACTTAACTATAACAGTGGAAAGGAGCGGGCTAGTACGTCGAGTGAATTCAATTCACCCGATAGAAAACGCTCGACGACCAAAAATATTCTGGTTGGTCCATCCCAATATGATTAACTATTCACTAAAGTTACTTTTTCGGCACTCATAAAACCTTTACTTTTTGCAATTTATTTACTGCACTTTATATTCTGTACTTTACTTACAACGTTTTACTTACTGCAATTTTTTTTTTTATTGCTCTTCTTATTTATATATATAATCAATATAAAAAAAGAGAGACTACACTTGTAACCACACATTTCACATTCTATATAATAATAAATTAAAAAATATATATCTCATTTATAATTATATATATTATAAATATATATTATATTGCTTATTCTCTTGCAGGTGCTGCTCAAAAATTGCTTGCTCTTACTAAAAGGTTGCTGCTTTTGCTTAAAATATAATAAAAGTTTCACAATATTAGTAATCTTAAAATAACTTCAAATTTTTTAATTAACATTAATTAAAATTTAAATTTTTGATAACACTCAATTCACCTTTTTCTTGGGTGAGCAAGTAAACCAACACCATGAAGGAAAGTCTCTTGCAACTCAAGGCCTAACATACCCAATCAATAGAGGTAACCAAAAGAGCTGAAGCCAGGCACTGCACATGGCAATTGATTAAATGGTGGTTCATCTATCATTATTGTATACCTACTCAAAAAAGTTCAAGGACATAACCAACATGATGCTTAATATCAATTTATGCATGTTATAATTTTTTGAAAATCATAAGATAACACATGCATAAAGATTTGCCAATCAAGCGACTGATTACATTGCATCTTTTGCTTTTTTCGATGGCACCAGTTGGGTTGAGAATGTCCTTCCCAACTAAGTTTAGCACCATCCTATTAGGTGATAGTGTCTTTTGTACTTGACTTTTATTATTAATGCAAAATAAGCCAAAGTCAAATTTCAAGAAAACAAAGAATAGATATATATATAAATGTATAATTAAAACCTACCTGATACATGTCTAATTTGGTTAAGAACATCATTTAGCTATACAAACAATAGTTTTTACCAAACATTTTTCTTTTGATAATAGTTTTTCATGGCAATTTACTAAACAGAAAAAATAGCTTTATAAAACAACACTTTTCAAACAACTAAAAAGTACAACATTTTGTTAAAGTTGTAACTCAAGGAAACTCCAACCTTCTTATACGTTGCTGACATAGAATTCCTTTAGAAGTAGTCCACTTATTTTAGCAAAGGGTACAAAGGAATTAAGCCTATTCCAACAAGTACAAGGATACACAGAGATCTTCATGAGCACTGAAATCTCGATGAAAAGAAACCTCGATTGAGGTTTGAATATGACGTATGAAAACAATGAAGAAGGTAGCCACGAGCGAAGAAAGGAAAACCTTATATGAAGAAAGGCCTCAAAGGAGCAATCTTCAAGGAGACTTCTTTGACATAGAGTTGCCCGTTCGTCTATTCACCAAAAGACGCTTTTTCAAGCCAATAAAACAAGTGCGATAGAATGTCAAAGAATCTATAGAGTTGAGGTAGCAGGGGAGTGGCCTCATCAGTGCTACCTAAATGTCCAATAGAAGTGGCTACACTTCGTCTAAGACACTTTCGAGAACACACATGATCCTTAATTGAAAGGGAGATCATGCAATTTAGTCTTCGGCATTGATGATGAAAACTAGAGGTGTTCTCTATTTCTACATAAGAATAGAGTCATTAGGAGAAGACCCCTTGTAACTTTTTGGTGAGTCACCGAAACAACCCACCCAAACTAAAATCTTATATCAGTTTCAGCATTTACTCCATTGCTTCTATAGTCAAAGTTTGGAGTAAAAAATCGAGAAGTTTATGTTCTTCATCGATGAGGTTTCTTCGACGAAGTTTCAAGTAGTATCTTTGAAAACAAGAAAAAGAACTAGCGACAATAACTATTGGAAACCAATCTAACCATGCTCCATTATAGGATTTCCCCCCTCTATATAATATCCCTTCCCATTTGGGAAATAATCGACTTTATTGTTTCCTACACTAATCATTCAAGATTATTTCTGCATCTTAATGATGATGAATGGAGGCTACATCTATGAATCTCCTTAAATAATGAATTCTATCCACTTCAACGTGCTAATTCTAAAAAGGAAAGAAAAAGAAGTTTCCCTGCTAATACTTCGACATCATAGGTCAGCATTTGTCGTTAGACATAAACCATCACTACTGTGGTTTTTTGCTGTTAGCTTCTGCCTATCAAATTTAGTAATAGGGCATTACTCTAACATGAATAAAGAATTGAGTATATAATATAGCCACAACATTAAAAGAAGTTCAAGAAAGTATTACTTGATTTTTCAAAGTCCTATCAGCACCTTTTATCAAAAGAAGCCTCACAATATCTGTTCTTTGAGTTTGTACAGCAAGATGCAGAGGTGTCCATCCATCCTAACCCACAAAAAAGTGGAAAAATAAACACATTCAAATTTGAAGAAAATACTTATGAGAGTTCAGTAAAGTGACATGCAGGCAATACATTATCTGCTAGATTTATGTCAACATTGTATAGCAATAGAATCTTTATGGTCTGAGCTGATGTTGTTTGCACAGAATAATGGATCAACGTAGCACCATCCTGTAGCAAAACACTCATTTTTAGCACCTTAATATAACAACATTGTTAACCATTATTAGTCTATATCATAAATGTGATAACCATTATCATGGAACTTAAAAAACAAATATTACTGGCGAATTTTTTCAAGTATTAACCTTAGAGTAAAAATTCTTTTTGGTAGAAGTTTATGGATACAGACCAAAAAAACTGTAAATATTAGGCGACATTTCTTAAAGTATGGGCGGAATTTGAATAATTTTAAAAATTAAATAGAAAAAAGGTTAAAGGAGTTTAATAATTTACCATCAATCTTTAACATCTCCATTACCAACTAAAAAAATATATTATATGATTTTTAGCCAAGTCTAATAGTCAAATTGATGGGAATATCTAGATAATGAACGATCAAAATTGGATCTCATAGTTTGCTGTTTGATGGATTATGCAGATTATTTTTATATATATTTGAAATTTAAATTGATTGGATTTATCCAAATTAATTTTTATCCAAATTGTTTAATCATATTCGATAATATCATTTAAATAAATAAATGTAATTAATTTAAATTGATTGAAATTATCCCATTTGAATAATTATCTAAAGTTATAGTTATCTGGTTATTTTTTTTCTTATTTTTTTTGGTTTATTTAATTATAAATAGGCTCGAGTTTGTACATATTAGGAAAAATTTTGATTAATGAAATTTTCTTTTTGTGTATTTAACCTTAAAATTGTTTAGTCTAAGGATTCCGAAAAGAATCGATATCCTGGAAAGGAAGGATAGGGGACCTTAGGTGAGAATCCTAGAAACCCTAGTTACCTACCACTTTTCATTATATTCGTCCATCCTCTAAACCCTAACCGCCTCATCTTCATTGTCCCACATTAACTTTGGTATCAGAGCACGTTGTCCCGCATCACAAATAGTGTAAATGACAATAAATTGTTGATACGCAAAAGCTACATGGAATTTAACAATCATTAAAGCTTTTAATGAAATGTCCCCAATGACACATTTCCCTATAACATAAGGTATACAAGTCTTAAAGCAAACATCTCATTGTGAATAGTAAAAAGCAACAAAAAAAGCAAGCAATCACAAAAAACTGTAGTTACCTGATCACGGATAAAGGGATTTGCACAGTTTCTCAGTAGGTAGTTGATAATGGCATGTTTCTTTGAAAGTATGGCTTTATGAATTGCCATCAAACCATCCTAGCAATGAACATTAATTTCAAAGGATAAAAAAGGCAGCAGAGTAAATTAGAATAATACCTCATCGGTACATTAGAAAGATCAAGAAGGAACAAAAATTAGAATAATACCTCATCGGCACCATTAATATCAACATTATGCTTCAGCAACATATCCAACAGATAAAACTGTCCTGAAGCAGCAAGAGTATGCAAAGGAAGCCACTTCCTCTGCAACATAAATCCTTAATGGATCTTGAATCTTTTGGACAAAATAGGTAAGAGGCACAACGATGTGGGATAAAGGCGACTTCAATATGTAATTAGAGGTCAGCATATAATAAAGAAATTATCACAAATAAGTTCAATATTGTAAAGATCAAATTTATGTGATAATTGAGAAATTAAAATCACCAAATTGAACTGATTTAAAGTTTAAATTCAGTTGGGTTGATAACAAATTAGAATTTACCGAATTATATTAGGGCATTCAATAAAATTCCAATAAATTAGATTTCAGGAATCAAGGAATTAAATTGGGTTCTCTCAAATTGGATTCCAACATTAATTAATCTCAATTAATATTATAGATCCTTCAATAAGAACAAGACTGAACAATCTTCATGGACAATACTAAATCAGAAATAGAAATCAAGTAAAATGGAGAAGTCTGTTCAGCAAATATTCAATAGATTGATGATGGTGATTAATTTAATGTTGATGTCATGACTTAAATTAAATGATATGAAAATTTACATCATTTTATTTACAGATGATGTCATCCTTTGAGGGGAAGGATGTTGTTGTTGTGCTCCACATGAAGGGATCTTGTGCTTACTGGATAGATCATAACCATTGTCGCGTGCTTATTGGAGGGCTTCCCAGTTCCCTTAAGTGGGAGGTGTGGCAAATCGTCAAACGAAGCGGACAACACGACTTTAGAGGAAATTCAGGAAATTGACACAAGAGGTATTGGTAGAAATTTGGCACGCGGCCAATTTGACTGAGACAGGATGGGGGGAAGAGGGTGGTAATGGGAGATCCAGTTAAGACCCAAATATGGTCAAACAATTCTAGTAGCAGGAACTTCAGAGCTTTTTTATTAGGCTTTTATCAAGCAAGGTGCAATCTGTTATTATTCAGAAACTTTTTTTTTTTCCTGAAGCTTGATAATTCGTTTTTATTGGAAGAGAACATGATGTCCTATAGCAATAAGCGTACCACGTGCACAGGATTAGAAATTGTTTTAGACTACACAGAAATACAGAAGTGGTACACATGAAGATGGAAGAATGCAATCAAAGTTTAGAGCATAAAGATCACTAACCGAAGTTGCTTCAGCCAATTTAGGAACACGTTTATTGAGAAGAGACTTTTCATCCTTTGTGAACCGCCTGTGATGCCCTACTCATAGAGGCATACCAAAAATGAATACATAGTTGAAAATTTCAAATGACTGGTATTTTTCAAAGTCACATACATCCATATGAAGATGCAAACACCACATACATGAAACAATGCTTCATGAACCTACTTTATTCAAGAATTCCACAAGTTAGAGCAGTATTACTATTTAAGAGTTCGAAGTCCTGTACTAAACTTTCATGAGAAAGTTATCACACGAATAATGGGTCAAATAGATGCAATAATATGTCAAAGATAAAATCAAAGTACATCAGTTTAAATAAGCATTTCAATTCTTTGGTCGCCTTACTAATTGGTAACAGCTTGAGAAAAAAGTTGCTTCACTCTTCAAATATTCCCTCGCATTGCTCGCACGTTGTTGCCAGGTCCCAAGTCCCGAGTGAGAAATGCAGAGAATTGCATTAGACAGCTAATAGTCAGTGTAAAATTTATCTTACAAACATGACATGACATTGCTAACACCAAAAAAAAAATCTAAACTAGACTGAATTTTAGTGCATTTAATAGGGAAGTATTGAGGAAGAACATGGATACTAACAAGTGTCATCATATGTATTCCCAGCATATCCTACAAACTTAATGAACTATATATGAGTTCACAGCAGATCCCCATCACAAGGTGGGGGCGAGAGAAAGGCTTTGTGCCACCAACTTATCACATTATCACATGATCTAGAGGTAGGCAAACGTTGACTGCTAGCTCAAACCAAGTATTAACATAACAAACTAATCCTATGCAGTGTTCGAAACAGAAATTTCTGTGACCAATGAATACACCACATTTTGTTATCATTTCTACACAGATTTTCCATTAGAAGAATTTGAACGACGTGCTCATTGATACAGAATGAGTTGCTGAATAAAATTGATGAACAACCAAGAATAACAGTCAATAAATGTCAAACATTTCTTACCTTCTTCTAGCATGGGATGTTAGGTTTTCCATAATAACAAGTTCTATATTTAACCCAAGTATCAAATGAAAGAATTACATGAGGTAATAATTAATTCTGTTTCCACTTTCCTTCTTAGTTCTCAGTTTGCTTATAATCTGTACAATATCTGGAACTGCTCTTTGGTAATGCAATGCATAATCCTCTTCAAAGTTCAAATACATAGTTTTACTACAGAGACAAGAGATTAAAAACTCCACATTCCAGAACATAAGGTGGTGATTTCTTGGAAAAACATTCAAGAAACGTATCATTAAGCTAATCTAAACTGCTTTCGAATCATAAAGACTTTACTAATAATGGATGGTGAAATCTATGCGTATTATGGAATGGAGTTAACAATTTGAAAGATTCTTAACTCACCTTTTGCTTTCTTATCATCGTTCATCTCCCCAGGCATGTAATCTCCATTATTGAAAAAATCGGTGATGTCATCCAAACTTCCCCTGCTAATCCCCAACCTAGGGTTCCTCGGAGCCACCCTTCCACCAGGAGGCTTCTCCGACTCCTTGGAGCTCACCTCCTCCCGCGGGAAACCCTTGGGATTGTCCAGCACGACGGGTTTCAACTCCGAGAGCTTCATCCGTCGGTAAGCAGAGTATTCCTCCATATCCGGGAAGGGACTCTTCCTCCTCGCTTCCACTCGGCTGCCGAATCTAAGCTCATGCGCGATTTTGCGCTTCTCCTTCTTCGTCAAGTTTATTTGTGCCACCATCTCTCTCCACTTGTCCGGGACCAAGCTCTCCGACAGTGCTTTCTCCGCCGCTGCTGTGTGTTTCTTCGTCCTCCTCCTCCCGCGAAATTCCGGCGCAGCGCCACCGTCGGGGGGGAGGAAAGGGTTCTCGACCTCGAAGGCGCCATCCTCGAACACAAGGCAGTCGCCCACGGTAAAGTCATCCTCCTCCTCCTGTTGTCGTTCTTCCAAATCTGCTCCTCTTCGTTCTTCGCGGGAAACTTCTTGATTAGGGTATTGCCGGCGTTGGAGCTCGGAGTAGGGGAAGGAGGTGTCCGCGGCGGCGGCGGAAACGGTGGGAAAGGAAGTAGAGTAGGAGAGAGTGGAAGGATGAGGAGGCGACTGAATGGCTCTGGCTTTGGGATGGTAAGGGGATGATGAGAAAGGGATCTGCGGGAAAGAGGAAGGAGGAAGGCGGAGGGAAGAAGCGGGTGGGAGTGAAGCCATCGACGATCGAGCAAGAGAACTGAAACAAAAATTATGAATCTAATTTCATGGTTTGATTCATTTAAAATCGAATTAACTTGTTTTAGGATTAAAAATCTTTTCAATCAAGCCATCAATTTATAATCTTTTTTTTTAAGTGCTTTTTTTAAATACAATTTATAGTCCTTACATAGGTTAAAAAAAATCGAGCAAACTCAAATCATAATCGGGCAATCTAAATTGTTAAACCAACATCATATTATTCGGTATTCCTTAAGATCAATGACCTGGATCATATTTACTTGGGATAATTACACCTAGGTCATTGATGTTAAAAATGCATTTCTTCATAGAATATTTTCTGAGGACGTTTATATGCGTCAACCACAGAGTTTTATTTATCCAGTTTATTCAGATTATGTGTGTAAGTTGAATCGAGCTATTTATGGTTTAAAGCAGGCTCCTCGTGCTTGGTTTCATCAGTTTATAACTTATTTATTTTCTTAAAGTTTTATTTGTAGTAAGGCTAATTCTTCAATATTTATCTATTGTTAAGGAACTAATATGGTTATTCTTCTTTTGTATGTTGATGACATTATACTTAGTACTTCATCTTACGAGTTCTTACGTCACTTGATAACTCTTATGAGCTCGAAATTTGCTATGAGTGACTTTTTTGGGTATTCCTACTATACGCCGAGATGATGGTTTATTTTTATCTCAATCAAAATATGCTTCGGACTTGTTGGATCGAGCTTCAATGTCTTCTTGTAATCTTGCCTGTACTCCTGTTGAAGTTACTGGCAAATTATCTCAAACAGGATCTGCACTTTTTTCTGATCTCTCCTATTATCGAAGCATCGTTGGAGCTTTACAGTATTTAACTTTTACCAGACCAGATATTGCTTATGCTGTTCAACAAGTTAGCTTATTTATGAATTCACCACAAGATCATCACTTTCATGCTTGTTAAATGTATCCTTCGGTATATAAAAAGCACACTTGATTATGGTTTAATTATCCGTCCATCTTCTTTAGCACAATTAGTTGCATATTCAGATGTTGATTGGGCTGGTTGCCCTGATACTCGTCGCTCTACTTCTGATTATTGTATTTTTTAGGAGATAATCTGATTTCTTGGTCTTCTAAACGCCAACATACTGTCTCCCGCTCTAGTGCAGAGGCTGAGTATCGCGCAGTTGCCAATGCTGCTGCTGAATGTTGTTAGATTCGAAATCTTTTAGAAGAGCTTCATATTCCTTTAACATCAACTAGCATAATATTTTGTTTATTTATCTAACAACCCGGTTCAACATGCTCAAATAAAACATGTTGAAATTGATCTTTATTTTGTTCGTGAACGAGTTGCTTTTGGTCAAGCTTGGGTTTTGCATGTTCCTTCTTCACAACAGTTTGCAGATATTATGACAAAGGCACTGCCATTTGTATTATTTTAAGATTTTCGTTACAATCTGAATGTTTATCACAAACATTCAGATCGCGGGAGTATTGATGTATATTATCAATCGTAAAAGTAATATTATAAATATATTCAGTTTTTTTTTAACCCTACAATTATATATTATAATGTTAAAAAGTAAAACCTAATGATTGAGATTTGTGCATTTATCTTCTACGAGGACCTCCGGTATGGTACCGGCGAAGCGGTTTCTTGAGAGAACAGCTTCTTGGAGATGGGCGAGGCCGCCGAGATCTGGTAAACCGCCGTAGAGGTCGTTCTCGTGGAGGATGAGGGTAGAGAGGCGGGTGAGGTTGCGGAAGGCGCCGGCTGGGAGGATTCCAGCGAAATAAATGCTTTCAAGAACGATTCCGACGACGTGGGAGTCGGCGCAGAGGATGCCGAGCCAGCGGCTGCGGTGGCGGTAGCAAGGGGGGCCGGTCCAGTTGGAGTGGAGGTCGGCGGAGGAGGTGAGGGAGTCGCGGAGGACGATCAGGGTGTCGAGCTCGGAGGGGAAGAACTTGCCGGCGGCGGCGGCATTGGCGACGGCGGTGGGGTTGATCTCAGGCTGAGGGTCCGGCGAGGAGCACAAGAAGAACAAGGGGAGGGCGAGGAGGAGGAGGAGGGAAGGGTAGGTGGCGGTGGGCGGAGTCATCTCCGACGCCGTGCCGCAGAAGCTCGAGAATTTGGATGTCGTCGGAGGGGGTGAAATGACAAGAATCAGAGATTTAGGGATTTTAATGACAATGTAATAATTTTCTTAAAACAAATAACACGTGTATCATTATATCATATTATTATAAAAAGAGTAAATTACATTCATGTCCCTGATGTTGGGGATAATAACACGTAAGTTCAAACTTTTTCTGTGAAATTAGTAAGTTCAAAATTTTGAAAATCTCAACTGGGTCCCTAAGTCTCACAACTAATGTCAATTGGGTCCTTAAGACCTACATAAACACTTTAATAGGATATGTTTTAACCAAAATTTCAACAGTTTATCATCACCAACAGATTAGGAAGTATTTTAAATTAATTTTTTAATTTACTATATACAAAAGTGCTCTCTTCCTACTCTCTCTTTCTTTCTCTTTCTTGCATTCTTTTTACAGATCTTACTCGATAGTAATGACCTGTGTAGTGGTACCGATCTCGCACTTCGAAGCAACAATCTATATGTAATAGCAATGAGGCACACTATCGTTCACGCTCACAGAGGAGGGGAGGAAGATAAAAATGTAAATTTATTCACTTTTCTTATTTTTTGAAAAAATGACTTATATTAAAATATTTTAAAGCTCCAAGTCTCTGAAGAAAATTATTAGATATGACAAGTTGTGCAAGTTGGTTGTTTACTCTCGAATGGTGACACGCCGCATGCTGATGGACCCTGTGCTTGATGATGAGTGGACGAGGACTGGATGGTCTAGTCACACCAATACAATGTATTGATCGGATCATCTAGTCTCTCTACTCGCTATCAAATGCAGGGTCCACCAATGCACTTGGCGCATCCCTATTCGCGAGCGAACAACTGGCATATTCTACTGCGCTTAATCATTTCTTCAAACACTTAGATCAAGAATTTTCAAAATCGTGAATCTTAATATTATTTATCCCAGTTTTAAGGCGTGAAAAAATTTATTGGTGGAATCTTAATCTTATAAATAGTTCCTATTTGTATTTAAGTTAAAGTCCTACAACAACTTATCCTATAGAGAAAAATAAACGCTTGTAGAATAATATTTTAATTTATTTTCAAGGAACTCAATAATTTTATAAATGTTCGGATTGGTCCTTAGTTCATTTTAAATGAAGTTAACATATAGGTCCTTCTTAAGAAACTGTTCCGGTTAATTGGTCAAATAACAAAATTTTAAATTTTTTTACCATTTTTCCTACTGATTATTGACAGTTGACAAAATATGAAGAAAAATTTGATATCAACAAAAATAAAATAATTGCAAAACAAAAAATTATATTCAGGCTCTTGAGGTTAAATTGTTGCAGAACTATTTTTAGATTCTTAAAGTTAATTCCCACTTTTTGTTTGGTCTTTTTTGAAATAAAAAATATCTATCTTAATTAATTTTTATAATTATTTTTATTGATTAAAATTATCAAAATTTTAAGACGTATTTAGCGTTAAAGTGATCCTTCAATTCTACTCTAATTTAATATAATTATCTTACAATAAATTTAACTTAAATCTCAATGCACTATTATAAATTATAAATTTTAAAATTCTCTATACTTGTTCATAGATTTTAAATTATAACACTTAAATTTTTAAAGTCTTTTAATATTTTTACACGTCTATCTATAGATTTTAAATTATAGCACTTAAATTCTTACGATTGACAATCACTTATTGCGGATTTCTTCGTATATTAATAATTTGCATGCTGGTTTAGATTAAATGTTACATAAGTGATAAAAGAGCCACTTGACAGTAAATTATCAATCTCAAAGATATAACCGTTATAATTCAAAGTTTATGGATCAATATATTAAATATTAGAGATGCATAGTATTTTTCATTAAAAAAAAAACTAAAACTAAAGGGGCGTTTAGTTCGGTGTTATCTCAATGTCAATGTTATTTAAATATCATGTTATCTAAATGTCATTGTTATTCATCAATGAATATTTGTTTGGTTCAATGTTATGATATTAAAAAATATCAATGCTATTTAAATTATTTTATTTAGTTAGAAGTTATTGATATTATAATAACAAATTGATGCTGTTATCTTGAGATGTCGCCCGATTTGGGGTGACATCTAGATGTCAGCATATAATGACATTTTTGTAATTAATTATAATGTTATTTAAAGATGTCATTAAATTAAACAATTACTTTCTAAAAATAACATAACATAACATTGAGATAACACTGAACTAAACGCCCCCTAAAACTTTTTTATCAGAAAAACTTAAATGTTAACTTATTTAATAATGGGCTAAATATTATGAGCTTTATTTTAATTTGAAATTATTAAAAAAATATTTTGCTCATTTTTTAGCGCCAAACATGCCCTTTGAATTGAAATTTCAAGCAAAAGAATTTATTTAAGATGATTAAAATATTTAAAATAATTGTTACACGTATTTGCGTCCAACAATTATGAGGCTCATAATATTTTAGTCCATTTTTACATAAGTTAACATTTAAGTTTTTCTGATCACAAAAGTTTTAGTTTTAGTTTTTTTTTTTAATGAAAAATACTATGCATCTCTAATATTTAATTAATACATTAATTAATCACAAATTAAAATTTTAACTTATTAAATTATTTAATAAATTAGAATTTAATTTACAAAATAATAGAGTGAATTAAAATTTTAAATTATGATGAATTAATTTATTAATTAAATATTAAAATTATGTAGCAAGTCTCTTTTTAAATTGATGCTTGCGCATCAAAATTTTTTAATTTTTTTTATCATTTCATCTATCATCATTATTTTTTATAAGGTCAATAAAGATAAATGAAAAAAAAATCAGAAGACAAAAATAAAAGATCAAAATACTAATTACTCTAAAAACTCATTTGCTCAACATAAATTTCAACTATACAAATCAATTTTATTTCATATCCAATACAAATACAAATATTAAAATTAAAAATATTTCATATTTTACATACTTTCTAATATTAAAATAAAATTTTCTCTTATTAAATTTAAAAATAAAATATATTTTTTTTTTAAAAAAAAAATTGAACTAAAGGAGGCCTAATATTTGGTGACCAAGAAGAGAATTTTTGAAATTACTATGAGCAGCAAAATCAAGAAAAGTAACAACATTCTACCCAAGATTTGACTTTTATAAATATAAAAATAAGCAGATGCATGTCATTAAAAAATGGGTAAATTATCTTTCAAGTTGTTTAAAATCTATCAAAAATGAAATAATAAAATCCCTACCTACTTTAATTAATACACAAGCTGTGCAAAATTATCAAAACTAAAATATAGCATGATATTGGAACTTCTTAGCATGAAAAAATTATTACATGCGTGAGCAAACTACGTCAATAATTCACTCATAATTATATCAAGTCACACGAGTAAGCAAACCCTACCACATGTAGAACGCGGTAAATAATATTAATTAAAATGCTAAGTGCTCAAACTAATTATTCAGGCGACATGACTGAATAGTTTATTATAAATCAAACAGTACAATCATGCCTATCGAAAAGTCCATTATACTACCAGATCAAGTAGGTGTAATGTCTAGAAAAATATTTATAGCTTGGGTCCAGATATACATCCTCTCTAATTAATACTTACAGGATCTCCAGTATCAAAAAAAAAAGAAAAGTAGATCTCAATCTACACTTATTTTTTTAAATAGATACTTACCACGATACATATCTAATTTGTTAGTTCAACAAATAAGCCAAACAAGACAGTACAAATGTTTTATGAAGCGCCTAATTGGCCAACCAGACGGTCCATTCGTGCACTTCATATCTTAACACCATTTACAACATTCTACGCATGACAGAGCACGCTCCCCTGGATGGTGCACCATAATTGGTGATCACTTGCTATTGAAATAAATTTATTATTCACATTTGGGCTGGTAGTTATTTAAAAATAGATAAATCTTTCATTTAATCATCAAATTCGACTCAATACTTTTGGCAATTCGAATTAAGGTTGCTCAACATGAAACCCATTCAATTCCAAATATATTTGACATAAAAGTGCATATATTTGATTATATGCATGCATGTAAAGATCCAATGAATAAGATTAACAAATTCTGAAGACCCAAACTGAGAAGCATTTGAAAAACTACAATTAAAGTGAACAAATCAAATACGTTAAATATTCCAGTGCATCACCAGTAAAAGGCAACCAAATGTGCGCACTAAATTATTCTGATGCTGATTAGGTGGTAAACTAAAATCATGAAATTTGAAAGCAATCAATCTGCACAAGTGAACTCACTTTGGAAGCCCTGTTTGGGTATCAATAAGAGCTTCATCTTCTTCCTCAAGCACCAAGGCACCTTTCCCTGGCCTAGTGCATATAAAATAGCTGACATCACCGGGATATCTTCGAGTCGAAGCCTCATTGTTGATTTCGGGTGGCGGTCGTAAGGCCTTGATATCATTCAATGACTGAATTCCTGCTTCTTGCAATATTGTTTTGTCACCTAACACATAACTGAAAGTAGCAAATTACTTGTCATGAGACCTAATAACACATTTAAAGTTAAGAAACATTAGATAGAGAATGGGATGTAAATTATGTAATTTTCCCATCATTGTTCAACTTTAAGTGATTCAAAACTGAATACATTTCTTTGTAACTCAAAGTCATGTTACTCGAAATCAATACGATATATGCACAAACATATATAATTGGATTTTTATTATGTTTGTATAAGGTATTGAATACATGTGTCTTATGCAGAGTGTGTAGAAGAAATTAAAATAAAATATACAGTAATTCATATATAATATTTTGTATGATATACATAAAGCAATTGAGTAAAAGAAATAAGCTTCATAACTTGGCTCGAATCAACTTGACAATTGACTTGGAAAAAAAATCAACTCGAATCACACTTGATCCAGAATCAATACTTCACATTCGAGTTACCATCGCAGGAAGGAAATATATATGGACTCATGCATGCCAAATAGCAAGACATTGACTAACCTGCTCATTTCATTTTCTGGTGGTGGGGGGAAATAAAATAGCAACCTTTGAAGTAGATGAGTGGCGGCTTTTTGATCTTTTGCTATCATGACAGCATTTGGTCCAGCATCAAAAGTGTATGCCACCTATTATGTAACAAGGAAAGTGAGCAATATATGTGACTTATCATAATTCATGGAACAAAATATATGGATAATTAATGTCTTCACTTTGATAATCTCTTCCTTGCACTGCCGTACGTAAAAATATTTGTCAAAACCAATTTGAAGTTATTTTGAAGCCACAAAAATTCCAGAGTAATCAAAACAACAGCTTTTTTGAAGTAAGTTAATAGATTTGAAACATAACATAGTTTTTTTTGTTGTTGTTGGTGTATGCAGTTAAGGAATGCTCGTTTATTAATTCTAGCAGTCAATCTCACGTTAACGACCCCACTAATTCAGATCTCAAAGTAGAAGCTGAGAATTCCAACAAGGGCAACAAAACTTTAATCCTAAATTAGTTATGGTGGGCTAGAAAATCTATTGTAAACCAACTGCAACCCTCGTTCCTTCGGACTTGGCAATAAAAAATGAAAGATACACAAATTAAATAAAATCATATAGTTCTTTCACAGGTCATGAAGTGAAATTAGGAGTAGGTTGCAATAAGAATGATGATGCTGCACACTAAATTAACAACATGATAATAGTTATCATCTCTATAATATAAACACCAGTGTTTATTATTAAATTTTTTAAGAGGATTTTTGATTCAATGCAATTTTAATACTATGTTATATTATTTAGAAAAAATAATTATTTAGTTTGATGACATGTGAAGATAAACTTATAAAAATTTATAAAATTACCATTTAAAAATTAGCAACTAGATGTCACGACATATAAATAGCATGATAAAATAATAATATAACATTGAATTAAATGCCCCCTAAATACAAACCTGTGGGGTCCCTTCATGACGATTCCATCTTTCCACAAGGTTGATTAACCTAACATGCAGTCACTCATGTCAAAATGATAGTGGAGTTAATTTCAAAATGATAGTGGAGTTTGTATAATCTGAAATCACTAATTATAAATTGACCAAAAAGTTTGAGCTTGTGAGTTATGATTAAAGAATAATATAATAATTTTATTCACCCTTTTCATGCACAAAATTATTTGCTGTAGCATGGATTTCTATTTAGGTCCCTTTTAAGGTTTTTAACCTTATGTAGAAATAATTCAAGGGAACCACTGCTGAAACCCAAGAAGTTTAGATTTAATACTACATTAAATCTCTTACGTTATCAATGACCTAAAAGTTTAATCAAATAGGTTATTTGCTTAAGAATAATTTAATAAATTTATGTAAAAGGTAATAATTCATAAAAAAATTGCAAGTTGTAACTGCTACTAAAATTAAAAAAAATGATAAATATTAAAGAAAAGCATACTTGTGTGATGTATCATTCATGTAGAATATAGGTGGATTAGTATCCAAACAGATTGCATGGAATTGATTACTGTCCACACATGTTAGTCGTGCGAACGATGAAAAATCTCGATTTCTGATTGCATCTTCCATTTGCAAAATTCTGCCAGGAACTAAAACCTATAAAATCATAAAAATCAAAATATGTATGCTATCAGAAGTTTGCAATGAAAACTTATAAAATGCAATGATAATGTAACATCACAAGGAGAAGCCTGTTAATGCTAAAAACACTTGAAGTTCGCTATCAACTTGTCTATATAAATGATTTTAAATGCCACAATGTATTGCAATGGCAACCACAAGTTAAAAATATCAATAAATGATTCATTAAAAAATAAAATAAAAAATAAATGAAAAAGAACCTGAGCCCTATGTTGCAGAAGAGTACTCGTCTCAACACTCTCACGCATACCCGTCGTGCTACTAGTTTCTTTCTGCCTTGAAGATACCTAGACATTATAAAAGATAAGTGATAAATCACCAATGTCATAATGTCTTCTGACTTGCTACTCAAAATAAACAGAAGCTTATTTATTATGATGGAAATTAATTTGAAAACAACCAGCTTAAAAGAGAAGTTAAATTTTAAGCCTTCAAAAACCTTGATATCATTTCTTGCTTGCAATGAGACTTTTAGTGAATAAAGAAAATCTGTGACAAGCAACAAAAGCTTAAACAAGTGAAGCATGTGATAAAAGCATCAAAAGATGACATTAATGTGTGTTCTCATGATACTTAACAGTTTATAAGATGTAGAAGATTTGTAGTTGTTGCACCTTTTATTACAAAATTGTCTTCATAATAGCTAAGCTTCATATTTGTGAAAAGTTTACTGAGTGGCGTACCTTTATTCCATAATCAATTTATAAAAATCATACAGCCTTTTTCTCTGCTACAGGTGTATGTATATATATATATATATATATAACACTAGACAAGGCAAAAAACTTTTTACTTTTTATTTTTAACGGTATCGGGAAATGAGGAGATAATACATTTTTGAGAAACATTATATTTCCACAGATGTATTTTCTTATTAAATTCCAACAATATTTATTTGTTAGACTTAAGAAATAATACTAAGTCATAAGGTTTTACACTAAATAAGTGTTTTAGTAAATAAATAGCCTTCATATTAAAAAAAAAAACACATTTACATTAAACCATCTTTTGGTATGGAGTAGTCTTTTCATTAAAAGAAAATTATGTTGATATCTATGTATGATGTGAAATAAAATTATTCTAATATTAAGATTTTTGTGTACAATGTGAAATAAAATTAATATTTTTTTTATTAAAATGTGTATAAGATGTAAAATAAATTCAATTTTTATATTGAGAATTGTGAGAAATATAATAAAATTAATTTTTATGTTGAAATCTGTGATAGATGTAAAATAAATGTATAAATTTTGCTGCAAGGCTCTTGGACATCCAGTGAAACAAAGGTAATAAAAGTGCTAGCCAAAAAACAGTAAAATGAATAAAAATTTACATATTTTAGTTGCTATGCTTCAGATGCAGACATAATGCAATAATAATTTGAGTTCAGCTTCAGAAGAACGCCAAAGATTAAACAAAATATTCTTACAAGGCATCCCCAATAAGCATTCATAACAAAACAAGTTTAAGTAAAATATACCACAGCTATAATGATAACCAGATCACTCCAATGTGTTTCTCTAGCAAGTTGAATCGCTACGCTGTCACTTCCATTCAAGTCCTAAAGGTCAAGAGAGTAGTTTAAGAAACTCATGCAAATTGTGCTACATTGATTTGGAAAAACAATTCTGATCATACATTTCCCATAGCCCACTTGACAAATCCACCGTACAAACTGCGGCATGCACTGCCTGATCCTTGCCTACAGTTTTTCGGTTCCAATAACACAACTTAAAGATAAAACTAGAAAAATTAGATATTAAATAAATCAATAAGTCTACAATGTACCTCTAAACTGAAAAATTTATTAGGTATTGGTAAATTTGCTAAAAGAAAGTGGTAGAAATGCATACAGTCTAATACTGAAGGAAGCACAGGTACGGGCCTGACATTTCTCCAAAGATGCAAAGGTAGCACAAAAGAAAAATGAAAAATGAAGGGTACAGGTTTCTTCTAAAACATACCTCGCAATAGCAGAAAGTTGGCTAAGGTCATCATTCACATTCATTAGCTTTGCAAGTGAAAAAACTGCAACAAGATTAAGGGATGCATCAAAAGGTCAGCAGTTAAAGGCAATCTGACTGTGAGAGGATGTCAAGAACAACGACAACAATAAAGCCTTAATCCCAAACAAGTTGGGTCTGCTACATCTTTTTCCCTCATTTATTCTGTTTTATTTAAACAGCACGGCCTGTGAGCACAAATAAAAGTCATGTTTATTGACCATACCACAAGTTGGTTTGAACTTTCCCTCCATTTCGTTGATATCTTCACTTTGATTCCCTCACATTTATAGAAAAGGCCCTCTATAGATCGATGATAAATAGGAATAAACCATTGTAAATGGCCTTCAAGTCAACAAAAATAGAAAAAAAAATCTACAGGAACTCATTAGCGAATTAAATTTAGAACATGTCATTCCAGAAAAATACGATGGGTACTTTGAGCCGAAGACCTATATTTCCAAGACTAATTATAATAAAAACCTTGCATGGAGTGTACCAAGTTCCACGGGACATCTTGAAGCTCATAATTCAAAGGATTTAAAACCATGAAGTAGAACGCTTCCATGCCAGATGATACCTTTCCTACTCAGCAATAAATATTGCTCATGTCACAATTTTAGCTAGACTAATGCATTATCTTGTATTTGGGGCTACACAGTATTTGGGACCTGTGTAGCAAGCATTCCCAAGGGCCTAGAACTTCAATTTTCAAAGTAGGATACCAGAAAATTTCAAAATCGAAAATTCGATAATGAGTAGCTAGGAAATTATCCGCTAAGGTGGGACAAGATGGTGCAAATAGAGATCAGCTTATTATTCAAGGCAAATAGATACCAAGAGAAAACAAAAGGAGAATTATGAAATAACAAAGGAATCAAGTCCCCGCAAATAAGGCCATTAAATTGCTGCAATTTAACTAAAGATTTAAGGTAAATCCAAAATTTACCTAACAGATTAGGGCTATCTAGATCTTTCAAGAACATAGAACTAGGGAACTACAAATATCAAGAGATATCAAGAACTTACAAAATCATAAAACTAGGGATACAAATATCAAGTGTTATCACTTAATTTAATTTTGGGAGTAATGTTCTATCAAAATGAAATTAGTCACCTTTAGGTAGAACAGTTTGATGAATAAAGAGGAATCCAAATGAAGACCAAAAAAAACACAAGAATTAAGGGCTAGAGGAGCCGTAAAATTTGGGACATGAGAATTGGAGCATTGAATAGAGGAGCCGTAAGAATTGCCACCTGAAAGATCACATGAATTAGGGTTGTGAGCGTGAACTCCAAGAGGCATGAATCCAAGTCGTCTTCGATTAGACAAGGCGGGTGCAAACTCTAGATGGCATAGATTCAAGATGCCCTAGGTAGACCCCTTTCAGGGAACCCAAGTCTAATAGGACATTCAAGCCTTGCTCACATGAAGAACAATAATGTGTAGGTGGTGATAAGTGCTAAGGTCTTTTCAAGTAAGGCATTTAGGCCTTGCTCACTTGAAGAACAATACTATGCAGGTTTGTAATAAGCACTCAGATTATGCCCTACTTCAAATAGGCATTTAGGCTTTGATATCGTTCTATAAAGAAAAAGAATGCAAAAGTTGGTGATTTGGAAACTCTGAATAGAATAACATAAAATTAGGGGTTTGGAGATATCTATCCTACGCTGTAGACATTTCCTTTTGAAATATAAATCAATCGATTAGGTCAAGAATTAGGTATGGGTCATAAATATAACCAATTTTACACAATTTATATTAGATGAATGACACATGGATTAAGTGTTGTATTAGATTGACACATGTTCATGATAATCCATGTTGTCGTTACTCCATATTAGATGATTTTAAGTCCATAATAGTATAGTATATTCTAACGTAATTGTTGTTATCAATAGCCCTCTTAAATATTAAAGATTTTGTTTAATTAATGCATTAATTATAATTGAATGCACTGGAAGTATTTCCATATATTGTTGGACACTCACTACCAACGTTGGACAGCAATATATAAATACATTATAATATTACTCCGCATAGTGACCACATAAATGCCGTTTAAAATGTAATGTTGCATAGGTATTTTAAAAATCAAATATTAAAGTACTAGAGTACATTGGCAAATAATAATGTGGTTCTCTATAAATATTCAGGAATATGTAATACATTATGTTATAATATAATATCATAACATTAAATAATACAATACGAGTACTTCTAGAAAGTACAATATTTATTTTGTGCTTTTAAGTAATCGGTAGTTCAAAATTCCATAAATAACTAACTATGTGGGGGCAATTGGGGAAAGCTATAGTCTGAGACATTTATAGTGAAGATATCCCCATATGTAGTAGGTGGTGGACAACATTAGAGCTAGGCAGGTTAGGATAGGATTAGTTAATCAAAACAATCTATTACATGGCAGAAGTTAATCTCCAAATAGCATAAACTAGAAAGATCACTTGACAAGGGTAAGATGTTTTGCTGAGCAAGGTTGTCCAGGTCAAGAAGGCCATCTTCCCTAGGAAAACCCCTCAGTTGAGAATTCATCTACCTTTATGGGAGGACTTATGTTCAAAATTCTATTCATCCATTACAAAATCTATTCATTAGTTTACCATGGGTCAATCCCTTTGATGGTCAAAGCAACACGTGGTTGGTTGAGATGGTGTGTGTCAAATTTAGTGTCAGGGTCTTTTGGTTAAAAAAAAATGTAAAAAGCTTATCTGCAGTTTAGTTAAATGTACTGGAGGGAACTATAATATATATAAATTTAGAATTATGCTAATGACGGCAGACAATTTTCTCAAAAGATAACAAATCTAAGAAATAGTAAGGCAAAAATTAATAAATGCTTACCAAGACAAGCAAAACCTGCAGCTGAAGATGCCAATCCTGCAGCTGTGGGGAAATTGTTGTAGGAAGCAATGTGGAAATGTAATTTATACCAATCCTCTTTCTTTATGTGAATGCCTCTTTTCTCATCCTTGAAATCACCAGCTCTACTCCGAATTTCTCTAAGGCAATTTTGATATCTCCCTCCAGAAAGTGGAATCTCCTACAATGATAATGATGATGACGACGATGATGATAAACTTTAGAACAAAATGATCTGATCAAAATCTTCAGCAAATTAAATGAGTTCTACCTTGCCATTGAGCCACATCCTGTCCTCCTCAAAGCTAGGGCTAACAGCGACAGTTGTCGTCGCTGAGAGATGATTCAGGTCAAGTGTAACACTTATGCTATCATTGATCGGGAGAATCAATTTTTCATTGCGCTTTCCCCAGTATTTAATCACTGCAATATTAGTTGGAGCTCTCGTTGTGACCATGAGGATCCATTTATTCATCTCTCCTGCCATACTGAAATCCAATGTTTAAAAAGTTAGGATGATTAAGAAAATAATAGAAAGTGGTTTATTGGTGCGGAAGAATATGGATACAATTCTGAAAATAGTTAAGATAATCAAGAATTTGCAATATTGCATTCAAGTCCAATTGGAATCAAAAGAGAAGTTACAGACATTCCAAAGATAGCTAAGAAAGTAACATATTGGATAAAGGCATGGGCATCTATTTTAACAGATTACATCTCATGCAACAAAGAAATGGAGTGTTTACTCATAACCAGCCGCAATGAAATCAGATTTCGTGCAATAAGGAAATAGGTTGTTCACTGAAAACAAGCAGTAACGAAGGAAAAATAAAATTCATGTTCACAGCAATAACACCAAAACCTTCATCCCAAACTAGTTGGGATCATCAAGTACATGAATTTCTCTTCTCCATTAGATTCCTTTTAAAATGTCACTCCCAGGAAACTAAAACTGAGTCAAGGTCACGTTCAATGATCATATCCCAATAGTTTTCATCTCTCTTTTTTTATGTATGACTTGGACCGCTGATAATTAGGCCCTATTTGGTATGAAGACCAAAATCAGGACCAAAATAGTATTAATTTAAATAAGATGTAATAAAAATTTATCTATTCATTATTATTGTTGTTTGTTTAATTAAGTACTCATTTTGATTTTAGCCACGCCCAAAAAAGTAAAGAGATCAAACCGATAGACTAGTTACAGTCATTTCTAATGTGATCCACTTTTAGAGTGATCACCCGACATCTCCCCTGCATAATCTTAAGTAATATTTAACTACTCAACAATCACTCAAACAAAACAATGCAATTTTTTTTTCAAACTAGATATACATTTTTACATTACCTATAGCATTCACAATTACAGATTACGCAAAAGAATTCACAGAAAAACAATTCTAGCAGCAAATATAATTTGCTTGAGGAAGATCTTAATACCTGGGATCACTGGAGGGGGAAAAATGAGGCAGCGACGACTCGTCGGGGGCCAAGTCGGCGATGGCGACGAATGCAACCGGTCTCGCCGGCAGCAGGTCTCGCCGGCGATGTAGCCGCGTCTTCAATGAAGACGAGAATCAAGTGAAATGGGAATCAAATGTTATTTAATTATATTAATATAACAGATTGTTTATATATTGCATATATTTTATATTTTTAATATTAAATATATATATATATATAATTATATTTTTTTGTTATATTAATATTATTAGTACCTATTTATAAGAATAAAGGCGATGTACAAAATTGTGCCAATTATAGAGGAATTAAATTAATGAGTCATACTTTAAAACTTTGGGAGAGGGTGATCGAAC
>JAEMOT010000349.1:102203-116161 GCA_019297695.1 Apostasia ramifera
CAGTAGATCAAAAACTGAATATATGGAGTGCACATTTAGTCAAGAAAGAAATACTTATATTGGAGATGTGACAATTGGTGATCAAATTGTCAAGAAGAGTGAGCGCTTTAGATACCTTGGATCAATTATACAAAATGATGGCGAAATAGATAATGACGTTATTAGCAGGATTCAAGCAGGCTGGGTAAAATGGAGAAATGCTTCTGGTGTGTTATGCGATAGAAAAATTCCATCCAAAATTAAGGGTAAATTTTATAAAACTGTAATAAGACCAGCGATGATATATGGTGCTGAATGCTGGCCTGCAAAGAAGAAACATACAAATAAAATAAATGTTGCAGAAATGAGAATGTTAAGATGGATGTGTGGATATACACGAAAGGATAGAATGAGAAATGAGTATATCCGAAAGAAAGTTGGTGTTGCACCAATTGAGGATAAACTTAGAGAAAGTCGGCTTCGATGGTTTGGACATCTAAATCGTAGGCCAATTGAAGCTCCAGTTAGAAAAATTGAGTTATTGGATTTTGCCCATGTACAAAGAGGAAGAGGGAGACCAAAGAAGACATGGCAAGAAACTATAAGGAGTGATCTTAATTACTTAAACTTAGATAAGAATTTGGTAACTGATAGAGCGCAATGGAAACAAAGGATTCATGTAGCCGACCCCACCTAGTGGGATTAAGGCTTGGTTGTTGTTGTTGTTGTTGTATTAATATTATTAATTGGGCTAATCAGTTAAATCAATTTAAATGAAATCAGGCTGTTTTGTCGATGTTCACTTTTCAATGCTTGAAGAGCTCCATTATTGCTTGTATCAATGCCTATCACATTTTATGCTATGATGCAGCGTGTGGATCAAATTGAGTCGATCCTAACGCCATCAATACTAAGTTAGCGCCAAAGTTTTTATATTTATAAAAATTACTAAATGTAAATGGAGAGGAGATTAAACTATGTTTTCTAAATTATATCAAATATAAATATCTGCGTATCCAGATAAGCATCATAAAAAAAATGAGATGATTAAAATGCTATCCAAACAAATTCAAACAAACTTATGCGATTCAGATACTTAACTTTCGAACCCCAAGATGAATTACCGCATACACATTTACCTTGAAATTCCTACACATGATTACTTATTCAAACTATTCAATATATAAAACTTTCACCAAACACGAATGATATGAATCAGTTTAGAACAAAAATTAATATTTGTTCAAACAAGGAACTCGATTCTAAATGCCAAGCACAGAAAATTTATCATCAACTATGACTTGCTTTGGAGGAAAATGACGGGTTCAAAGCACTGCAGAAAATTAGGTCTGTTTGTGAACATAGAAACAAGTGGGAGCTAACGGAATTGCTGATCAGAGAATTTTCATTTAACAGCACCATGAAGGGAAAACAGGGAAAATTCACAGCAGGACTCGAAAAATTTAATAAACACTGTAAGCAAACAAAGGAACCTCCAGCCTCTGCTCTCGAAGCCTCAGCCCTCTGCCGTAGCCTCAGACGAAGCCGAATCGTCCCTGAAACGAAGCCGCAGCCACCTGCCCGGCTCCGATCAGCGGAGAAAACGCCGTACGCAGCCGCCTGCTGCCGTGCCAGCGACAAAATCCGTGACCACCTGTCCGGATCTCCTCAACCTCTGTTCTGAAGGTAGAATCGCTCACAGAAAAATCCCGAGATGCAACATTCAGAAGATTTATAGAGCAGCTAGAAGGCGGGAGAGAAGGAAGCTTCGCGTACCCTGTGTAGGACGTGGCCGGCCGTTGGAGACTAGACGATCGTGGCCGGCCGTTGGAGACGAGACGATCGTGGCCGGCGGTTGCGTGACAGCGACGAGATCCGCGGAGTCCGGCGGAGTCGGCGATGCAGATCGAAACCGAGCAAGCGAGCCACAGCAAATAAGAGGCGCTGATCGCCCCACTGTTCAGCCAATCGGAAATGAAGCCCTAAAGGGATTTAAGGGAAAATTGCAAATTTATTTGCTGTTTTTCCTCGCTTACAAACAGGTCCTAGTTCTTTCAAAATAAACTTAATTAACCCATAAAAGATTCAAATTGAATTTAAATCGAACTCAATTTAATTCCAATTGAATCTTTCTGATTCCAACTGACTTGTACTGAAAATAATATAAATACAGGACTCATAAGTGGACATTCCCACCAACATAACCCAATTTTTAACTCAACAATAACTCAAATAAAATGTGCAGAAAATAAAATAACTATATACAAGATAACAAATTGTTATAATCTACGCTCGAGGTCGTAGATTATAACGTAGCCGCTGGTGCTGGTGATCTAGCTCTGCATCATGCTAGCTCCCAATGCCACAAACATATTTGGTCGTCTTTATTTTATCAGATTTGTAAAAAGACAATCAAAAACTTTGATTTTGAATTGAGGCGTACTCGCTCAAACAAAACTCAAATTCCAGCCTATTAAGGAAACGATCAAATTTACTGCATATCATAAAGAAAAGATTACAAGCAGCCATCAGTTACATCATCCTCAGGAACAGATCCATTGGTATCATGATCATCACTGAGGAGGTGCTTCTTGGATTTAGAGGGCTTGCCAGAAGACTTGCTCTTCTTTACAGGCTTTCTTCCCTGCTCTGCCTGCAATTCCAGCCCTTTTGCTGAAAGCTTCCTCCTCCTTTTGGAGCTGGCAGCTCCCACAGCTTCCTCTGCAGCAGAGTTGCCTCCTGCTGCAAAATCAGAGATAGATTTACTGACAGACACATGCATCTATTATATAAGACGTGATATATAACTTGAATAAATTTGAAAATTGACTGAAGATCAATCTAACTCCTAGTATGGGCAAGTCAAAACTTTATATGTTATGATTAGTTTGACATTACCCAACCGAAACATTTTTGGTTTGGATCAAACCGCTTAAGTTTCATTGTTCTAGGATTCGAGTAGAAAAATAATGACTTGAAAAATTTTATGTGGACTTCGAGTTATATTGAGGTCACAAAGTTTAACCATCACCCAGGATTTAGAACAAGATTAACTAGAATCTCTTGGTTTTGTCATGATTTTTGAGATAATTCATAGTTAAATTGGGACTTATTGATAATATAAACAGTTTATTTGTGAGGTTATTTTTAATTGGAATAAAAAAAACTTTTGATGTAATGTTTTTGGTTTGAGATTTGTAAAAAATTTGAGATGAGCAAATTCTTAGGTGCAATGGTTGCACCTGTACAAATTGTGTAGGCCTATTAATGCGCACAAGCAGTGGTCGCGTGCGTGGGTTCGCAATTGTATTATAATATGACTTTTTAATTATCAAAATATTAATACATTATTAGCTAATAAAAAGCCAAATTAATTTGAAAATAAAATTACTTCAAGATCTTGTTAATCATATTACAATGCTCAATGCATAAAATTTTCATTAAATTTCGGTCTGGTGTGGTTGGCAGCCGGTTAGTAGTTGGATTAAGAACTAGTTGCAGGTACCCTAATCTGGTTCGGGTTCAGTGCGGTTCTGCACCTAACCATTTTTTTAAAAATTATATTTGCTCAGGATTCTTTTATGTTGAGCTAGACCGGTTCCGATTCTAGACTGGAATGGTTCTGGACAGGATCCTAATTCCCATTTTATGGGAGCCGATTCAGTCCAGTTCAGGCCCAAGTAAAACAGATCTGCAACGGCCCAATCTGACTAGTTCCAACCTGACTGGTTCTAATTGGAACCAACTTAAACCACATACAAAAACAACCTTGCACCATTTCGAAGCTACTTATCATTACCTTCCACGGGGCTCGAAGCAGGAGGTACAGCTTGATCATTTTGCCCAGCATCCACAGAGGCAGGAGAGCCAGAATGAGTACTCTCCTCTACCTTAGTTGAGCTTCCAAGATATTTGTCCTGCTGCTGAGGACTGTCTGGAGAAGGTACAGCAGGAAGGAAGCAGAGCTCTTCCTGTGATGCATCAGAATCACTGAAAGTTGAATCTCTCTCAACAGTCACCACATCTACCTCATCGTCTTCATTCACTTCAGACTCCTTTACCTGTAATGGAGCAGCATGTTAAGCAAAATATCCAACACTATATAACACACGGAAAAGCTGAGTTTCAAAGTTTTCAAGCTATCTGTAAATTGATCCTAAGTGCCCTTTTCCATAAAACACATAAAAGGCTTCAGAACTTTGATTTACTTACTTTATCTGTTTCAGGGACCAAATCAAACTCATCTTCTCTTTCTATATATTCTTCATTCTCCTCGAGTTCTTTGAAGTCTGGAGCAAATGCACTCCAGTTCTCCGTGTAATCTTTAGCCCATATGTACACTAAACCAGCAATGGACACAGAAACTACCAACGGACGAACTGGGTGCCAAGCAAGATCAATGAGGGCCTCTTTGGGACCTTCAAGGATTTTGGCAAGATATCCGGATCGATCCCAAATGTAAATTTTGTGCTCTCCTTTGGTGGCTGAAGCGCCGACTACCCACTCACCATCGCCACTAAAGCAAGGTGCTTTCCATTGGATCTTAGTCACAGCATCTTGAAACTCCCTTTGTAATATCAGACACTTGGCCCCTACTGCTTTCAATTTCTCAGTCCCTTGAACCACATCAACCTCACTTCCAAAAGCCTCAAGAGCAACAGCAGCACTTTTCTGATTATCAAGTAGGTTTTCGTATACCCGAATTACACGATCATTAGAGTTTGTTAACAGAAACTTTCCATTTCGACTGAAAACAATATTTCTAATGATGGAGCCACCCGAAGTTGGGATTACCGCTTGAACCCTGAATGTCTTTAAGTCTACTATAAGTATCTCACCTTTGGAGTTTCCCACATAGATTAGATCGCCATATTTGTTGAAAGTAGCAGCAGTTGGAGTGAAAGGAGGAGAGCCGTCAGAGAACTTGTTGCGGGGCTGGGGAGGAGCACCATTTCCTGAATCAGACACTGCGACTGGAAGAACAGTGGAACTGCCCGTGATCAAATCTACAAGAATTGGTGCGGATGAGAGCGGGCAAGCTAAACAAATTGACGGAGAGCAAGAGCCTGGGTGAAGACGAACAAGGAGCGTAGTTTGCTGCAGAGTGATTCGAGCGATTTTCTCACCACTCTTAACATCCCAGAGAGTCAAGGATCTGTCGGTCGCCGAAGCTAGTATATGATGGCCAAATTTTGACCAACACACACTTGTTATTGGAGCTACACAATCTTTATCACGTAGCTCCTTAGCAACTCCTCGAGTCTCAAAGTCCCAAATGACACAGCTTCCATCTGAGCATCCAGCTGATAAAAACCATAAAGCAAACCAATCATTAGTCTCTACAAATAATCCTTACATGAGTTAATCATAAAAAGCATCATCTTATCAGCAAGATGGAGAGAATAAGCACATTCAAAGGTGGCTTGACATTTTTCATTCCAAACAATGACAAAAAAAAAGACAGAAGACAATTTAATGAAAGCTTTACATTTCTTATAGTTATTATGGATGAAACAGTGTGACAATATAGGAAATTTCCAATGTTTCACTGAAAAAAAAATGTTAACACCTTCAGCTTCCATATTGCATAGAAAATGTGAAAGATAATACTGGTCCTCAATGTCCATATATTTATACATGAATAAACATACAATTATTTTGATTGATTCAGATTCCCGAATTTGCTAATGATCAACTAAGGTTATGCTTAAGTGGCAATCACCTGTTAATCACAATTATTTTTTTAATGGCAAAGGATCTGGTTTATTCGTTAGGAAGAACACGTATGGTTAAGCCTAATCTCTCTTCCATGGTAAGAAACTCAGAATCTATATAAATAGAAGCTAGGGAATTGGTCTTTCTCTCCAGCTATCTCTCTGGCTGTAGCCAGTAAGTTTCCTATGGAATTCTTTCCATCAGGCACACTAGCAAATGAATGGGTTATAGAACAAGAGAGAAACAAAGGAGACCGAGAGCATCTCGTCCCTAAATAGATCTGCATTTTTTGTTGTGCGCATTCGCAGTAGACATGACATATGGTAAGTTTAATTTAGATTTATTTTGAGACATCTAACATTCAAATTTTTTTTATTGAAATCAGCTAAATTTAAGTTTATCTCTTCAGCCAACATAACCTCCAGCAGCCTTTCATGCTTACAGTCTTTTATTCATGCTCTTCATGAAAAAAGGTAGGATACAACCACAAAACAAAATATTTGAAGCCTCCTAATAAGAGTTCAAGATTATATCATTACACTGTTCCACTGATTTATTAAAATGCAAGCTTTCTTTGACATAACCTTCCCCATTCCCTGATCTCATTACTTACAACGCTCAAGAAGCATTCAAGGAAAAACTCATCTATCATAGAACATTCTAACTACATCAAAGGCCAATAAAACGCTTCTTCTATAACATTCACCCCAAAGTGAAGTTCAGATATCTCGAATGACTAGAGAATTATACGTTTGGAGCCAGAGCAAAGGTTTGAACAATACTTTTTATGTTTACTATAGAACAGAACTGAGGATCACTGTCAGCATAGATAACTCTCAAGAAGCTCAATACCTGCTATCACCAATCCAAACATTCCTTCCAACTATTAATACTTACAAAGAACGTTATTTTTTTAAACAGAGAAAGGGGAAATCCTTGAAATGGGAAATCAAGAGAATATAAAAGTAAAGCACGCAGAATTCCTTTTCAACAAATTGCAATAAAGTTGAGCAATGGAAGAACATCAAAACCATTACCAGCTAGAAGGGTTCCCCGGCGATTAAAAGCAATACATTTCATGTTCCCATGCTGCAAATACTCCTCTATCACTTCTGGGAAATCCCCCTGCAACGGATCTTCAGAAACACAAAAACAACAGCAGAAAAAAATCAATTCATTCTCAAATTCCGTTCCATGAAGCATACGGTAAAACATTCAAGGGGAAAGATTTGCGAAAAGAAGAGGATTTAAATCAGCTCGATTAGCTATGGAGAAAAGGAGTCATGGAACCACCTATGATCGTCACATTCATGGCAGAAAGCTCGCTGATTAGGGCTGCTTGCAGAGTAGCTTCTTCAACATTCGATCATGGAGGCGATGGCAATGGAGGGGAAAGATCGCCAGAACTCTCCATTCGCGCAAAAGAGGAAAATATCAAAATCGCTTGCCGGAAGAGTGTCGACGATGTCAAAAAACCTGGTTTTTCCCGCTTCATCACCCGGATGTCGCAGGTGAACTAAGCCCTAGCTATGCTCCACTGCTTCCAATGGAAATTTTGCCCTCGGCCATTTTTTAAGGGTAAATTACTTATTGGTCCTTTGTGTTTTACTATATTAATAAACTAGTCAATGGGTCTTATACAGTTATACTGTGCACAATAATTCATTTAAATATTTCACAGGGTAAATAATATTTTAGTTTCTCTTGTTTTCTCTTATGTGTATATAAATTCTTTTAGTTTTTAAATTAAATAATTAGTTCAGCTGTTTGAGTAAAAATGCATGACCTTTTTAGTAATGAATTTTTTTAGAAGAATAATTATTTTTATAACTTTTTTTTTTACTGTAACAGTTGCCAAACGAAACTTCTCACTCAATCTAACAATAAAAGCGATTGTTTCATAGAGTTTTTTTATTATAAAAAAATACTCGTTATATAAAAAAGACTCATTTATATTTATTTTTACTTAAATTGATAGACCAATTTGCTTAATTTAAAAATAAAAAAACTTATATGCATATAAATACAAATAAGATAGACCTAGATATTATTTACTGTTAAATGTAAGACATAATTTCTTTTTGGAGTCTCTTAATTTTATAAAATTTCATAATCTATTTTAAGAATTTCATTAATATTCGTGATTTGGTAAATAGTGATATAATAAAGGACTTCAATTTGTTCTCCTTAATTTGGGCTTATTAGCATAGCATATTGTTATTGACTTTTTTATATTATTTATTTTTTAAATAGATATGGGGGGAAATATTATTCATCGGGCCCCCCTCCTGCAAACACAAAGAAAAAATTTGCAACATGGCATATTGTTCTTTTACTATGTTTTGCTTTGAACTTGTTTCCAAATATTGCTATGAAATCCTAATGTTACACATTCTTCCCTACATGTTGGTTTGCTTAAAGTTTGTTTGAACAGTAGAATCTTATGTTAAGATTCATTGTTTGTTATTTCTCTTCAAATTCTATGTTTCAGACATCACTTCACTGCTCTTATTTATTTCATTACTCATGATCTTTCGATTTCTTATAAAGGCTGAAATTTGTGATTTGATTTAAGCTAGTCCATATGTATTAAGTTTATCTCACCAGAATATGTAATAAGACATAATTTTCTTGTTAGAATATCTTAATTTTATAAAATTTCATAATCTACTTTAAGAATTTTATTATGTATTCGTGATTTGGTAAATAGTGATGTAATAAAGGACTTCAATTTGTTCTTCTTAATTTAGGCTTATTAGCATAGCATATTGTTATTGATTTTTTTTTTTATTTTATTTTTTAAATAGATATGAGGGGAAATATTATTCATAGGGGCCCCTCCCGCAAATGCGAAGAAAAAGTTTGGGCATTACATGCTAGGGAGAGAGGCCTAAGGCTCGTTACATGATACAGTAAAACTATGGCATTCTACTTTATAAAAGCAAAGGCCCACCTTATTCTCCAAACATCTCAATGCTTCAGACGCAACAGGAGCCCAATGAAAATTGAAGCCCAGTGAACAGGGCCCAACCTGAAAATATTCAAAATATGGCCCAAAATCTAAGCTGGAGCCCAAGCAGAAAAACAGTTTATGTACCTTCATGGGCCAATAGAATTAGAAAGCCCAGTAGAAAGTTGAGAGCCCAATAATTCCAAATTTGTAAAAGCCCATCAAAAAAGATTGGGCCAAACTCCTTAGTCCAGTATGCTAGCCGGCCCATTGTCTCGGCCAAGGGAAACCCAAAGCTGCATGGAGAGAATCATGAAAATCGTGGCCCAACCCCAAGCAGGCCCAACTTGTCCATAGTTCACCAAGAGCCCAAATGGCTTGGCCCAAACAATAGGAGCCCAAAAGGGAGGAAGAAAAAAAAACTCTATTTAAATAGTAATTAAATCAAAACAATGTTTAATACTTTAATATGCATTAGTTGATTTTTACTTACGTTCAAGTAGATTTGTGCATCTACCAATTAATCCAACCCAATATCTGCCAGACAACACTAAAGAGATTCCCATCTAGAAATACGATATTCCCTGGCACGGCCTTATTTGGCAAATGCCCAAAATTAGATAAAAAAATATAATAATAATATTTTTAATTTATTATAAATTTTAATAACTTTATTTCACATCCAACATAAATTTTAACCTTAAAAATCAACTTTATTTCACATCCAACATAAATTCTAACCTTAAAATCAACTTTATTTCACCTCTCAATATTAAAATAATTTTTTTTCCTTGATGCTGTGATTTGATCGAATATCTGTTGCCAATAATTTAATTCATGTCAAAGTATATCAATTGAATACAAGCAATTACAAGGCTAGTAAATGATATGTTGAGATAATTCGACTAAATACATGCTCCTAGAAAATAATTAATTTCATAACATAATATTATAACTAAATATGAGTAATTATACAATTATTTGGTGGTATATTGAGGTCCTTTGACCGTATACTTGCTGTTAGGTTATAATTTATTTTATATTAAAGTATTTTAAATAAAAATTAAATAGTAATATGACATATCAAAATACTTTAATCAAATGCCTTAATATAAAGAGACAAGAATTTGTTTTATATCTCCGTATTTTTAACTAAATATATTTTATTATACAACCTTTAAAGTCCCATTTATTTTGAAGTTAAAAATTAACCTGATTTAATTTTAACCTGACATATCATATCACACATAAAATTTAATATTAAAAATTAACTTTATTTTGTATCCTACAATATTACCAAAATAATAACTAATTTATATCACATTCTTCACATATCTCAACATAATAACTAATTTTATATCCCTTATATATCCTAATATAATAACTAACTTTATTTCACGTCATTTACAATTTTTAATAAAAAATAATTCTATCTAAATTTAATTTTAATTTTCTTAAATTTAATCTTACAAACAAACAGATCTTATGAGATGTATTAAGGTAATTTGTAGGAATACATTCTATTAAATGAGATTTGTTTAATATAATGATAGTTTAAGTGAATTTAGGTAATTATGAACTATTAGGACTTTTCAAAAGCCAGAATACAATGATTAAATGATATCAAGATTACTCAGCTAAATGATTATTATACAATAATTTGCTGTTGGATAATATTTTATTTCATGTTAAGGTATTTCAATTAAATGCAAATAAATATGTGACTATTAAATAATATATTAAGTAAATTCGGCCAAATACACTATTAAAGAATAATACATTCTATATTTTGACATTTTAACTTAATAAACATATATAATTATTCAACTATAGATGTTGTGTTTAAATAATTGAACTAATAACTTGCTCCTAGATATCAGTTTATTTTATTTCAACTTAGTTAAATCAAATACAAATAGTTATATAACTTTTAGACAATATAATATAACAATTCTACTTAAAAATTTACTTTTAAATATCAATTCAATTTAGAACAAGACATTTTGATAGAAAAGAGACAACAACATAATAATTTAGATTATATATCAAGGTTACTCAAATTAATAATTATTGTTAGACCTTAAATGATTTTGCATTAAGGTATTTCAAATGAAAATAGATAATTTTAAAGAAATTAGATGAAATATCATAAGCATTCGATGGAATACTTGCTATTAGATTATAATACAAATAATTATTTGATTGTTAGAATAAATATCAATAAAAAATAGATCAATACATGTAATTAAATAATATTTTATTCTAAATTAATGTATTTTAGTTGAATATATGTAATTTTATAACACTTAGGACATCTTAGATGTGATAATACAATCTAATGGTATTTTAAAGAAATTTTATCAAATTTGATCAAATGAATACATGCGACTAAATAATATTTCATTCTATTTAATATATTTTAACTGAATATAGGTAATTATACAATAATTATGGCTATCCAAATAATATTATGCAATTGCGAGATGTTATATTAAGGCAATTCTATTGAATACTTGCTATTACATGATAATTCATTTTATATCAAGACATTTCAACTTAATACAAATAATCATATCACGATTAGTTAATATATTAAGTTAATTCAGTCAAATACTTGCTATTAGACACTAATTTATTCCTTATCAGAGTATTTTATAAGAATATAACTAGTCATATATCTATTAGATAATATATCAAGCTAATTCGATTGAATGTTTATTATTAAACAATAATTCATTCCATACTATGTTATTTCAACTACTTTCATGCTGTTATATAACTATTTATTGATATATTAATTAATTTGATAGAATACCTATAATTTATTAGTAGATCAATTCATAAGAAAGTTTATCAACTAGATACGAATAATTATAAGACTACTAAATAATATATTGAGTTAATTCAACTAAATACTTGCTCCTAGATAATAATTTATTTTACATCACAGTAATATAAGAAATTACATGTAGTACTATAATTATTTAGCATTGTTCAAGTTATTAGGCTATACGAGAACCTCCTGTTAGTTCATAATTTATTTTATATCAGAATATTTCAAATGAATATAAGTAATGTTATAATAATTATACGACATAGTCCAGATAATATCATGGCTAATTGAAACAAATAATAGCTGTTAGACCCTAAAGGATTTTGTATTAAAATATTTCTAATAAAATAGACAGTTTTGTAGAAATTAGATGAAATATGATGGCCGTTCAATCAGATAGTAGATATTAGACAATAATTTATTTAATATTAAGGTATTTAACCTTAATACATTAAATTATACGATTGTTAGAAGATATATAAAGCGCAATCGATTTAACACATGTAATTAAGTAATATTTCATTCCATATTAATGTATTTCAATTAAATATAAGCAATTTAATAACTATTAGGACATTTTATATGTGATTATACAACTATCAAATGATATTTTAGGAAAATTCTAACAAATAGTTACAACTATAGGATATTTTAATTTAATAAAAGTAATTAGGCTACTATAACGTGATATGTCAAGTTTATTCAATAAAATATTTATAGTTACAACATAATTTGTTTGTAATCTGAGTATATTTTCAAAGCATAAGTAATTATACAACTATTAAGGAATTTATCAAGGTAATTCGATTGAATACTTAATATTAAGCAAACATTTATTCCTTACTAAGTTCTTTTAACTACTTTTAAGCTATTATACAACTATTGGTCAATATATCAGCGTTAACTGAATGAATACGTATAATTTGTCAATAATTTAATTTATATTGAAATATATTGATTGAATACAAGCAATTACATGATTTTAAAAATAAAATCTTATTGTTCGATAAAACTTCAGCCTATATTATAATATTATAACTAAATATAGGTAATTATACAACTATTAGATATTATTAGGTCAAAATTCATTTTATATCAAGATATTTAAAAAAAAAGACTGATATACTATAAAAAAAGATGCATAATTATCAGTATAATATTAAAACTCACTCATATGTCCCTAATAGATTGCTAAATATATATTTTCGGCTAAAATAAATCGATATAGCAAATCTTAGTTATTTATTCAGTATATTATATTAAAATTCTTTAATATAGACAATATCAAAGTTAAATTGCTTGTATTCTCTTCAAATTCTATCAAAAATAATTGAATACTTGTATAATTACTAGTATTCATTTAAAATAACTTGTTATGCCATAAATCATTCTCTGAATACTTGTATTTGGCTTGAATTCAACGTTAATACAATAAATAATTGTAAAAATGTCTCAATTCAATTTAAATCATTGATATATCATAAATCTAGCAGTAAAAATATATAGTAAGTTATAATAGATTGCTATTCATCGATATATCAAATCTTAGCTATTTAATTAATATATTATGTTAAAATTCTATGATATAGATAATATCAAAGTTAAATTATTTGTATTCTCTTCAAATTCTATCAAAAATGATTGAATACTTGTATAATTACTAGTATTCTCTTAAAATAACTTATCATGCATCTTTGAATACACAACATTCGGCTTGAATTCAACGTTAATACAATGAATAGCTATAAAAATATTACTATTCAATTAAAATACATTGATATATCATAAATCAATCTCTAAAAGTGCCTAAGAGGTTAAAATAGACTGATATAATGTCAAAAAAATGTGTAATTATAATTATTTTATTAAAAGTCAATCAAATGTCCCTAATACATTGCCAAATATCTATTTTCACCAAAAATACATCGATATAGCAATATTAGTTGTTTAATGAGAGTATTATGTTAAAATACGTTAATATAAACAAGATCAAAAATCAAATTATTTGTATTCTGATCAAATACAATAAACAATGATTGAATAATTGTATAATTTCTAATATTCTATTACAATAACATATTATGCAATGAATCTTTTCTCTAAATGCTCGATTTAGCTTGAATTCAATGTTAATGCAATGAATAGTTGTAAAAATATCACTATTCAATTTAAATATTCATAAATCATTCTCTAAAAGTGCCTAATAAGTTAAAATTGATCGATATACTATCAAAAAGATATGTAACTGCCTATGTTACATTAAAACTCAAACAACCCTACTAGACAACCAAATATCTATTTTCAGCTAAACTATATCGATATAGAGAATATTCGCTGTTTAATCAGAGTATTCTAATAAAATGCCCTAATATAGACAAGATCAAAGTCAAATTGCTTGTGCTCTCCTCAAATTCAATCAAAAAGATTTATACTCGTATATTTGCTAGTATTTAATTAAACTAACTTATTATGCAACGAAAC
>JAEMOT010000355.1:5830-29039 GCA_019297695.1 Apostasia ramifera
GTTTAATTTAATCAAATAATTTGATAAAATATTTTTTTATTTAATATAATTTTATTATTATTAAAAGATTTATTTATATATTATTTAAATTTAAAATCAATTTAATTAATATTAAGAATAAAAAATCAGTTGCACATAGATTAAAATCAATGAATTGCTATTAACTCTTTTGAAAAATTAATCATATTAAATTAAAAAGTAAATTATAAATTTAAAATATTATAAATAATAATAGGGAAAAAAATTTAATATTATTCTAGTTAAAATGTATGAGTTTATCAGCAAACTTTCAGAGCAAAATTTCAAAATTAACAGATTCTATTATAATTAAGGATTAAATGGCATTATCAATAATTAAATCTTAATTAAAAATAATCTAGTTAAATGCTGTTTTTATTAAGTTGATACGCAGAAAGAGCTTAATTTTTTGTTTAATATTCTACATATATTTTATTATAAAATACAAACTTTATTTATATTTTTATTTAAATCTCATCACTAAAAATACAATTTATTTTATATCTAATATGTTTTAATTAAAAAATAATTATATTTATAACTCTCAACTTAAAGAATATTCTTATTTTTTTGTGGATTTTGTTGTTGGAATTTAGTTTTTGATAAAAATAAAAAATATATTAATTTATAAATTTAACATAATATAAAATAATTTTAATATTAATTTTTTGGTTTAAAATTAAAAATTATATTAAATATGAAATAAAATTAAATTTTAATATTAAAATTCATATTAAATATGAAATGATATTATGAAAATTTTTAATTAATTTGAAATATTAATATATTTTTTTTTAAGTTTCAGTCCAACTGGTCCTAAAATTTAGGACAAGTGTTACTTTTAATTTCAAACTTAAATGAAAACTTTTAGAATTCTTTTAAGGGGCGTTTAGTTCAATGTTATCTTGATGTTATGTTATGTTATATAGAGAAAGCAATGGTTTGGTTTAATGATATTTATAAATAATTTTCTATTAAATTATAAAATTATTTATTAAAAGATAACATTTAGATGTCATGATATATAGATTACATAACATAACATTAAGGGAACGTTTGGTTCGTTGTTATCTTGATGTTATGTTATGTAATTTAGATATCATGACATCTAGATGTCATTTTTTTACTAATAATTTTATAATTTTATAAAAGATTATTTATAAATGTCATTGAACCAAATAATTGCTTTCTCTAGATAACATTGAACGAAATGCCCCCTAAGATAACATTGAACCAAACGCTCCCTAAATTTGATGATTAGTTGATAAGATTATAATATGTTAAATTGGTTTTGATGAGATTGTTTATTAATATCATGTCATCAGTTATGTTGAAATTAAAATGAGAATATTAATAAAAAAACTTAAAGTTAGAATTTTTTAATCTAGTTATAAAAAAATCTTGATTGAAATTAATTTCATTGGATCTATTAAAATTATAATTACATATTAAAATTTATGATATTTGTGTAGTTTTAACTCGCCGCTATCTAAGCAAGCTCATTCCCCATTCCCATTAGACTAGAACATCAGTAGTTCATTCGGTTTGCATTTAAGTTAAAGAAAATAATTGCTTCCCTCAAAAATTTTGTTAAATATCATATTTTTTATAATTTATTGCGTGTAAATCATGTGATGGAATTAGCTGTTTAATATGTTTTTGCTACATATAGAATGCACGGCCAGTAGAGAATGATGGATGCGTGTGAAGCAAGTAATATGGAATAATTACGGGCGGGCTCTTAATTCTTTGAATCCTTTTAGTTAGCCCTTAATTGAGTGATTGGAAATTTTTAACTAAAATAGAACTAAACCTAATCAAATAAGATAATTTCCAACCCTTTTATCTAAACTTTAAATACTACGATAATAACTACCGATGCTTAATCCCACCAAATATGTTGGCTATGTAGACCCTTTTTTTTATTGTATACTATCAAATAACGTCTCATTTAACTCTTTATGTAAGACTATTTTTTTTATAATTTATTATCATATTTTTATTTTTAAATTTTTTATATGAGTAAATTTAATAATTTAAATATTTTACTAGAATTTTTAATGTTCTTTGAATTATAGGTCAAAAACTAATTACCAATAAATTAAACTATTAAACATAATCCCAAATCCAAAGCTTACAAACTAAACACTAATTTTTTAACCTTAAGTTCAAAATCCTAAAATATTAATATATTTTTAAATAAATTTTTATGCTATTTGGTCACATAGCGGCTTATAGTTAAGTTAGCGGAGATTAAAAGTTTAAATCTCTTAATTATGAGTTTAATTTAAAATAATTAAAAAATTTGGAGGAGTTGTTTGATATATTTGTAAATTAAAAATAAATAATTTTTTAAAATTTTTTTATAAAATTGATATGAAAGTATCCCAGTAATTAATGTCATCGTTATTTTGTGTTTCAATCTCATAATTTAAATGGTAATACATTTGAGCTATAAAAGTTTTTAAGCTTTACTTGATTTGAGTAGTGTAAAATAAGTACTTCACTTACATTCAAGTTTATATTTTTAGGATGAATTTTTGGATTAAACCTAAAAGTTATATTTTTGTTGTTAGTGAGATTATAGTTCGCTAATGTCAAACTATTTAGTATTCCCGTTAAATTTTAGGTGAATTTATATGAGATGCTTTTCTGATATACTTTATGTGTCTACTGGGTTGGGAATAAAGCAGAAGTTGACAAGTTAGATTTTTTTTTTAAAAAAAAATAGCAGTCTTTGCATTACACTGACATAATATGCTAAAGTATACAAAAAAATTATCAACATTTTCTTTAAGATATTGTAAAAAATAATAGGGAGAGTCAAACCTTTCACCTAATAAAAATTGCTTAATAAAACATAATGAGCCAAAAAATCGGTATGAAAGAATGTAGAATGTTCATAATATATTTAGTATATGATTTTTGGGTGGATAGTCATTTACATTAGAATCACTTGTGATAATTTTTATTGTTGGTGATGCATCATTGGCCTTCTGAATAATGTAGGTCTGCCTTCTCATAGTATCTCAAAATGTCTTTTAGCTCTACGCTAGTGTTGTTTTTAGCTTTTCGAATCGTGATTTGCAATTGTTTTGGCATTGTCTGCTAGTCCATTTCTTTTCTTAGGTAGAGGGCTCTCTATTTAGGGTATTTGAAGTTGAAATTGAGAGGTATCTACCATCCTTTTTGGTAATTTGAGTATTGGTCCATCTGTAGCTTTCTGGTGCTGGTAGTAAGTATTCCATGTTGCTCCTCTTTTGTCACTGTAAAGGTTCTCTAGATCATTTCAAGCTGTGCTGCAACTCAGGTGATAATCCAAGTTAGTTCCGTCATGTCCTTTTTATTTATGTGGAGAATTTTGCATTGTAAGGTTGAGCTTCGGTTAATATATACATATTTATAACTTTGCATTTCCTAACGAACCACTATAATGAAAATTTCTAACCCCACTAGAGTTCATGTTTTAAATTAAAATATTCCTAATTCTAAGTGTTATACCACATTAATAGACTATGTCAATGATTAACCTCACATCTCAATGGTTAGTTGAAGCTCTATGGTATTTTAACGAGGGCAGTTGACCTTTCTAACTTAATTTATATTTATTATAATTAACTAAACTGAGTTTTATATCTAGCCAACGTGGAATTCTGTGGTCTCCGCAAAGTTACAAGCAGGAAATGATCAACGAAATATTCCAAAAAATTTTTGATAGTAATTGTTCAAATATTTTTAATCAAACTGTGGCGGCTCATTTTTTTCGATCTGAAAAATATGTTTGGTGGGTATCATAATGCATTCAGAACCGATGCGTGAACATGATTGCCCACCTGTTCAACGCACCGCTGGGTGATTCGGAGACTGCGGTCGGGGTCGGGACGGTCGGCTCATCGGAGGCCATAATGCTCGCCGGACTCGCCTTCAAGAGGCGGTGGCAGAACAAGATGAGGGCTCAGGGCAAGCCCTGCGACAAGCCAAATATTGTCACCGGCGCCAACGTGCAGGTATTTCAATCCATTTAGTTTTCAATTATGGGTCAACTCATCTTTCAACCTGATTATTAAGTGGATCAAAATTAATTTCAGACCTAATTTCTTATTTTCATCTTAAATATTGTATTTGGGATCATAGCAGTTTTTTTTATATTTTTATTTTTATCATTAGTCTGAAATTTAAGATGAGTCAATTTGGTTCCTTCATTTAAGTGATTGTTCGTGTTTGGATTCTTTTCATGGAAAAAAAAATTTTAAATATGAAAAACTTTCACATTGATTAATTGATATATGCAATTAATAACTATATATATATATATATATGTGTGTGTACTAATAACTTGATGGCTGGGGTAATGCGATTAATTAGGTATGCTGGGAGAAATTTGCGAGGTACTTCGAGGTGGAGCTGAAGGAAGTGAAGCTGCGGGACGGCTACTACGTGATGGACCCCGAGAAGGCCGTCGAGATGGTGGACGAGAACACCATCTGCGTCGCCGCCATCCTGGGCTCCACCCTTAACGGCGAGTTCGAGGATGTCAAGCTCCTCAACGACCTCCTCACCCAAAAGAATCAGCAGACCGGGTGCGCATAAATTTCTATAAACACTTCATTTGAATTAATTAATTAATTAATTTATAATCAAGTGTATGTACGTACATATGCAGATGGGATACGCCGATCCACGTGGACGCGGCAAGCGGCGGGTTCATCGCGCCGTTCCTGTACCCGGAGCTAGAGTGGGACTTCCGGGTGCCGCTGGTGAAGAGCATCAACGTGAGCGGGCACAAGTACGGGCTCGTCTACGCCGGCATCGGCTGGGTCATCTGGAGGAGCAAGGAGGACCTGCCGGAGGAGCTCGTCTTCCACATCAACTACCTCGGCGCCGACCAACCCACTTTCACTCTCAACTTCTCCAAAGGCACGTACATACATATTAACTGCTTTCCTTAATATTTCTGGGTATTTCATATTGTCTTACTTCCTTCTTTGTTTTGTCTTGTGTTACTGTCATAAATAATTAAGAAGCATATATAATGGGTTTGTCGTTAAGAATAAATTTATCTCAGTTCATTTTAGTATGAGCTAATAGTTTGATTTAAATATGAATCAAATTTGATTATTATTTTACTTTTCGTTTTCCTGATTTTTCCTCCAGGTTCAAGCCAAGTCATCGCTCAGTACTATCAACTGATTCGCCTTGGATTAGAGGTACAAATGCGAATTTATAAACTTAATTTTGGATTAATTATTTAGGCATCAATTATTTTTTAAAAAATACTAGAATTATTGATTAACTTTTATTTATATATAATACATTATATAATTATAATAAAGGTAAATTATATTTAGGTTTTTCATTATAGACATAATATTATTTAGATTTATGATTTCAAAAATTTAACATTTAGATCGTTGAGAAGATATAATATATCAATAATATCTGTTCTTAATTTCTTAATATTAAAATTTTTTAAAATATCTAATTATCTCTCCCTCTCTTTTTCTCATTCCCTCCTAGAACGAAGCAGGTTGTCACCCCTCTCTCTCTCTCTCTCCTGCTCATGCTATGGGTAGTTGCACAGCCCTCGCATAGCGATGTGAATTGCAAAATGCACGACTATGCATAGAGAGAGAGAGAGGGCTGCCCCCCCCCCCACACACGCTCCCTTTCGGGAAAGAGAGAGAGAGAGAGAGAGAGAGGAAGTATGTTTTAGATATTTTAAAATTTTAATATTAAAAATATAAAATAAATTTAATTGATAAATTATATGTAATTCAGGACTCAAATTTTAAAATTTTAAAATCATAAAATGCTCTAAATTGAAAAACTTTAAGTGTATTTTATCCTAAAAAAGCTATACCTAATATTGATTATTTTGAAAAAAAAAAATTATAATAAATATTAAATTATCAAAGAAAGTTATGTAATGAGACATATCTCTTAAAAATAATTTAAGTATTAAAACTTTTGTCTCAAGAGTTATACATTAAAAATGTAAATTACCTATTTTAGTAGGTTTAATAACTTAAACGGTAGAATTAGTAAAGTAGAGGTACAAATCTAAAATTTTATTCAGTAATTGCAAACGTATGAGGTTGGATCATCAAATGGGAGCTTTGGATTCAAAAAAAATATTCATTTATTCGTTAAATTTGCAGTAAATTCAGTATCTCACTCGTTAAGAAGGATTCAATGAATTGATGCGCATATTGGTATGTATCTTATGCTGCAGGGATACAGAAACATAATGGAGAACTGCCAGGAAAACGCCACGGTGCTCCGAGACGGTCTGGTGAGCACCGGCCGGTTCAAGATCGTCTCCAAGGAGAAAGGCGTTCCCTTGGTCGCCTTCTCCCTCGTCGACCGGAGCCGGCACGATGAGTTCGAGGTCTCCGAGTATCTCCGGCGGTTCGGCTGGATCGTGCCGGCGTACACGATGCCGCCGGACGCGCAGCACGTGAAGGTGCTGCGCGTCGTCATCCGAGAGGACTTCAGCCGCACGCTCGCCGAGCGACTCGTTCTCGATATCCAGAAGGTTCTGCATGACCTCGACGCCCTGCCGTCAAAGTTTTTGCTGCTCGCAGGCGACAGCGTGAAGCCGCCGGAGAAGTCGCTCGTGCCGGAAGATAATGGGGTGATTGTGCTGAAGAAGTCCGATGTCGAAAGGCAGAGGGAGGTGGCCAAAGCTTGGAAGAAGTTTGTCATTGCGCACAAGAGGAATGGGGTGTGCTGATTTTTCATGGTGTGAATTTGATGCTATGCCGGCAGACTGGCGACACCTGCTACGTTGATTGGGCCTGATTTTGGGCTCAGGTCATTGCGTTTTGCTATTATATGTATTTCATCGTTAAAGTGGTCTTGTGGTGAGGATTCATATATGTATTTGAGTTTTTCTTTTAGTTTATTTGAGAAGTTTGATCGTGTTTGTATGCATGCCTTTGGAACTATTCGTTTGGCAGGAGATTTTTGCAGGTATTTCAGCCAATGTGGGGGGTTAATTTGGTCCGAAGCCGCGTGGCTCTGTGATAATAATTTGAAAAGCTGAGGCATGCAGCTATAAATCAGAGGAGGGATCAGGAGCAAAAAATTCTTTTATTTCATTCAGTTTGGCGTTGGAATGTGAAGGTCTTCTGATTCAGTTCAATTTGGTGTTGGAAGTTCAGGAATGATAAGAGGGCAGAACAGTCATCTGCTTCACCCACAGGGCTGTGGCCTGTAGGTTTGGCATGCCCTTCCTACTTCACCTTGTTGACCAGCACCACTACTGGACGGTTGACCCATTGACCGGCATTGGCAACCATTAGAGCATGTCGTCTCAGATATTGCAGTTCTTGCGCTTTGGATGGTTCCAAGTGAACGAACTGATGCCCGAAGAAGAAATCGATGGTGAGTCTCCGAGGCTAAAAAAATTTGATCGACTTGTGTTGATCTTTGTTTGAGTCCTCATTTTTATTATCGTCATTATATATCATGAGAATATATATGTATATATATTTTTTCTAAGTTTAATCTTGTAATTTATCCTCAGTTGTTCTAATTTATATGTTTTCATAGTGTAATCTTGTATTAACATGAATACATGCCTTGTACCTTTAAATTCTTAATTTTTTTATATAATTTATTCTCCGTTTTTCTATTATTATTTGCTGGAATCATGCGTAAATATGTGTTGAATGTTTCTCTATACAAATCTTATTTTTTTTATGGAAGCTCCTCTGTATACATCTTTCACGTTATATGTGGTGGTAGGTCCTAATTGTAACACAGTTATTCATCTTCATCGTTGATGTTGAAAGAACTCTTGTTTGCAAGTTAGAAATTTGTTAATGAATCTCTATATTATATACTTCACCTTCTTTTGTTATTAGTGAATATTCTGTCTTAGAAATATAATTTGAAACATTATTGTGCGTTAGCTGATGACTAATTTTTAGAATATTTTCATGAAAATTATTTTGTATTCAATTGTATCATATTTTGGTTAACCTAGTAGTTAGTAGACAAGTCATAAAACCCACTAATTAGTGCCTACACATGAATTATTATTTAAATTACCTAGAGTTTCATTCGTTTTGAAGTTAAAAATTAACTTAGTTTAATTTTAATCTGGTATATCATATCACAAATAAAATTTAATATTCAAAATTAATTTTATTTCATATTTTATATATATTACTAAAATAATAATTAATCTATATTTCATCCCTCACATGTTTCAATATAATAATTAATTTTATATTACATAGTTCACATATTTTAATATAATGATTAACTTTACTTCATATTATTCATAATTTTTAATAAAAAAATATTTTTATTCAAGTTTAATTTTAATCTTATTAAATTTAACCTTATAAATAAACAAACCCTTAGTATTGATTTTTGAAAAATATAATTTTTTTCTTCCTTCCGTCTGTCTCTCCATTTCTCACTAAACTTAGGTTTATATGCATACAAATATATGTACATACATATATACATATTTCAAGGTCTACTCGAAATTTGAAAAAATTAACCAAGGCAAACAATTAAAAGTTTATAGTCAAAGTCTTCATTTTGAAATACTAATTTTAGTGAAGACCACAATAATTTCAATCGATCACCAAAAAAATGTCACCAAAAAAACAAATTTTATCAAGTGGTTATTAGGATTGTGTCAATCTTAGGTCAGTGTTAAATCATTTATAAGTCTATTTTAGAGTTAATATAAGGTCTTAGAAATGTGCTTTCATAGTTGTTTTTCTGAGTCTAATCAAAGTTTTATCTCGGTCAAAATTTGAAGCTTTTGATGATAATGAATTTTTTCTTCATTATTTCTCGAGGTTCTCTTTGACGAGATTTGGCCCTTTGTTTAACAACAATAATATTCAGTTAATTTTGCGGTCGTAATAGTTGATGGTTTTGTTTTACCTTAAAATTGGCTAATCCGTCTTACTAACCCACTAAGATTATCATCTTAACTTCATGATCTCTTTACTATAGAGTAAAGAATAGATTGATGAATATTTTTGACTTTGAAAATAGCAAAAATAGCAAATGATCTTGTTTTTGATATTTGTATTAATAAGAAGTTTTTGAAGTGAATTAGTTGGAACTCGTAAGTGTTGGGATTTCTTTGATACAACAAAAGGTTAAAGGAAAACAATTATCACAACAAATATCAATGAACTTATAATATTTTATAAATTAATGAAATAATTTTCAAATAATAAAAAAACATGATTACGATATAGTTCTCTACATTCAACATTAAAATTAAGGAAATTACAGAGAGAAAGATTTACCAACTTAATTTCGATGAGAACACAATATCCTAATAATTTTCTTGTCAAAAACCTTATTAAGAGAACTCAACTTCAAAAAGATTCAAAGAGAACTCAAATTGAAAAAGATGAAGAATAGAAAAATCATTTGATTACTTCAATAAATTGTTTAACATTTATATGAAAGCTTGCTTTATATTGACTTATAATTTTAATATATCATAAATAATTATCTGAATTAGTTCGTTGTCTTATCTAATCATCACTTTCTCTCCGTCTTCTCTAAGGCCCTGTTTATTTGATAATTTAAAATTAATTTACTTTAATTTTAAACTGACATATCACATCATATATAAAATTCAAAATTAAATTTATTTCAAATCCTACACATATTATTAAAATAATAACTAACTTATATCACATCTTTTATATATCTTAACATAATAACTAACTTTATTTCACATTATTTTATAATTTTTAATAAAAATTATTTCCATTTAAATTTAATTTTAATTTTATTAAATTAAATCTTACAGACAGCGAGAGATAATCTTCTGTGCCATCAATAACGAAGGCGGGGTTTAAGAACACCTACTTGCCTTTGTTGGGCCGGCTTGTTCTGGCCCAATAGGAAGAAAGCCCAAAGAGAAATTAGTGTATATTAGTAAAAATTCAACAGCTATATGAAAAAGTGCTCAAAATTTTTAACTTGGGTTTAAGTGCCCGAGATAATAGTCATCAAAGCTTTTATTTCTCCGTTGGATCAAATCCAATTAGAAGATATACATTAGAATAAGTATTTTTTTTAAAAAAAATATCATACAAGTCCTTAATATTAAAACATAATATCAAATAAATTCATAATTTTTAAACAATTATCATCTAATGACTTTAAGGTTTTAGATAATATCAATTTTAAGGACAAAATAGTAAAAATTCATTCTTTGACAAAAAACAGTGAAAAAGGACTGATATGAAATATTTAATTTGAGCTTAGAGACCAATTTAAAAGTTGAAATAATTACATATGGTACATTAAAATCTAACAATATTATATATTTTATATGATATTTTTTTAAAAAAATTATGAAATAATTAATTATTGATGTATTTCTATAGATCATTCATATTGTGTATAATTCATAAATTTATAAAAGAAATTTTTATCTTGTTAGATTAAATTTTAAGTAATATATATATAACTAATATATGAAAACTAAAATTTTAGAATTTATAGTTTAATTTTAGTGTTTAAGTAAGTTATGACATAAAATTTAATATTTTGAATTTTAAATTATAATTTTAAGTTTCAGAATTAAAAGTATAGTTATATTTTATTCAAAAATAATATAAAATATGTAATTTTTAATAAATAGAGTATGTAATATATAATGGCCCTAAAAATTTTAATAAATTTGAAAAATTCTATTTTTTGAAAAATGTGTATTCATTTAATATTACTACATAATTTTAAAAATTCATATGATATTTATTTATTTTAGATTATATTTGTTAAAAATAAATATTACCCAAAACGACAAATCCGATAATTTTAGCAAATGAACGTTAAGTATTAGTAGTAGAAGAAATTTAAAACTAGTCAATAGTTCTCAATAATAATCTTATACAATGAAGTAAATATTATATATTTGTCCCTTGAGGCAGTCCACATTTAATGATATTGAGATGTTTGAATCCTAAATCGCCTGATTTTTATAATCACTTGATATGATTCTTACTATTTAGCACGAGTATCAAATTAGGACCAAAATGATACTAATTTTTAAAAAAAAAAAAAAAAAATATTTTTTAAATTATTATACACAAATTTTAATATAAAAAAATATTATTTTACTTCACATATTTAATAAAATGAAATCATATTTTAACCACGAGTCAGATGAAATTTGTGCAACACTCCAAAATAAAATAGAAATATCAAAAAACTCTTACAAGCACATTAGTAGGAAAAATTATTGGGTTCGGAGCTCCCGCCACGTCACATTTTCGGAACTGCTTGGTATAGGTATAAATGTGCTTGTTATAGAATTAAAAGTGCTTGTTACAGTGTGCTTGTTATAAAAATTTCTGTAACAAGCACATTTAAGTTAAAAGTGTTTGTTATATCAAGCTCCAAAAATGTGACGTGACGAGGAGCTCCGAACCCAATAATTTTTCCATTAGTAGAGCGGGCCCTGCTTAGCTTTGTTTGTTTTATAGGAATATCAAAAAACAAAATTCTTTGAATTAGATAAAAGTTTATTCAAATAATTCAACGCACTGACTTTGTTTGTTTTGAAGTTTTTTTTTTAACTTAAAATAAATTTTAACTGAAAAAATTAATTTTATTATACATTTAGCACAAATATAAATCTTAGAATTAATTTTATTTTATATTTTATACACTTTCTAATATTAAAATAAAATTTTTTGATATAAAATTTAAAAAATAATAAATATATTTTTTGTCTAAAAAAAAGTTCGAACCAAACTAGGCCTAAATTATAGGTAATAGGAGAAGCCATTGGCAGATACAAAAATTTATGGATCGAGGGATCAGGAGGACAGAGAGAATGACAGGGATAAAACAGTAATTTTAAAAAATTTTAATAATAAAAAAATTAAAAAAAGACTCATTTATAATTTATTAAAACTCATGGACCTAGATGTTATAATTTTAAAAATATGAACCTGCGTGATATAAGCATTAAACTTAGGGACCTGAGCATAATTGCCCAAAATATTATTATCAATATTTTATATTATATATAAATTTAAATATTAAAAATTATTTTATTTCATATCTTATATAAATATAATCTTAAAATTTACTTTTTTATCATAAATAAATTTAAAATTTTCTTTTATATAAATTTTCATTAACCCATATGTTGATGAAGTCCATTTGACGCTGTCAAATCTTTGCAAAGGGACGTCGATGCAAACAAGAAAAGGCATATTCCACTTCTCAACTTCTGGAAGGTCCGTTGTGCAATAATATAGTTGTTGGGGTTGAGGATGAAATTACTGAGAAAAAAATCTCCCGCATTATCTCTGCGGAATTGCGCTGAGCGGAGAGCCGGCCAGCCAATGAGCTATAGATAAGTAATATATACATATTACACTGGAAATTTATAATGGGTCCTGCGTTTTCAAGGATATTTCACTTATATCCATTTATTTGACAAATTTCGTTTTCACTTTTCTGACTTTCTTTTTTTAATGTGGGCTTTGATGTCATAAATTGGTGGCGATTGACTTAAACGTTATAGAAGTATTATGGGATCAATTTATGAAAATATAATATCGAAAGAATAATTATTTAACTTAATAATATGTGTAAATAATATTACAAAATATTATAAAATTGAAAAATATTTAGATTTTGATTCTATTATGAGTACATCAATATGTAATATAGCTCATCTTATATTGATATTGGTATTTTTAGCCATCTTTTGGTTCGAGTTTTTTTTTTAAATAAGAGAAAAAATTAATTTATTTTTTAAATTTAATATCAAAAAAAAATTTATTTTAATATTAAAAACTACATAAAATATGAAATAAAATTAATTCCAAGATTTGTATTTGTGATAAATGTGTAATAAAGTTGATTTTTACAGTTGAAATTTGTGTTGAGCTAAAAAAAATTTCGAAACAATTTTTATTTTTCTTGTATAAAATTTACCTAAGGTTTATTACGTATGAGCTTCTACCACTGCACAAGTGCTCACATACATAATTGCGATTTATGATATCACATTTAACAAGTTGTTTCATTGAAGATATTATTAACTTTAGCTCAATGTGCCTCACTATTTAAAAAAAAAATATGAACATAATTTTAGGCATGCTAATATATATATCAAACACCTTTATCGTGCATTATTATAATAAGATTTAATTAGGAGTTATAATAATAGAGAAATAATTGAAGTTAAAATATAAAAGTTTGTGATCTAATTCTACATAAGAGATTGAAAACTGCAAATTTAAGCATAAATTACTTTTAGATCCCTAAATTATAATAATAATGAACATATTAATTCATAATATAATAACAATAAAAATTATTAAATAACATAAATATCTAAATAATATTAACTTTAACATTGTATTGAACCAAGCCCCCCCCCAAATGTCAAATGCTTGGTCTCACACTCATAACAAAATTTTAAAAGAAAATTTTCACCTTCTATGGATTTCACTTCAAAAAGTTTATTAAAAAAATACAATTTTCAATCTCACAACTCAAACTATTGAAACTAAGGCCCTGTTTAGCACGAGAACTAAAACAGGACCAAAATAGTTCTAATTTAAAGAATAACAATAATAATAATAAATAAATTATTTTAATTATTCTACACAAAATTTNGCGCCAAACAGGGCCTAAATAAAGAAGTAGGGATGAAAAATTGAAAAAGGAGTATCAGTCTAACATGAAATTTAAAAATTTTAAATGTAAGCGGCATAAAAGATAAAATAATTCAAAATATTTATTTTTTATATATACCTGAAAATATTCCGAACACATAGGTACTAAGTAGTAATTTAACCAAATACATGTGATGGCAAGTTATGCTGTGGACATCAAACAATATTTGCCGCTTACCATTATTACCCTGGTCCGAAGAGCGCTTCAATTGCAGGACTGCAAAAATGACGTCTTCCCTTTCCAGCAACTGCTACCAATGATGGCCTTGCGCAAGGCCGCGAGCCGGAGCTCCGCCGCTCTCCGGTCCGTCTCCGGAAGGCACCTTCTCTTTCTCCTGCCCTGCGTGCCCTTGATCCGTAAGCCCCATGTCCACCCTCCTCTTTCCCCCAGCTTCTCTTTTAGACCCGAGCTTCTCGCTTTGATGAGAGTTAGGGTTTGGCCCCCGGTCGCCATCGCAGTGCCGGTACCTTGATCTGGACGCCAAAGGGTCGGGGTTGACAGAGCTAGGGTTTTGGGCGTGGAACCTGGAGATTTGGGGATCGCTACCTCGTTTTTGAATTTGTTTAGGAAGAATTTGGGAACTAATAAAAAGAGCTAACTATTTTAGTTTTCCTTTTTTTTTTGAGGCGAATGCAGGCATCGCTGAAGGTTCCTGCCAGCATTAGTTGAGAATGGCGGACTCGGTGGATGTCGTCTTGGATTTCTTGAGGAAGAACCGGTTCACCAAGGCTGAAGCTGCCCTGCGCGGCGAGCTAACTAGCCGGCCGGATCTAAATGGTGTTTTGCCAAAATATTACTCCGAGGAGGAAGTGAAAATGGAAAGTAGAACTGCTGCTGTGAAACAGCAAGGCGAGGTGGCACATACCGTCGATATCTCTCAGGAGTTCATCATTAAGGAGATTGAAGTTGGAAATGGAGCTAATAGTAAGAAGAATCTGCGAAAGAAACAGGATCACGGCAATGAGAGCGGCTCTTCTGATTTATATCCATGGAACTTCACTCACGTAGATGGTAATGCTATCTCTTTTTCCAAGGACAATTCTCTGTTAAATACCAACTTATCTGATCTTGTGATATCTGAGGAGAGGAGGTTCCAACAAGGTCCACAGTTGTCGAATAAGAAGAATTCGTCTATGGGGAATAAATTGGAGTTGCAGGAAGAACAGAGTGCTTCTTATCGTGGTGTCAGTGTTGAGTTGAACCCTGGAATCAACCAAGCATGTGATTCTAAGGCTGGATGCTCTCACCCAAAGGACCATTTTCTCGAGAATCCATGGTCCAAATCTGATATTGCAATAAAGGAGTGCTCTGTGAAGAATGTTCTCCCATTTACTTCCGAAAATTCTTCTTCTGGATATGATTGTGCAGCTGGTGATGGTGAGGATAGAAAGAATAGAAAAAAGAAAACCAGCCAGTGGGACACTGTGGAGGGTCGAAAGGAGCAGCTACTTGATTCATCTAGGCATCATAATTCTATAATGCCTCAAGAAAGTGACCACCTTAGCTTTGATATACCACTATATGGTGTTAGTCACAGGGAAGAGCTGCCACGATTGCCCCCGGTAAGGCTCAAGTCTGAAGACAGGTTATCAAATCTGAACTGGGAGGAGAATACTGAACAGCATGTTGTTGGAGCAACTCACAACGGCAGTGACAACACCTTTATGATTGGTTCTTTTTTAGAAGTCCCTATCGGGCAAGAAATCAATGCCTCAGGTATGATCTCAATATTCCAGTTATGTTTATATTGTTCAGGTTCCTGTGCATCATCAGGCCGTATATTCGGATCTATGTTTTTACTAGCATGCAATATTAAGATCAATAATGTAAATTGCTCATGATTAAAGTGGTCATAGTTTATTTGATTTTTGTATGTGATTCCTGTTTGTTTTCCCATGTCAACTTTAACATAGAGTTAAAATTAATTTTACAAGTCATATCATACATAAATCAACAATTCAACATTAAATTAATAATATTTAAATCCTTCACAAATGAATACTGACATTAAAAAAACTTTATTCACATCATAAGTTTAACTTTATTTCATATCCTACACACATCTTAAAATAAGATTAACTTTATTTCAAATATTTTACAAATATCATAAAAAACTTATCCAACATTAACTTTAACTAGGTTAACCTAACCTGACTAAACAAACGGACAAGATCTAGAATGGATGAAAATTGTTTGATGATTTTGTAGTATTCCTGTTTAATTTCAATTGTACATGTGTTATTCCCTTTGTAAGAATCTTTTGTGTAGATAAAACCTGATGCAGTGTAAATGATATTTTATATTTATATTCAGCAAAATTAATTAATAAATTATTTTTAATTAAGTACAAAATATTTTCTAAATAAATTATATGATAAATAAGATTTTTAAATCTCGTAAATTAAAAATATTTTAAAATTAAAATTTAACTGGATCGTCTGATAAATAGAAATTTATCAAATTAGATTAGGGCGTCAATTTAAATTCAATAAATCAGATCCGAGGTTGACGAATTTAGGATAGATGTCTCACATTTAAATCCAACAGTAATTGTCACTCAAATAAATATTGGGCCACGCAATTAGAGCCAAATAAATAATTCAAGTCAAGCTAATAATTCATATTGAAATCAAATAATCAGATTAATTGAATTTAGGAAAGAATTTGTACTGTAACCAAAGAAATTCAAGTAGTAGATGATAAATTCAAATAGTAGCGATGCAGGTAAGACTTTTAATTTTATTTTATCAGTTATACAATTATTTAATATTATATCATTATATTTTAACTAAATGAATTCTCTTGGAAACTAATTTTGTACATATCACTATAATTGAATTAAACAATATGAATCATACTACAATTCATAGTAATATCGATGAATTTAAGTTGAATACATATATTTAGTGACCAATTTATCACATATTATTTATTTTAATGGAATTCTAGTAATTATAAGACTATTCAATAATTTTTTAATGTATTTGTGAAAATGCTAGCATTTAAATATCAATTAATTATATATTAAATTATTTTAACTTAATATTGATAATTATATAACTTATATTTCTTATATCGATGTAATTCCTCAATATACGCACATTTAGAAAACTATTCAATATATACAATTATATGCTCAAATATTATGGCCATTTAAGATCTCATGAACATATAAATTACCTGGATACGGTCTATCATACATAACTCTAGGGACTCTTGAACTTGATTGATCTAATTCGGCAAATTCATGAATAGTTTCTAATAATGCTGCCTCTTCTTGCAGATTTGTTATGACGTTTGCAACTTCATTGCCATAAAACTGATTAATATCTATCTGTAATCTGATGTAAAAAAAGTAACATTTAATAATAAAATTTATGATGCACTTGTTCTTGAATATCCAAACACTAACAATCTTTATTACTTTATCAAAATACTTTAATAATAGTTCAAACCATGCATACATGATAATCACACAACATTACTTCTACTGACAGTACAGACGAATCAAAATTATTTCAAGCACAATCACGATGACATAAAAAAAAGGCTAGAAAAGAGGGGGCAGATCAAAAGATGAGTTTGGTTTGTCAGTAAATATCGGCATTCTTCCAAATTGAGCATGTCGCATAACAGTTACTACAACCCATGTTTCTAATCGGGATCCATCCAACATTATAAACACTGTGACATTATTAGGAGTTTCATTAAATGCATCTATCAAGGCACAAAATGCAGTATCCGTTAGGTTCTGCATAGATGCTAAGGGTCGGCGTGCTCGAGTGGCACGTTCCTCCTGCGAAATAGCGTGCCGAGCGACAAAGAAAATGGTGAGTCGCCTTGTGCTGGTCGGGAGGCAGTGGGTATCGGAGGTGGGCACGTGTCAGAGGTGAGGAACGAGGAGGCAGCGGGTGTCAGAGGCGGGCGAGCTTCAGAGGTGGGCGAGCTTCAGAGGTGAGCGAGTGTGCAAAGTGCTGGAGGCGCTCGGAGATGATCCAGAGAGAGATAGAGCAATGGATAGAGGAGTTTTTTTTTTTGGAAAGTGGATAATTAGGATAATTTGAAGATTCTCATCAAAAGCTAATCCTACCCTTTCTTTCATCGGAATATCGACCCGTTAACTCGGATATAGGCTTTGAGAAAACACAAATATAATTTCATTCATCAAATGCTACTTTCTATTACAATGCAAGGTAATCTCTTTATATAGAGAGATCACATGAAGAAATTTGAAAATACAATATTAAATGCAGAAAATAAAATGTCAAATAAATGAAAGTAAATATGGAACTAATTCTATTACAATAAAATAAAATTAGTTCCAAATATGACGAGTCTTTAAATCTCTTTTTGAATTTGAATTTTGATTCAGCACATGACATCATCCTGGTCGTTCAATTCAATGCTGATTCGTGTTTCCACCAAAACCTTTGCATAAATTTGGATCTTACATCATTAATGACCTTACTTTTTAAGGATAAAATTCCTTCTCTTGAACTAGAGGAAAATTTCTCTTGTAAATTTTAGTTTTGATAATAATTATTTATGATAATTTAAGTGCCAGTTCTTTTTCTATACCAACAGAAACTTCTTTTTTTTTTTATCGACCATGGACCATCATTCTTGGATTAATCTGACCTGGTTGTCATATGGCATCAGGTGGAAAGCGCATTGGTGGAGGTAATTGGCTTTCTGTCAGTCAAGGGATTGCCGAAGATACTTCTGATTTGGTATCCGGTTTTGCTACTCTTGGAGATGACTCGATTGACTATCCAAATGAGTATTGGGATTCTGATGAATATGAAGATGATGATGATGTTGGATTCATGAGGCAGCCTATCGAAGATGAGACCTGGTTTTTGGCTCATGAGATTGACTATCCTAGTGACAATGAGAAAGGAACTTTGCATGGGAGCACTCCTGATCATCAGGAACGCGTAGTAAGGAAGGATGAAGATGATGAGCAATCTTTTGCCGAAGAGGATTCATATTTGTCGAGTGATCAGTATTTTCGTAGTAAGAACATTGAACAGGTTGCTGCTAAAAAAGGGAACATGGGACTTGAAATATCGGAAATGTTTGGAAAATCAGCTGAAAATGATTTGATGGCTCAGTATGATGGGCATTTAATGGACGTTGAGGAGTTGAAGTTGATGCGAGCAGAACCTGTTTGGCAGGGTTTTGTTAACCAGGGTAATGAACTTATTATTCTAGAAAATGGGAAAGTCTTAAGTGAATGTGGACGGCCTCGGCCTGGTGATCTCGTTGTAGAAGATGAACATCATGGCTCTGTCAGATCAATTGGGGTTGGCATTAGCAGTGATGCTGCTGACATTGGCAGTGAAGTTCGAGAAAGTTTGGTAGGTGGAAGTAGTGAAGGAGACATAGACTACTTCTGTGATCATGATACTGGTAGAAGTGGTACTACTCATTCTAGATATAATGTAGGTACAAGCTATTTTCTTCCATCAATGATGGATAAACCAAAGAAATCTAAACAGAACTCTGACAAACATATTTTGACTTCTAGCAATAATAATGCTCCAACAGGAGTCAATCTTGTTGATGGTGGATTTTCTTTCCCGCCTCCACTAAGAAAAGATGGTGCTATCAGGGTTAATTCAGGTAATTCTCCATGGTCAAGTAAGGGAAACGACAATGTTGGTGCTACCACTGATGATTATGGAAATGGCATTGGCACAGAGGATATGCTAGCCTCATGGAAGCGGAAAAGCAATGCTTCTTCCCCTGTAAAGAGTTCTAGAGATGAAAAAAACACTGATGTTGTTAGGTCAAGAAACTCAAGTGCATCATCAGCTTCAAACTTTGGTTATTCTGAAAAAGAGTTATTCGGGAAAATAGATGGAAAAGAAAAGGATGCCGGAGGAGAGGAACCTGGAATAACCCTGGAGGATGAAGAAGCAGCAGCTTTGCAGGAGCAAGTAAGACAGATAAAGCATCAGGAGGAGGAATTTGAAACTTTCAATCTCAAGATTGTGCATAGAAAAAACAGGTTTGACATTTTTTAACTTTTAGATTCTAAAGTTTGCTTGCGCAAGATGGAAGCAATTATCTATCTTCCTGACTTCCTGATTCTTAAACCTTGCCATTTCTTTCTAAAATGGTTTAATTGAATTGTTATAATTTGGGGCCTCCTCCTGACTTTTTATTCAGGACTGGATTTGAGGAAGATAAGAATTTCCATGTTGTTCTAAATTCAGTGATTGCTGGGCGTTATCATGTTACTGAGTATCTTGGATCAGCTGCATTCAGCAAAGCTATCCAGGCTCATGATCTGCATACTGGCATGGATGTATGTGTGAAGATTATAAAGAACAATAAAGATTTTTTTGACCAGAGCCTTGATGAAATTAAGCTTCTGAAATTTGTTAACAAGCATGATCCTGCTGACAAGTACCATATTCTGCGGTTGTATGACTACTTCTACTATCGGGTAAGATGGTATTACTATTTTTATGTTGAACATGAATCTTATAATGTGCGCGTGCTTAGTCTTTTGGCGGCTATATAGCATGTATCATGGATATAAATTTATGGACCACTTATCCCAGGAAACAGATATGTGAATATACAATGCTAATTGTGGAATCCTTGCCCCGTCATGTTTATTCCAATATGAATAAATTTTAATTCTTTTCGAAAGGTGAAATGATTTTGAATTTTTGGTTTACTTTCAGTTCTGTTTATCACATTATGTCTCTGTATACCAATTCATTTAGATAGTTTTATTTTTGTGCTATAACTTTTACACTCATTATACCTGTTTGACCTAGACCTAGTTAATAGGCGGACAAAGTTGGCCCATGACCGGCTAAAAGCCCAAGAAAATGATCAAAAGTTTTGCCGCACATATCATATGTAACTACACATATATGTACATTCATACATACATACATATGTAAGCAAGACGGAAAATGCATATTAATGAAGAGAAAATTATTTAATTTATTTTGTGTCCTTCTAAATATTTAAATATTTAGACAAGATGTAATTTTGTTTCGGTTATTTTCTTTTATTGTATGGCGGTCATGAAATCTATAATAGGCCTAGTATTATTTGTATTAGGTAGTTTTGATGAATAAAATTATTCTCTAGAAATCTTCTCTTCTTTTTCCCTTTTCTTCCTCTCCTTCTTCTTTCTCTCTCTAGTTCTACATCAATTGGTATTAGAGTCAAAAATCCTATTACAATCGTCGTACCTCCATCCACCAGCTGCCTTCACCACACTACCATCCACCACAGGCCTCTGCAGTTCCCCCACCACCTCAAATGCTACGCTGCTACTTTTGTTCGTCGAACCAGGGTCCAACCCATGAGGCTCATGATAGGCCATTCCAATATTGTAGAGCCACACATGGAGAGTCCAATGGCATTTGTAGGAGGATCAAATTAAATGTTAATTCTTTTAAGGGAAAATTAGATCCCAATGCTTTTATTGATTGGCTTGATAATCTAGAGAATTACTTTGAGTGGTATAGAATGAGTGACACAGAGAGTTAGATTTGCAAAGGTGAAGTTAGTTGGCCCTGCTAGGAGATACTGACACACAATTGAGCAGAAGATAGAACGTTTGCAAGAACAATCCATGCAAGATTAAAAGAAAAGTATCTCCCCGTTTATTATAAAATCTACCTTTATGACTAGCTCCGTACACTCAAACAAACCTCCACCATGGCTGAACATGCTGAAAGGTTTGATGAGCTTATGTTACGAGTAGGTCTAATTGAGAATCCACGACATACATTTAGGAGATTTATTTCTGGTCTTAGAACTAACATTAGAAGGGAGGCTGAATTATACATTCTTGATTCTCTCGATGCCGCACCCTAGAGGGCTATGCATATTGTGAAATACCTTAAGGCTTAAAGACTTTGCACACGTGGATTCACTTCCCAGAGAAGCACTTATAGTTCTACCCAACCTAGCACTGCTATATGCCCACCCCTTAAAATCAAAATACCTCTCAAACTATTTCGATATAGACTTATAGTCTTTCTTAGTTTGCTCCTCATCCTACGAGATTCACACCTATAAGTTCTACTAGCAATATTCTTATTAGTAACCTTCCATTGAATCTCACCATTGTCACGTTGAAGGTTATATAGCTTTCTGTTGCCCTCAAAAAACCTTAATCCTAGAGCATGAAAACTTTAGCAATCCCATTGAGTCGAAGGATTAGATAGTGGACCTGATTGTGTATTCAAGAGATGAGATTGAATTAGAATGTGTGAGATAATGCCAGAGTATTAGTACATTATCATTGTTAAGTATGTCCTATTTACAGGTCTATTAGACGACGAGTGAAAGAGATTCAACATCTTTCATACTTTTATCTATTGCAATGGTAGGTCGTGCAAGCTTGTAATTGATGATGACACCATGAATGTTGTAGCTAAAGATGCTATCTATAAATTAAATCTAAAGGTGGAATCTTAGCCTTTGTCATTTGAGGTAGCTTGGCTGAATAAAATTATTTTGTTTGTGACCCAAAGATGTTTAGTGCCACTTAAGATAGGTAATTATGAGGCATTCATTTATTGTGATGTTCTATTTATGATATGGCACATATATTATTAGGACGACTTTAATTATATGATTTAGGGTCTATTTGTTTGTAAGGATAAATTTAATAAGATTAACATTAAACTTGAATAGAGATATTTTTTATTGAAAGTTGTGAATGATGTGAAATAAAATTAGTTATTATGTTGGAATATATGAGGGATGTGATATAAAATTAATTATTATGTTGAGATATGTGAGGGATGTGATATAAGTTAGTTATTATTTTAGTAATGTGTGTAGGATGTAAAATAAAGTTAATTTTTAATATTAAATTTTATGTGTGATGTGATATGCCTGGTTAAAATTAAACTAGGTTAATTTTCAATGGCCAAACAAACGAGGTCTTAAACAACAACAACAACAACAACAACAACCAAGCCTTAATCCCACTAGGTGGGGTCGGCTACATGAATCATTTGTTTCCATTGCGCTCTATCAGTTACCAAATTCTTATCTAAATCTAAGTAACTAAGATCACTTCTTATAGTTTCTTGTCATGTCTTCTTTGGTCTCCCTCTTCCTCTTTGTACATGGGCAAAATCAAATAACTCAATTTTTCTAACTGGAGCTTCAATCGGCCTACGATTTAGATGTCCAAACCATCTAAGCCGACTTTCTCTAAGTTTATCCTCAATTGGTGCAACACCAACTTTCTTTCGGATATATTCATTTCTCATTCTATCCTTTCGTGTATATCCACACATCCATCTTAACATTCTTATTTCTGCAACATTTATTTTATTTGTATGTTTCCTCTTTGCAGGCCAGCATTTAGCACCATATATCATTGCTGGTCTTACTACAGTTTTATAAAATTTATCCTTAATTTTAGATGAGATTTTTTTATCGCACAACACACTAGAAGCATTTCTCCATTTTACCCATCCTGCTTGAATCCTGCTAATAA
>JAEMOT010000361.1:0-14745 GCA_019297695.1 Apostasia ramifera
AGTTGTGCGGGACCACTGTGGCAACCTCCTCCTAGCAGCAGGCTCCAAGCTCTACACCCAGGCTACTCTGACAGCAGAAGCGACGGGAGCGATCATCGCGTTGACAGCCGCTCAGGAGTGGGCGGATACGGCGGACGAGATTTGGATAGAGGGTGACTCAGCATCACCATTGCGGACCTTCATCGGATAGCCAGAGGATATCCTCCTGACCGGACCATGGCCCAGATCTCTACTCTTTTTGATGCCTTTAAGGCACATAGGATATCTCATGTTTACAGAGCCGCTAATAGAGCGGCAGATTTTGTTGCTTCCTTTTCTTGTTTAGATAATACTGAGTGGCGCAGGGGCATGTCCCTCCCACTCGATTTTTGTGCGATTCTCAATGAGGATCAAACTTTTTGTACCTGATTTATCTTTCTTACTGTTATAGTATTATAGGCTACGGCCGAATTTCAAAAAAAAATCTCAGGAAAATCATTTTATTATTTTACTTTTAAAAATTAAACTCAAACTTATTACGATCTAAAATAACAAAAATTATTTAATATTAAAAAATAATATTATATACATAAATTAAAATACTATAAATTTTACATATTAATTTCACAAATAATTAAATTAAAATAAAATCTTAATTGTATAATAAATTTAAAATCTATATATAAATATAATTATTTTTTCATTTTGAATATTTATAAGTATTTGTTTTAACTATAATAAATATTTTTTAAATAATTATAAAACTAAAAAATAATTATTACAATTCTAAACATAAATACTAAAAAAAAGTAAACTAAAATTACTACAATATGTAAAATAGATTAATTTTCATGAAATGCATCATTCGGATATCAGATTTTTAAATTTTTTGAGCTGCATCGAGTTGGGTACGGGGCGGGGCAAGTATGATTGACTCATACTAAAACTCGCCCCATTTCATAAAAGGGAGGAGCGGGTCGTGAGGAGCGGGTCGTGAGTCGCGGGTGAAATTTGAGCACTCATACTCATCCCATTAGGGGCAGGTTGAGGCGATTTAATCAGGTACGAGTATAAATTGTCACCCCTAAATCTAATTTGAGCATGATTAGAGCTCAGCTCGGTAAAATTTTGAATTATGCATATATCTCATGATTTGACTTATGAAATTCGACTTAAACACGAATCAAGCTAAATATTAAGTCAAACAGTGCCAAGCTCTCACTCCTGCTTACATCAGAAGATTCAAATATAAATCGTATTATAAGGCAGTTCAATTGAAGGCTATGGGTTTCATGAAGCCAATAGCTAGAACTATTGACTTCATACATATCTGATGGCAACCGTCTAAAATTCTCGAAGTAATTGAATCGTTAGATAAACCAATTGAACTGACTTGTAATCCGTCCAATCGATTTTTAATATTCCTTTAGTTTTGCGGATAGATTAGACATATCACATTAAATCGATTCAACCAATAGATTAAATCAACTCATTTTTGTACTAAACTTATTTAAGTTTGACTCAAATTTGATTCATTTATTACACAGATCAAACATCCAAACTCGTACATATTATGTTTAATAAATTAGTTACCTGACTCGATCTGCTAACTAGTTTATTATAATTTTTAGATATTTGATAAGTTTAATATTTTTTACTTTAATTGAATATAACTATAAATTCGGTTAAAAACATTATCAAAATAATTAAATTATATAATATACATTTAATAAATAATATTAATATTAAAAAATAAAAATTATGTATTAATTTTGATAAATAGGTTGTAATTAAATTAACAATTTATGATAATAGATTATCTGCGTTTTTTTTGTGAGTTAAATTTAAATTGACTCATTTATAACCTGTTATATAAGCTTAATCCACTTTCGATTAAGTCGGGTCGGGTTTAGACCGAATTCAAGGGCCCGATAAAAAATTGCCGCTGCTGTTGGTCGTCGGGTTCAGCTACTCGGCTCTCCATCTTTCCCCATCTGATTCTCACCTCAAAGCTCGCGATCTCTCTCCATCTCCGACGGGTTCTAACCTCCATTTCAGGATCGTCGCCGGCGCTTCCTTCGGCTGTTTGCTAGAGCTCCGGCTAGTGTTCCGCCGAAACCCTAGCGCCCCCACTCTTTTAAAAACTCGCGTTCACCATCGGCCACGTAAACGCTCTAACCGCTATATGATTCTGTATCGCTAATTGTAATGTATAATTCTGTATCGCTAATTGTAATGTATGATTCTGTGTTTGAAAGAATTTTGTGCGCTGGAGTAGAGATGTAGTGCTTGACAATTTAGGCTATATGTTGTTTTCTTTGTGAGTGCCTGCTAAGAGTTAAGACGTGTATATTATGATATTGTGCGTTCTATACAACTGATGGATTCTCTCTGAACTAGGATCATGGAATTCATTTTGAAGGCCGAAGATGCAAAGGATTGGGAGTACAAAGGGGAAGGAGCTGCTAACGTTGTCTTGAGTTACAGAGGGTCTTCCTTTTTCTTGGTGAATGAACTATTTATTTCGATGTTCCAGTCTAATGGATCATTTTTAGTTGCTTTTACAATGTTCTAGCAGTTTTTTTTTTGAAATTTTCTCCCATATGAATTCTCTTCTCTTGGATATTTTATGAATTCCGTGTCCCATTTTAACTAAATTATCTCTTGCATATTGTCTTAGATGGTTGTCTTATGATAACTGTCGAATTATTTGAATTTGTCGTAATTTTTTTTTAGTAATTATTTTATTTTTAGCATTTTCCAGCATTATTACAACTTTTAGCAGATATTCCATAATCCTGGCATGCTGACAGATAGTTTTTCTTTGAAATACTACTGCAATTTTCAGTTCTCTAGCATGAGATATAACCTTATCCTTAAATTCATATTCTTCCTCCTACTTCATCGGCAGGCTCAATATTTAACCAGATATCTGGACTCAGTTTTCCTTCCCTTGTTTTAGTTATAAAAGGTTGATTTTTACCATCAATTTACTTATTTTGGCGCTTCTATGAAACAGATTGGGAAAGTCCTACGAATACAAAAGGTTCCAAGAGGTCAAAGCAAACTGAGAAATGAGGGTATGTTCCTTTCTAGCCATGAAAGACTTATTTGGAGAGATGTTGAAGGACTTGCAGAGTCAACCTCGAAAGATATTGCTGGGCAAGTGTTCATGAAGCGTGTTATCAGTCCTTTGTTAGGTTCAAAGAACATAGATGGAGGGGTAGGGGTTGACAGTTTATTTTCTGTAATTGCACTTTTTTGGATGTATAGCTTTATTTTGGTGGATGGACTTTTTATTCCTTCATTTCCTTTTCCATCTAATGAATTGCAAAATATATTTCTATTAGCTTGAATAAAGTTGCCCTGCCTACTTAGGGTCTCACTGCTTGCAAGCGTAGATTTCATTATTGGTGATGCATGATACAGAAGCCTGGCGACAGTAAAAGTTTCAAGGATGCTATACTTATGCACTACATTTAATTCTAATATAGTAGTTTGGTGACATTATGGGATATGCTTTGACTATGAACTTATGACGCTGCTTTTGCCCTGTACATCCACACACAGGTTTCTCCAAGGCAATTTATGGCTTGAACAGTTTGCATGAACGAAGCAATGTAAACATACAAGATGTTTGGGGCTGAATTTCCATCCTATGCTATTTTATGTTAGCTAGTTTGTGGTATTCATGGTCTAGTGGTTTAATATTGATTAATGTTGTGCTATATCCACTTGGCTTGATTTCTATATTTTAATGTGTTTGATAGGATTAATCATAATACTATTTGTTTGTTAGAATTATTATTAAGCATGTTTTCTATGGAATATCAAGCTTAATTTCAATAAAACTAAAAGATAATTAGTGCTTCTTACATTTTAATTACTGTTGTTCCTCTTTTCCAATTAAATTATCCTTTTATAGCATCATTGGTTTGATTATTTTTTTCTTTTGTTTGTTGTTGTTTGGCAGATTCATATAACAGTATCTACGGAATTTCTCGAGTCCATTGAAAAGAATATCTGTAATCAGCGTCCTTCTTGGCGGGTGGATGCTACCAAAGTAGACACCCTTTGTAATTCTGCGCTTCTTATTGCGGACTACTCAGTTTTTATAAGGAGTATAGGTTAGTTATTAAGCGTCATAGAAGATACTTTTTCCATGATGTTGCAATATGTCCAGGTGGCATCTTGACTACATTTATTCATTCATATGCTATGCTGTGGAGGGCTTAAGTGGTTTGAGGCACAAAGCTAAGATTGTTTTTTGTTTGAGATTTAGGGAAGTGAGCTTCAGTTTAAAGGTTGTTTGGTTGTCCACTGTATTAAAGTTGTTTAATCCCGAAAGCTATTTGATTGGTAATAAGATTCTGGATTAAAGCCATTTCAATGACTTGTTTTTTTAATATAGGTTCATGGATTATTACAATGTTGATTGGGATCAAAATTTAAGATTGGATTTAAAAGGCCTGGGTTAGATTTTAATCCTATTTAGAGTTTGGCAAACTTGGATTAAAATTGGGATTTGGAAGGATAAATCCTCAAAAATATTCAGACTAAACCTTGGTTGATGATATACTTCACTAATTCTTTTCTTTTTTTAGTATATTCTACCTTTGATTTTAATATTTCCAAGTGTCTGTCTATTCATTTTATTTAAATGATTATCCACGGCTCTGCTATGCCTTTGTAAGTAGTACTTAGATGTTGCCTTTTGTTCAATGCGGTTTTCCATCTTGTCTAAAGGTTCATGCAGATTTTCTTGGTTCAGCTGTGAAATTCAAAGGCTATTAGTTAAGTTGTTTTTTAAATGTCCATGTCATCTGTCAATTTGGAATATTTTCTTGGGGAAAACAGAAACGAGGTAGATGTTATAGTGAATGAGAGTCAAAAGACTTTGTAGTTAATTTTAACAGAATGGGTGAGGGAATAATTTTTGTGAAACTAGTTATTGGTTTAGAGGTTATTAATGTCGATAGTGCTTATGTTCCACAAGTGAATTTAAAAAACAGTTAAGCATTAGTTTTGAGATGACATGAATATGATAACTTATGGGGGTTCATAATGAGGCAAGGTTTTTTATTGAAGGAGATTTCAATGGACATTTAGGTAGTAGTAGAATCAATTTTGAGAGTATATGGAGGCAATAGATTTGAAACCAAAAATGATGAAGTTATTTGGGAGTTTGATTTAGCTTATGAATGGATAATAGCAAACACTTGTTTACGAAAAGAAAATCTCATTTGATTCTCTCCAAATATGGGATTAATAACAATTAGATAACTACTTTCTTATGACAAGTTCTACTTTGAGTACTTATCTTTTCACTTCAATAATAGATAATTTCAATAAGCATGTTCAACATGAGATTCCATAGTGCATGTTTTTGTAGATAATATATGAAATTTGTGGAGTTAATTAGAAGTTGAAATTTTGAGGAGCACCTTAGAAATAAAAAAAAAATTGAGTAGTAGTAAGAGAATATGTATTGTGGATTTGGTACTCTTTAAGAAAAAAATATTAGTTCTGTGAGACTTGGTGGGATAGTAATACTTTATAATTGTTCATTAGTTCTAAATACTGTTATTCTTTTTCATAGTCTTATTCTGGTTATATTTCTTAGATCCCCAAGTCGTTTAGATTGATTTTGTGTAATTGTTAGCCAAATAATTTGGATAGCATCTCGTTGGCATGAATAATAGTCAATGGAGACTTGTAACATTTTATCATGGGATGCCAACTGATTTGCAACCCAACGATGTCTTAATGTTTGGAATCTGAAAGCTAGAACTTGATCAGTAGAAATCCAAACCATATCCAACTCTCTGAATGTCACTACATAGATATCTGGTTCGTTTCTATTTTGGAACGCCTTTTCCACTTTGATATGCATATTCTAACATGAACGACTCAGGTCAGCCTATCATGTTCTTCCAAAAATGTCTATCCAGTTGAGATAGTATTGGAGTTCCCACTGTTTTTCCATTCAGCCATGTGGACGGTAACAATAACTTCTGAGATGAGTCATTATTTGTACTTAAGGGATTGTCTGCTTGGAAAACTAGAATTCTTTAGGTGCTGAAGTTCAGTCAGCCACATGGTTGAGGTGATTAAGGATTTTGCATATTTAGGAGTGAGGGAAGGGAAGAAATAAGTTGATTCAGGTTTTTAGATTTGAAATACAATAGAGTATGCACGTTGATATAACAAATTATGCATAGAAAAATGGAGAGGAAGAAGGCCTATAAAATTAAAAAGACAACAAAAATATTATAGACTGAAACTACCTAAGGCACGATTCTTCTTATCCATCTTGAAGCAATGTTGGCAAATAAGAATTAGATCTCACACCATTATGAAAAAATAACAAATTTTATTTAGTCAAACATAAACAAAAAAGAACAACAAACTTTTAATCGACACTAAATTGGTGCTATTTAGGGGTTTTCCATTAAGCATCATTTGCTTAAATGCTATCAATCTTTCTTTGGATAGCTTAGTTTGAATGGGAATCCATTCAAATGAAACAATGATGAGTGAAACGTGCAAGGACAAAAGACTAACCGTGTCTCTTAATGTTGTTTGACTAGCTTTCATTGTGATTCTTTTCTTCATCAGTATCTGTCTGAAAGCATGTTATTGTTCCGATTAATTTCTTGCATTTTAGGCATCATATCTGCTTTTAAGCACATTAATTTTTCATCTAATTAGTAGTTTTTGCATTTTCTTTTTGATAACAAATTACATTTTCCATATTACTGGCTAACCATGACTGGGTACATGATGGGTTATTTTTGTGGTGGAAACATGTGGAAACATTACTGGACCGCTATTTTTTAATATCACAATTGCATTATTACACAATTGATACCATATTCATGTTTCAAGTGAATTTCATGTTCTGATGATTTGTCTTCCTACCAGGTACTCTTAAAGAGGAAATATGCTTTGCGGTAGAAATCAAGGTATTTTTACTATTAGATGTTATGTATGTTAGGCCTCTTTTCCCTTCTATTTTGTACTATTATTTGTTATGTATGTTTCAGCCTAAATGCGGATTTCTACCATCTTCAGAATTTATAGCCCAAGGGAACGTTATAAAGAAGCATGTAACACGATTTAGGATGCATCAACTCTTTAAACTACATAATGGAGAGGTACGTGATTCTTAGATATTTTCTTTTCCTAGTCATTAAAAAGGTATAAATGGATATAAAGAGGCCAATTGCATGTGTCATTTGTACTTTTTGTTTAATATAGTAACATTAAATTTGATGGAAAACGTGAAGTTGAAAGTACAGAATGATAAAATGTCAGTGTGAGATCTTCCTACTTTGTAATTGCATTCCCTTTAGTTTGATGTTAATCTTTACAATAAGTCTTGTCCTTTTCTAGCACTACCGGTATTATCATACAAGTTTAATTGCTTTGGGAAAAATTATATTTGAGCAACTATAACTGTGTTTATCATTTTTCTTATATAAACATCCGTGTTTGTTTTTATCTGGAAGACATTTTTCTCCTGTTTTACAGGTGTTCAAGTTGAGTGAATATAACCCTCTTGACCTTTTCTCTGGAAAGAGAGAGAGGATATATCCAGCAATTGCAGCACTCCTTGCCACTCCTCAGAACAATTTCCGGGTATTTTTGAATGGCTCCCTTATTGTTGGGGGCTTAGGCTGTGGAATGGACAGTGCAGCTATTTGCCTTAATGATACAAATAGGGGAATCGAGGATCTAACCAAAATTACTGGTCTGCGGCTGCCTAGCTTTGTTGAGCTTGTGTCTGAGGCAATATTCTCTTCGGCAGTACTTGATCAGCTTTTACTTGCTCAAAAGCTTGATCGTTTTGATATTGAAGGGGCTATCCATGCTTATTATAATGTTTTATCTCAACCCTGTGAAGTCTGTAAAACTTTGACAGATAATGATCATTTTCAGAGATGTTCATTACTTCATGCTTTTTCATTGGAAGAAAGCTTGATGATTGTGAGGGACTATCTTATAGCTGCTACTGCAAAAGACTGTAGTTTGATGATCAGTTTTAGGCCTGTGGAGGATGGTTTTGCAACTGAGTTTAACTCCCTGTTTCTCCAATCATGTGGCCAGAGCTTTGAGTACAAGGTATTATTTTGATTGTGTGGTAGTAATCCAGAAATATGCTTTTTCATCTAGGGTTGAATGTGAGGATTCTGCTAAGAGGAAGTTTTATGAAAAATATGGTTGGGAAAGATTGTGATCTAATTTGATCATTGGTAAATCAGATCGATCATCCCTCTTCTTCTAAAGTGAAGTAAATCTTGTCCCTGAAGAAAGTAATCATAATAACCTAGGGAGGAACCTTTCTATATCTGAGGAGATCTGTATGAAATATCAATTTGTTGTGTTTCTTAAAACAATATTGATTTTTTTTGGGAGGAAAACAGAAAAAACTTGGATCTTATGGCATCAAATTTGTATTGGGTCAAAAGTAAATTGTCCGCATCTATTGACATGGATTATCTATCATGGCTATTGGTTTTTTTTTCCATTTTGTGCCTTTAATCTTGAAGATGCAGAGGATGAATCTTTGGTGATTGTTANGATTTTTTTTGGGAGGAAAACAGAAAAAACTTGGATCTTATGGCATCAAATTTGTATTGGGTCAAAAGTAAATTGTCCGCATCTATTGACATGGATTATCTATCATGGCTATTGGTTTTTTTTCCATTTTGTGCCTTTAATCTTGAAGATGCAGAGGATGAATCTTTGGTGATTGTTAATTGTCAAAATGTATTAGCATTCTCGCAAGGAAAGTGAATTCCTATTGCTTGCCGAGGTTGGTTTTCATTAGATCTCTGGTTATCATTTGATTTAAAAGCTTAAACTTGTAAATTATGTCTCAGGAATAATTTTATATTTAACATGCTCCTTCAATCACAAGCTTATTTGCTTTGCAATATAGAGTTCAATATAGATATTTTTTTTTTCATTTTAAATCTTATACTAGAGATAAGCGGGGGGGGGGTCATCATGGTTCGAACTTGAGACTTTTTGGCTCTGATACTGTGTTAGATCTTTGATTACCGATTGACCTAAAAGCTTAAGCTTATAGGTTGTCCCGTGAAAACTTTTTTTTGCATGAATGATTTTTTATTTTTAGCATTTTTGTTGATTGTTTCACAAAGAAAATTTATTAAACCTCTAATTATTCTCAACAGGTAAATTTCATCGACCTGGATATGAAACCTCTGAAGAAGATGGTCTATTACTATGGTTTAGATCAGAAGATAGTCAACTTATATAATAATTGTAAGCAGAATGAAGTCTGTTATGGAAACACGGCTGAATAACTTTTGTGGTGAAGAAAAGCAGATACAATCCTAATAAAAGGTATTGCTTTTTAACATCAAATTACCTTATTACATGGCTTCAATTAACTTTTGTTAACTGCTTCAAATTATGTTGACTAAACAATCGTTCAGGTTGTGGCCTCAACTAATTTCTATGGTCATCTTTTTCCACAAGTGAATGATTTTTGTTTCTTCCTCGCTGTTTTCACCCTTGTACTGAGCCCAAGCGACTCTCCAGAGGTTCGACTCGCCGGAATTTAGACCCGCCAGAGGTTTCGCCGGCCGGATCTTTTCTTCCCTATCTGGAATCTCTTCAACTGGGAGCTCTCCGAGCTGGAATTTCATTTTTTTTTTTGTATTTTTCTATACAGCTTTGTATTAGGTCTTACAGGCCCCATTTCTTCAAGATATAGTGGAAGACTTCAGGCTGATCCGGTGGACATAGGGGTTCTCCTTTCTGAATTACCTTAACCCTCTGTGTGTTGTTCTGGACGCTTTTCTCTCTCATTTAAGCCTTAATCATCAGGCTTAGCCCTCTGCGTACCGCCGTCTTTTGGGGACTCCCTACTTCTCATGTCAATATTTTCTGGTGCTTTCATTGATACCTCGAGAAGATGGTGGTGAGGACATGCAGAACCAACTCTGTCGTCCGTAATACACAAGTAGGTGAACCTTCCGTCAGAGCACTAGGAGACGAAGCTTTAGCTTCAACATCTCGGCGTCGCGCTGGATCTACTGCTTCCTCCAGAGACACCCGCATTTCAGAGTGTTAACGTGTGGTTCCAGCGCTGCATCTCAGCCGTACACGTAGCGCCTCGAGAGACACTAATCCTTAATTATTGCTTTCTTGCAGATCTCAAACCTCGTCCCCGAGGATCCAGCCTTCCACAAACCTCGAACATATGAATGCTTGAAAAGTCTAAGATACATAAAGAATACTAAGAGAGCTAGAAAATATAAGAAGGATGCAAGTTTCTTTTACTACATAATCAAAATTTGATCATTTATTCTCATCAAACTTTCCTGCCGGTCGCGGCGGCTACTGAGCCACTACCGCCGGATGCGGTGGCTCCTGTCCCCCTCTCGCCGATCGCAACACCTTCTGCTCAGTCATCTGGATCCTCTCAACCGCTCAGACACCCTCTTCCTCCTCAGGAAGTTCATCGAAATCACCATCCTCTTCCACCATTTCTCCCATTTTCACTTCCTCAGCCTGCTTTCTTACCTCCAGCCTTCCCTCCTTTCCTCGCTCGGCGGAACCCTCTCTTCCCAAATGGTCAGGCCTTCTAGTACGGACTTGACCCCTTCTTTGGCCCGCTCGATAGCAACGCTCCCTTCTCCGACGCTATCCGGCAGGCGCCAGTCCTAGAGGACTTCAGGCCGCCGCGCCTTGAATCCTACAGGGGTACTACTGGCCCCTGTGAACACATTTAGGGGTTCGAAGCTGCTGTTCGCTACCGCCAATCGAATGAGGCCACTAAGTGGCACCGGCTTTCAGCTAGTTTGTGAAGCTGCTCAGGGGTCACATCTGTTCCTATGAACATTTAAAGTGGGAGGTGATAGCCCACTTCATCAGCCGGACACGAATGGTCGTATCCGATATGATGCTCGCCAACATTAAGCAAAGCGAGAAGGAAAGTCTGCGAGAATACACCAACCTCTTCGTCGCAGCAACGGCAGAAGCGGAAGACGTTGACCCCGCTGTCGCCATGCACAACTATCGGAGGAGACTCAGGAGTAGAGACCTGTCTAAGTCTCTACAACTGGTAAAACCTCGGAGCTACTCGGAGCTGGTCGCGAGAGCCAGCCAGTTCATGCTGTTAGAGGGTCATGGCGGGATAGAGGAACAGGGCTGATGAGAGATGCCGCCTACTTCAATCACCTGGCGGCGAGCAATGGCGGGATCAACTCTAAAGATGGCGTTGATCGTTCTTGCAGCAGGGGGGTAGAACCGCATCGGCTGGCTGGAGCCTGGCGGTGGTAAAGCCTGGGTCAGAGCCCCCACGTCTTCTGGGGCCTTGCCCTTCTACGCAGCATTGGACGTAGACGCTATCAACATGAATTCTTCAAGTTTGCCCTGATCAGCTAGCTTGTTGAGTAGGGCCCTGAATGCGCGGCATTTGTGAAGCTTGTGCCTGTAGTTCCCATGAAACTCGCAGTAGTTCTCCGGTGAGCAGCCGGGAGAAGAAGTGCTTTTGTTCATGGGTTTGATGTGGCCTCCTTTCATCTCTGCCATGGTTCTTCCCCCGAGATTCATCGTGGCTGATGTTTCGTCACCTCGATGTTTCCTCTTCTTCTCCTTCATGGCTCCGGAAACATCGAGGGGAGTGGCCTCCTTTCATCTGAAGCTTGTTCAGGGGTATTTATAGTTAGCTTATAATGGTAGCCTGCAGGCCGCGATTGTAGGGTCGGCTGAAGTTGTCTTGTCAGGAAGGCGGCCTCCCTCTGGTGATTTGACTTTAGATGTGGCAGCGCACTCCAGGTACGGATTGTGTACTGGGTAGGGCGGCGAGACCTGTACGAATTGTACGGTTGTTAGTCTGGAGGGATTTGACAGCTACGCTTGGGCCATACGTCGGCGCCGATGCTATTACAAGATTTGATCTTCGAAACCGAAGGCATAGCTCTTCTAGAAGGGCAACGGAGGATTAGATCAGCCAATCCTCGTGCTTGACGGTGCTAAACCTCGTAGCCGATGTTTGTGGATACATCGACCACGATGTTTGAGGAAGGCTAGCAAACATCGTGCCCGAGGTTTAGGGAGAGCTGGGCAAAATTGTGCATGAGGTTTTTGGAAGGCTGGATCCTCGGAGACGAGGTTTGAGATCTGCAAGAAAGCAATAATTAAGGATTAGTGTCTCTCAGGACGCCACGTGTACGGCTGAGATGCAGCGCTGAAGCCACACGTTAACATCCGGTAAATATCATATTTAAATTTAATTTGAAATTTATAATATTTAAATAATTTATAAAAAAATTAAAACTATTTGATATCAAAACTATTGAAGACGAGAACCAAGTCAGCTTATTTGTTTTGTCGTGAGGGGATAGTTAGCCTCCATTTATTCGTTAAAAAAAAAATTAAGTGAACCAATCCCTCACGTATGTATGTATCTGCTGACTTCTAATGAAATTAATGGATTAATACGTGTCATTTAAAACACATATTTGATATATTTCATTTATTTTATTAAATAATTAATACCATCCATCATAATCCGACACTCAAGATTAAGGAAGTGGTCCATTTATTTAAAAGCACATGAGCACGTGATTTACTAGTGTTTTACTTATTTACAATAGATTTGATTTTCTTTAAATTTAAAATTAATTTACTCACAATGATATTTCATGGTAGGACTTGTCACCAAAATAATATTGTAAAATTTAAATCGATCATCAAATGGGAATAATATTCGGGTCACTATTAATATAATAAAATAATATAATTATATATAAATTTAATATTAAAAATATAGAATATATATATATATAATATAAAATATATGTTTTATAAATATAATTAAATAATTAATATTTAATATGATTAATAAAAATTAATTAAGATTAATTATTGAAAGATTTTTATAATTATTATTTAGTCCATAATTTTTTAAAATTTATTGAAAAATTTCTATTTTAAAATTTTTATAACATTAAAATTTTTTATAGATTATAATTATAACATAATAGACTTTATTTGATGATTTTTACTAGCATCGTAGAAATATTTTATTTTTAAAAGTTTTATAATATTAATTTTACTTTTGTCTTTTCATACTTTTTTTCTCGATAATCTCTCTCTCTGCCCTGCGCAGGTGCGCTAGTACTTGCAAGGAACGTGGCAGACCACCAATGCCAACCGCCCCCTACTCTCTCTCTCTTTTGCATAGGCACACGCAAAGGGTGGCTGGATGTGCTTAGATGGAGGGTTGCAGCACCTCACACACACACTCTCTCTTGTGCTTCTGTGCAGGCAAGGTAACTAGGTGACGAGGAATTAACGAGACAATAATAGCAAGATAGCGCCAGCATGGCGATGAGGCAAGGCAATGTTGACGAGGCGACAACATTGGCAAGAAAGGAAACGATAGGGAATTTAAAAATTTATGTATCCCAGTATAAAAAAATATTATATATATTATGCATATTATAAGAAAATCACATATCACAGAAATTTTACGGTCTCATAAATTTTAAAGTATTTTTAAATAAAATTATGGTATTCTTTAAATTTTAAGCCATAAAATTGTAACTTATAATTCAAAACATTGAATCATACGCTGTAAATTACTTCACTAAAAATTAAATTCTAAGATTTTTATTTTTATCGATTAATTAGCTAAAAATAAAATTTAATTTAAATTCATACCAGTGAAATGAATGTATTTATTATGAACTTATAAATTATATATAATAAGATTAGCCTCATAAAAATATTTTAATAATTTAATTTATAAAATTTTTAAAATATTTGAAATCTATAATTTTGCCTGCCAGCTACCTTCCCTCAATGAGTGCATAGCTCCGCAATGCGTGACTGCATAGAGAGAAAAAGTGCTATGATTGGCAGGCTGGCGTTGTCGCTCCTCCGCCTGCTTCCTTTCATGAGAGGGAGGAGAGAGAGGAGGGATAAATTAGGTATTTTATAAAAATTTTTATTTTAAAAATTTATAAATAGACTTGATTGATTGATATATAATATCTGATTTAAGGATCTATATATTAAAAGGATAATTACCATACCACATAATTTAATTTTATTTATGTCTTACCCATCCATTCTTAGTTAATTATGTTATACACACACAAAATATTATAAAATTTTACATACATATATTTTAACTTATTTTTATTATAATGAGTAATCATAATTTTTCAATAACCTAACTATAATCAGATTACAAAAAATCTGAACTATTCATCATATTATTTTATGGATATTTAAATATATTTTGAGTGAAAATCCTAAAACCTTAATGTTTAGGTGGCGGCAAAGGAAGGAGACATCTGCGACATGAATTAATTTTAGGACAAATCAGTGCTTTAGTGTGGTATTAAGGAAGAGAAAAATACGTATCATTAAGGGTAAAAATATAATTTTAATGATTTACTAATAGAATTTTTTTTTCAAATAGATTTTGATTAAGTTTTAACTCAAGTGTGTGTATGTAAGATTTTATAATATTTTTAGTATGTATAGCATAATTAACTAAAAATGGATGGGTAAAGCATAAATAAAACTAAATGGTGTGGCATGTAGGTAATTATCGCTATATTAAATTATAAAAATTATAAATTTATGTGTTATTATGCTTTAAATTTAAAGATTTAGATGTAATTTACCCATTCAAACTTCAAGTATGAAGGCATATATATATATATATAAGATATTAACATTCTATTATCTTTAGTAATTTCTATTTCTAATAAC